>JABFEB020000104.1:22504555-22520146 GCA_019775895.2 Stomatorhinus ivindoensis | reverse complement strand
TAAGTTAACATTCTAGTCGATCACATATATTTGTTTTATATATATATGTGATCGACTAGAACGTTACCTTACAGTGCTGTTACCTTTCAAGACATAATTTGCTGCCACCTAGGTGACTCGTAAATCTTTGTCCAAGTAACTAACTAACTAACTTAATTTAATTTTCGGTTCTCGAGAAACTTTAGGAAGGCTGCACAAAACACGGACATCCTCACAGGCTTTGAACGCGGTAACTCGGTGTGACAGAAAACGCTGGTCGGACTGTGCAGTAAAGTCTTTTACGACATGGGCCTGATCGGCCAGCAACACTGTGTCTTTCCGAGTGCGCGCGCATGCATGTAGAAGCTGGTTACACTGGTTCCAGTACAGTGAATAAAAAAAAAAAAAAAATCCAATTTGGACAACGCATGCGCACAGATTATAGCCACATATTAACTCGACATTAAAGCCAATATTTTTGACAATATATTGTAAATGTTATGGCCTGCAGTATTAGTCCAATCAAGTATAAACCAAGTACTTCTCAGGCTTCTTTCACCTATAATAATATGCATGTAGGTTACTTACCTTTTAATTGCAATAACAATCAGCATAATAAGTAGCATTTTAATATAATGCAAAACTGGGGCATCAGTCTTGATGGGATTGTTTAGCTGACAGTGATGAGAACACTTTACCTTAAAGTGAGAATATGCATGACACTTACAATTGTCATAAAATCAAGCAAGCATATCATTCAGTCCATAATAAAACAAATTCGCCAAGTACCTGTACTAATGTCAGAGGGAAAATGTGTGGCCATCCTATTCAGCTCAAATGCTAGTCAAAAACCAAGTGCATGTCAAAAATACATCAACATTAGCAATGCATTACCCAATTTATCACATCCTTAGTCAGTGTAGGCCAGTAATAGCCAGCAATGGTCCTATTTCTAGTGCCTCTGATCCCATTGTGGTTTCCAGTTCCAGGGTTATTGTGGCACTCCATCAAAACAGACATTTTCTCAGCCTCTGACAGCATAACCTGGCGCAAGTAACACCTGCTGGGTCTGTGTAGAAAAGCCTGTTATCTGTAGAGCATCTATAACTCAAAGTTTCACAACACAGTGCAGAGTAGCGGCACCTGGTGGTCAAAGGTTAGCTGTCTCATCTGTGAAATAATTGTCTGTCTTATGAATAAAAACCACTAGAAACATGGAATATTTTGCCTGAGTTCATAATTATATTTGAATAAACAGTACATCCAACAAGGCTATTGCAATTTATGTTTTGCTAGTAATTTCTCTCTCTCTCTCTCTCTGTTTCACACACACACAAACAGACACATGCAAGTCATTTTTATATGCAGTATTTTTTACATTTACTTTTTGTAAATGTCTGAATGTTTGTCTTTCATTGCATCTGAAGGTGTAGCTGTTTTATAATTTTATTATGCATGGCCTATAGTGACATTACAAGGCTTCTAATTCTTGATGCTTGGAATATTTGTCCATGTTGGCATGATAGCATCACAGTTGGTGCAGATGTGTCAACTGTACCTTCATGATGCCACTCTCCCATTCCACCACATCCCATCGGTGCTCTATTGGATTGAGATCTGGTGACTGTGGAGGCTATTTGAGTACAGTGAACTCATTGTTATGTTCAAGAAACCAGTCTGAGATGAGCTTTGTGACATGGTGTGTTATCCTGCTGGAAGTAGCCATTACTAACTGGGTATACTGTGAGCATAAAAGGATGGACATGCTCAGTGACAATACTCAGGTAGGCTGTGGCATGTAAATGACGCTCAATTGATACTAAGGGGCCCTAGGTGTGAAAATATCCCCCACACTGTTACACCACCAGCAACCTGAGTTGTTGGTACAAGGCAGGACAGATCCATCCTTTCATACTTCATATGCCGAATTCTAAACCTCTCTTAGAAATTGTGAACCTAGAAGCAACCACCTGCTCAGCGTGGGCTTCTGGCAGCAGAATCATGCTTAAACCAGGATTTAAAAATGTAGATTTGTTTAAAGATATACAGTGTTCTCTTAATTTATTCCAAAGTACATTTTCTGCCTTGTTTATTTATTTATTATATATGCAATACTACCAAAAATCCATAGACAGCATTGAATTTTAGATTAAAATACTTTAATAGTACAAGTGTCTGCCAAGGATACTGACAGTGACTGATGGACAGTAGTACAACATTGTCATTGCAATACTTTACAAAAAGTACAAAACAAATATTGAACGACATTATGTATACAGCTCAAGGATTTCCTTGCCATAGGTATACTAGATGAATAACTAAACAATGTTAAGTCAATGGTACACGCTACATTTCAAATGCTTCTTAATGTATTTTTCCTAGTAAAACACTCTCATCATTGGCACGTTATTAACAAATCAAAATGAACACTAACTGAAAAAAAACTGACCACCATTGATCTTTCCAGGCTCCTTGCCCAAACATTTCATGCTGGTTTATTGATAATAGTATTGTGGATGTTCCACATTTCGTTTGCTTGTGACCACATCCAGATGGTACAGTCAGCAGTGGGTATAAATTTTGGTCATGATATACTATGTTGCAGACAGAGGTGAAAAATTCAGGTCCAGAAAGTACAAATCCACACCAAGGTTTTATTTCAACCAATCAGTTGAGTGTAAAGACTCAGTCACAAAAAACTCAACTGGTTGGTTGAAACGAAACCTTGGTCTGGATTTGTACTTTCTGGACCCAAACTTAACACCTCTGGTTGCGGACTATACCTGTAAACTGTTCAGTTTTAGTGTTGATGAACAAAACTGCTATGATTAAATTCTATATTACTGGAAGCATTTACTCTGATCTAATCTTACAACAGCAATTATTATATCTAATCTATGGTAAAGAAAAGGCAATGCTCAGTTTTTCTGTGATTTAAGACAGAATTCAACAAGATAAAACAACAGGTAGCACTTAAACCTATTTAAATTTATACCAGACAAAATAACTGCATGTATTCCCTGGATTTACAAATGTTTGTTTTTTAATCCACTTAAAATATGTCAAGGAATGTATATTGGTTGTTGCAAGTAATTTCTTTACAATTGAAACCTTGACTCAGTTTATGATTGTGACTCGGGAAGTCATTAACTGGCATTTACAGGCCAACCCAAAATGGCTATTCATGAAACAATTTAAAAAGCTGTACAGACAGAACCAACACGTTTCATCACGTTTCCATTTCTTCAGGTAGAAGGGGCTGAAAGAATCGCCACAGTCAAGGAGTCCTGTATACTGCCAGACCTCACAAACAAACACTACACAAATCCAGGCTGTTACACACACAGCAACCATGTAAACATGTATTTGAAGCAAGCACAAAGAAAGGTTTTGTGTTGGTCAAACCATTACAGCTTGCAAATCATCATTTAGATGCTCCACGCTCTTCTGGTACAGACATGAAAATCTTCTGACAAAACATCGTAAATATTTCTGAGCAAGGGAAAAAAAGAGTTCTATCACACAAATGTTTGGTTTGGGGAAAAAACAATCAAGGCACCAGATATTATGAAAGGTGTGTGCATCTCAAGTGTTTCAAATCAAATGCCAGAGGAAAAACTCAAGCCTTCTTAGGTAAAGATAACTGAGTTTTAGCTACAGAGAATCTAATCACAATAAATACATAATCAAAGGTCTCCTTAGCGACTTCATGGAACAGAATCAGTACTGATTTCGGAGAAGGAACACTCACCCAGGATCTTCTGCACCACATGAGGTTTCTTCCACTTGTATCCCAGGAGGTAGAAGGGAATGCCAGTCAGGATGATCCCAGACCCAATAAGACACTCGAAGGGTGCCGCCCAAAAGGACACGACGATCATGAAGACGCAGCCCAAGACAAACGTCACGGGGATCAATATGCAGATCTGTAAGGGGAATATCCATATTTTTAAATTCCTTGAACCAAATTTGCTTATAATTTGACACGTTTATCCTTTTCATAAAATAGGGTAACTAAGCAACATCAGGATTAAATATTGGGGCAGAAACATTTAAGTTACAAGACCTTATCCAAAATCACCAAGCTATCTTTGCAAATTGCCTCTGGGTAGCGGCAGAAGTTCAGGTCATCTATGCATTTCTATATTACAATGAGAGGTCCAGAGATATTGGGAAGAGGTAGAAGACAGAAGAACACAACCAGTCCTTACTTTGATAGGCCTATTTAGCTCCGGCTTCTTCCACCGTAGCCAGAGCATGCCAAGGATGGCCAAACCCACACACAGCCAGGTGAAGAAGCTAAACAGGTTGATGACAGAGAATATGTCCTTGGAGCAGGCGTACATCATAGACAGGAAGCACTGAAAAATCCAGAAGATGAGTCAAAGCCTGACAGGACACCACATTTCTGTGTGATTGTGAGAACAGCAGCTTTTTTCGTAACGTTTCCCCAAGTCGGCCTAGTGATAAAAAAGCAGGGCTATAGAGAAGTTGTCACATGACTTACAGTGAAAATGAGGGACGGCACCGGAGTGAAAAGGTCAGTGTGCACTAAACCCAGTGCAGCAGGAAGCTGCCCTTCGCGAGCCCCTGCATAAAACAGCCTGCAAGAGAAAGTCACCAATCAGCTAATAATTACAGTGTAATGTTCTTATAGTGATGCACAATGTGATGTACTTACAGTGATGCACAGTGTGATGGTCTTAGTGATGCACAGTGTGATGTTCTTACAGTGATACACAGTGTGATGTTCTTACAGTGATGCACAGTGTGATGTTCTTACAGTGATGCAGTGTGATGCTCTTACAGTGATGCACAGTGTGATGTACTTACAGTGATGCAGTGAGATGTACTTACAGTGATGCACACTGTGATGTACTTACAGTGTTGCACGTTGTGATGCTCTTACAGTGATGCACAGTGTGATATTCTTACAGTGATGCACAGTGTGATGTACTTACAGTGATGCAGTGTGATGCTCTTACAGTGATGCAGTGTGATGTACTTACAGTGATGCACAGTGTGATGTACTTACAGTGATGCACAGTGTGATGTACTTACAGTGATGCAGTGTGATGTACTTACAGTGATGCACAGTGTGATGTTCTTATAGTGATACACAGTGTTGCTCTTACAGTGATGCAAAGTGTGATGTACTTACAGTGATGCACAGTGTGATGTACTTACAATGATGCACAGTGTGATGTTCTTACAGTGTAAGTCAGGGTCTGACTGAGTTTGTTGTTGACAGCTATGGAAAGTATGAAAATAGCTCCTCTCACCGAGCAGAAGTAAACAGGCTTCCATTGACTGCGCCGAAGCACGACAACCCCACAAAGACAGGAATGAGCCACGACATGACGCCAAGGTGGTACTCGCCAAAGATCTGCAAAGTCATACATGATGTTTGACATTATTTGGAAGTTCTTATCATGCAGATCATATTCCTCGAAACGTGCTGTGCTACACGCACACCTGCCAGACTTACCACAGCCACTGCTTCAGAGTTAACCATCACATGTGGGGAGATGGTGGTGAAATACGCCAAATTGGTCAATACATACACCACTGTCACGATAGGCATGGAGATGATAATGGACAGAGGGAGATTTCTGGAATGAAAAGTCATAATATTGGCATGGTGTAAATAAAAAAGTAAATGCCATTATTATCTATGTGGTGCATAAAGAGCGAAACTCCTTAAGCATGACTGTTGTCGCCATATAATGTCACATATACTCAATGTCAGTGAGCGATAACTTTTCCACAGGAAATTTCACACAACTCTAAGTGTTTTCATCTTTAGTTTTCATTTGCATTCTCCTTTAATGGTTATGTAATCATCATACACTATGGTGTATCCAGTTGTGCATTTATATAATTTATTATTAATAACTAGCCAAGGACCTTCCTGTATACTAAATGTCTCTCAACAAACAAGAAGATGATTTACTTCTCTGGTTCAATCATTTCCTCTGTAACGTAGTTCAAATAATTCCTGAAGAAAAAAAGAACAGTAGAGTTATTTTTCCGATTGAAGCTGTATTTGCTTGATCTGCAATACATCATTCCCTGTAATTCCAGTAAAAAACAAAAATATTTGAGTTATTTATTTGACTATTTCTAGGTAATTATTAATCTGTAATCGCAGTTATAGCTCTCTTTCACACATGAAAATATTTCCCACTGCATTTCATGACATTACATTTTTGTTTAAAGTTTTTAGCTTTCAGTCTGAAATATCTCTTCTGGTCACACACATAAATCACACATAAAGAACAAATGGTAATTTTATATTTAACTATCAAATGTTCTGGTGATTCTGATATAGTGGTATTATTAACATAGTTGGATGGGAGAAACGCTGGAAAATGAATGTCTTATTGGCAGCAACACATCCCTCACCAGCCTCCAAACGCAAAGAGACCGCTGTAAAGAGCAAGAACGATGTTGTCCACCCCCATCTTGCTGCCTTCGAAGGCAAGGTCTGGTTTCAGGTAGGGGATGTCACCTGTTTAACACAGGAAAAAAAGTTTCTTTATAATTTCAATAATAATTTCAAGTTTAAAGAGCTAACATAATGGAACATAAATAAAAAATTGATGCTGTGCAACAAATTTGCCTTAAACGAATGCTGTAGTTATAGTTAGCTATAGAAATAAGATGAAAATGATTCAGAAGTGTTTGAGTAGAATAATTTCCATTAAATTTTCTAAAATACTTTCGGCAGAACATCTCTGAGTAAGACAATCCGATTCAATGCATATTTGAATGTCATTTTTTGCATGAGTACATAAATGGACATCAACAAGTCTACTCTGTCAAGGGTCACTTTTTATCTTTACAACTGACTAAAATGCAGTCATTCCATCTATATGAAACTCACTTTCTATAATGTTTTTGATAACAAACAATTTCTGCCCCCCCACTCATTTAGAATAATGGTTCCCACTCTTGATATCGTCGCTCCTTCTGTGGGTGACATTTTGTTTTTCGTGTCGGCTTATTCATATGAAATATCTGGTTGGGTTCACGAAGCACTCTGTGGCTCAGCAGGATTGGACACCGACAGGGATCGGAAGGCCACCCATTACATCACTGGCCCCCAAAGCAGGGCCGTTAACCCCAGTTACCCCAGGGACTGTTGCTTTGGGTAGCAGGATCCGCCAAATACAGACAGTCCCCTGATTACAAAGGAGATCTGTTCTGTGAATAATATATATATTTTTAAAAGAGGATTTAAAAATGCACTTTTTTTAATATATAGTGGTCTCTTAATTTTTTTTCGCAGCCGTACATAAATCCATCTATACGTACATAATCTAACCATTTATCCAGGTCACGGTCAAAAGTGTCTATAAATGTTTGATAAAAGTCAATCATATAGTTCTATTCTCCATTTCAAAATCTCTGATGTTGTTTTATGTAAATGTATTAAGAATTAGAATGTTTTTTGCCACATGACTGAGGTCTGGGGAAATTTTGCAGTTTGTACAAATTTAACGTAAAAACTATTGATATAAATTTCCTCTTGATGACAAGAACACCTGAACAAGGCCTCGGTGCTGATGCTGTGGTTCTCTAGTTTCCATGGCAACCCCCATGCAGGGTCACATACAAACAAGATCCCCATATTTAGAAATGGTCACATGTTTGGTCACATGTTGTGTATTCCCTCTCCCTGTTACTCTTTAGTTTTAACAGCACACCCAGTTCCCCAAGATGTGTTGGACATATCAAGAAGTTAAAGTATCTTTCTTGACCTAGATTTTTAAATTCATGCTTGTAGTTCTTTTGGCAATGTTCTCCGCAGCTGCGTGTTGCGCATCCTCTTCAGTATGATTCTGTGCCTGAAACTTTGAGGGCTCCTTGCTGCTCTTTATTTCATCAAATTCACGTTTGCTTGAGACATTCTTCAGCTTTATAAAACAAACTTGTTTTCTTGGTGTCTGCTTTCGCACAAAGCAGACCATGCCAAAGAAAACGTATTCAAACTAGCAAACCCTGAACGGCTTGAAAATTCACTTTATTTGTCGTATTAGTAATACTCTAACGGCTGCAATTAGGGGAAAACACTCTTAGGTAACTAGGGAAAAACGTAATAGTGGAATTCAAAACAAATACAGTAAAACTGTGACATTATGAAATGAATCCAAAATATACTTTTGGTGCTTTTACTGAGCTATGCTGAGGTACTAACAGGTAAAGATTATAATACTGCTCTATACTAAAAGTAATACTGACACAGGAAAGGAAGAAGTTACCCCGGGAAATCTGGATGAATCCAAAGACGATGATTATCCCAAGAGCGATGAGTTTCGATGTGGTGAAGATGTCCTGTACTTTTGTCGCAGCTTTCACACTGATGCAGTTGACGAAAGTCAACAAGGCTGTCAGAGAAAAGCATACAGTGGAACAGCAGAACGTGCAGAGAAAGTGGGCTTACACCGAGAAATTACTCTCACAGCAATACAATCACAGGGTGATACACACATCCTTAATCATAGCAAGGAATTGCTAAGAATTGCGGCAACAGAGCATTTGCAGAACTGCAAACAATGATGAAATATGTTGTATATCAGGGGTCTCAAACTCCAGTCCTGGGGGGCCGCAGCCCTGTGTATCTTAGTTCTTTCCCTGTTCCACCACAAATGATTCAGCTCAAGAGCTGTGTGGTAATTAGTACAAGGAGTTGAATCAGGTGTGTTAAATGAGGGGAAACCAAAAACTGTGTAGGGCTCCGGCCCCCCAGGACTGGAGTTTGAGACCCCTGGTGTATATAAACCCAAGAGGTACTGATTGACCTGTCATATCTGTAAAACCAGCACTGAAGTTAGGCTGTGTACAGTTTTACTCACTGAGGCAAAGGCAGGCGATTAGTTTGGCTGCAGTTTCGGGCACGTTACACTCTGGATAGAGGGGTTTGAGGAGGTAGGTGGCGAAGACCAAGGACACCACGTACTGTGAAGATGGCCGTATAATCAGCATCTCGACCCAGAGCTTCAGGAAAGCCACCAGCTTGCCGTACACCTCCAGGATGTACGTGTAGTCCCCGCCGGACTTGGTGATGGTGGTGCCCAGCTCAGCGTAGCACAGAGCACCCATGGTGGAGATTACGCCGCACACAGCCCATACGATCAGCGAGAGGCCCGCCGAGCCAGTCTCCTTCACCACGCCAGTGGGGGTGATGAAGATGCCCGAGCCGATTATTGTGCCAATAATCATGCCAACGCCGTTGAACAAGGTGATGTTCCGCTTCAGCTTGACGTTTTCCTTCGTGTCAGGAGGAGCCTCGTCTTTGGGGCTGCCTTCTGCGGCTACCTCTTTGGCCCAAGACACAAGTGGAATGAGAAGATTAGATGGACAGGTACTGGAAGCAACTTCTAAATAATTCTATAGTTGATTAAATAATTCTTAAATTTAATTTGAATTCATTTATGGTTAAACTGTGAAAATGAGCTGATTAGGCTATTTGAAACTACCAAGTTACCTTTACAGGAACACCCAGATATTTGCAGTTATCACTCATACTTTTTATGAGCTATCTGTGAAAAATGTCTTGTATATCAAATGTATATCGCCTCCTTCAAGTTTGCAGAAACCACAGAAATGCGTTTCAGTCGTCTTGTCTTTTCAGCACCTGTACTCTTTTCTTTATTCGCACTACTGTATTTAAGATATTAAATGACTTGAGTTTGAAAATAATTAATTGAATCTGAATAATAATACACTGGTATACACACAATTAATAACCATTCATTAGTCATCGATTTTCACACTTCCATCCGTAATGAAACTGATACATTTTATTAAATGTTTGTTGGTTGTATTTTTTAAAATATGCTGAAAACAAAGACTCGGTCCTTAGATTGTGCGTTTAAAATGTTCATTCTGCTCTCTAAAATCACGCTTTTAATACAAAACGGATTTATAAATTCTGCATCTATATCAGAAAATATGGAATTAGATTAGGGATGAATTGCATGGGATTCCAGCTCCGCATCGTGGACTGATGTAACAGCATGGCCGTGGCGTCGTGCGCCCTTTTACACACTAAAGCTGCACTGCATCCTTCCTCACAGTAATGGAGATTCGCATCCCAGTCACACGGTACCTACCCTCCATCTTCTTCTGTTCATCTGCCTCCTTGTTCACGTTCTCATTGCTCCGTGACTTCAGCTCCGCCATCCTGCCGGCGTTTTGTGCGGCGGCTTACGCAAAACTGTCCCGCGCTTAGGAGAAGAGCACGATGGATGCTGATGAAGGTGAAGTCCCTCGCTTACCGATGGTGGGCAGCCTTTTGCAGATGACAGGGCAACTCAGAAGCGTCGCATGTAGGTCATCGGCAGCTTTTCGCACGTTTCTGAGAGGGACTCATATTTAATGGGCACCTGAAACACTCCGTGTGCGTGTAGGTGTGCCAATGTGTGTCGGTGCGTGCGCCGCGTGTCAATTCATACTCCACGATAGGGATTTATGATAACAGGGTTAGTTTACCGCCCTCTCGTGGCCAGTTGATGTAATATCACACTTACCATTGCCGGTGCTTAACGTTCCAGGGTACAAAAATACCCTGTAAAACACCAGCTGAAATATCTTGTCAGTGCTCAGTGTAGATTCATTAGCATAAAATTACCGTGTATTTTAGCCTTTATGCCATAAACGAAGTGCCCATTAGCAGAATAAATGTTAAATATTTGATAATACTAACATAGGGGCCAGTGGGGACATGTGCAGCTGATCAAAAGCCCACCGCAGCATGTGGATCCTCCCCAGATCTGGCTCCACCATGAACACATCCAATCAAATCAAAGCCCTCGAAGATGCCTTTTCAACCTGGCAGAGGTCCGCTGTGGAAGCTCAGTTGCTTATCTGGGCCTGAGTAAACTAATCGGGTAGGAGTCGACAGAAACTTGCAAACACAGAATGAGTTGAAATGCACTTACTGGCCATCTTCTTTGGTACACCTTGCTAGTTCTGGGTTGGACCTCCTTTTCCTTCAGAACTGCGTTAATTCTTCATAGTATAGATTCTTCAAGGTGTTGAAACACTCCTCAGAGACTTTGATTTATCTTGACATGATAGGAGTACGCTGTCTGCTGCATCTTCATGATGCAAATCTCCCATTCCACCACATCCCATAGGAGCTACTGGATTAAGATCTGGCGACTGTGGAGGCCATTTGAGTACATTGAACTTATTGTCGTGTTCCAGAAACCAGTCTGAGATAATACGATCTCTCTGGCATGGTACATTATTCTGCAGGAAGTAGCCAATAGAAGCTGGGTATACTAGCTGTGGTGAAAGAGGGATGGACATGATCAGCAACAATACTCAAGTAGGTTGTGGAATTTTTAATAATGTTGAAGTAGTACTATAAGACCGTAATTATAATATATGGGGGGGGGGGGGGTTTTGTGAGCACGTCTGAATTTTAGCTGGAGGTGTCCGCCCCAATATATAATATATTTACGGCCTTGATGTAAATATTAAATCACACTTTATAATAAAAAGCGAGACACCCACTAACGTCCTCAATCAGTGTATATATTTACTGTGGACCCGTGAAGTAAATGCAATGCATACGTTACTCGATAAGGCCTAAGTAACAGATACCTGTATTTGAACATATAGGCCTACAATTCAATTTCTGAATTGGCTTTATTATCAAAGCAAAATAAAATGGCAATTAAATAATTATGATGATCATAATTTAAAAAGCAGGAATTTCTTCTGTAAGTTGTAGATATTATGTCGATTCAACGTAGAGATCTTGTTGAGCTTTCAAGATTGATTTATAAGAATTTTGTTAACCTTCGTACAACCATTAGCATTAAACGCTGTTTCAACGTATTTTCGACATTTCGGCAAATGTATTTCAACCACATTTCAGAGTTGTAGAGAAGTAGCACGTTAATTTATTTATGGAATATATTTAAGACAAACTTAGCTAAATTATAATAAAATACACTTATCTGTCCCCAACTATTACCTTCCATGTCACATCAAGTTTCCCGCCCCCAGAATATTTCGACGGGGGCTGGGTTTACCCCCCTGAATCGGTACGTGCTACGTTCCATTACTAAGATATTCGACAGTCGGCATCGGAAGCGGAAGGTGTACCGTGTTTCTTCATCATCCTCTGCGAATATTACAGACCCATCTGCCGGCCACACACTAGTAACATGGTTGGGATCCCTGCCGCTATTCAATGTAGGTTATGCTTTATTTCATTATTTACTCCATTGTACTGGCGTCAGCTTCGTCGATTGCATGGCCGACATAGACGTTTCCATTCACTTGTTTTTTTTTGTTCTTATATAATAACTGCTATACACAGACAACGTCTGTTTCAATATCAGGAGCGCGATCTTCTGATACTATATTTCGATTACTTCTGCTAGGCGAACAAAACAATCCGTCTCCTTTACATAATGGTTCGGGTCATACATAGTACTGGCAGGATCAAGTGTTATGCATTGGCTTTATGTCTTATTTTCAGATTTGGTGATGAATTGGGATCGCTGGTGTTTAGGATTGCTCATTTTCCACCTGGCTGAAATTGGTTTCTTATTCGCAAAAATCCGTTCCAGCTTAAATAGGCATAATGCATGTTCTGCCATATTCGCAGCAATTCATCTTCCCAATGTCAAAACGTCTGTTCGAAAGCTTAATACCATCGGATGCATCAACTATTGCAACTACGATATCCGGCGACGGAAATTATTTTACTGTAGAATTTCAAAAATAATGCCCTTTGAATTTGGCATTTTTTCCATTAAGAACAAATGAAGATTGAAGCAAGCTATCTGGGGCTGCCACAAACGACAGTTTTTCTATAGATTAATCTATCGACTAATTCATGGATTGGTCGATTAATCCTTCAGAAAATCAGCTTCACTGTTTAATTTAGGTTGATTTTATTTTGACGACAACCAACTGTATGCCATTGTTGGATTTTAGATAATGTCCTCTCTATTCGGCACTATATGAGCATTATTTTCACACGAAACTCGATAAGCAGACTAGTAGTATGCCTAAAAATATTATTGGCACGCGTATTGCGATGCCCAGAAGTTAACAGACCAAAATTGACTTATCCTCATGCTTAATAAATTAAGATAGTGGAGCACGCCGCTTGCGATACCCAGAAGTCGCGAAGAAGGAAGGGAGAGATTATCAGCCATAACATATTTTAAAGGAGGAGATACCATGGTTAAGCAAGGTCAAAGAATATTGGTGATTTGGTGGTACTTTTTGCAGATTAAAGTTTTCATTTTTCCTTTTGTTTGGTGTCGTTTTCGTTTCAGTTTTAGTCCCAACAAGTCCAATGCGCACGAACGCAGAAACGTAGAATAAGATCAGATTTTAGCTTAAACATTTTCACAAACACGTATTCTAATATAGCAGGCATACAATATTATAGCTTTAATAATTATTGTATTTAGGAGCTACAAGGACAAAGGATTTTACAAAGTTCTCCGTACTAATGGTAATGTAATAAACATGAATAGAAAAAACGGTGGTTTTGCCCTTTCTGGCGGTCTAGAATATCGAATGTCCGGTGCTCATGCGTAGCGCTGTAGTACCGCAGTGGTATGCCGTATGTCGCACTTCGCACAGTACAAAGCCACATTTTTCCTTTCTTTATAATTTGAACTACTCCCATAATTACGTAATGATGTTGAAGGAAAACACTTGTTATAAGAAATTGAAGCATTTTAGATATCATAAAGGTAATTTTATTAAAGTAATAAAAAAATGATGCTTCGATTTAAAATATTTATGTCGGCGACGTCATCGATTACGTCAACACTATAGTTACCTGGTCAACATCAAAACATCTAATCAAAACCTTAATACAATATGATAGAGCAACTATTACCCTTACTATATCCAGAGTTGGACGATATTTTACCGTAAAAATTTAAAAATAATGGTAATAATGTGAAATATCTTCAAACTCACTATATATAAGTGTAATAGCTGTTGTATCAGATGGTATTGAGTTTTTAAGCAGACATTTTGATGTTGATCAGATAAATTGCTCTCAATATGACAGAACATCCAATTTCTAATTGAATTTTTTATTTGTATAGTGCATTTGCACAATATTGCATTGTCTTAAAGCACTACACATTAACCCTAGCCAGATCCCCTAGTGAGCAAGCCAGAGGTGACAGTGGGAAGGAAAATCTCCCAAGTAAGGAGAAATCTTGGAAGCAACCAGACTCAGAGGGAGAGCCCATCCTCCTGGGGCTGTCAGATGAAGTCAGATTAGCAGAGAATCTATAAAGTTAAATTTTAAGGTTTGGGAATAATTGTGGAGGACAAGCAGGTGATGGTGCTGCCTGTAATGGCACGATGGATGGTAGTGGGGGGACGGCACAGGCAGGAGGGCGGGCAGACAGGAAGGATGTCATTGCAGGCAACAGGTTAGGCAGGATATATAGATTTTTTGGGGCACCAGGCAGCACATGGGGGGGGGTTAAAAAAATGTGCATTAAGCAAAGGTAACTGTAACCTGTAAGACTAAACAAGTGAGTTTTTGGTCTAGACTTGAATGTTGAGAGTGAGGCTGAATCTCGCACATCTGCTGGAAGCATGCACTACTTCACAATGGGTCTAATAATTTTACTTATTGTATAGTAAAGTATCTTCAATCTCTGGATATAGTAAGTGTAGCAGAGAACTTCTTGTGAATATGGCGATTACAGTGTTGTTCATTTCAATGGATCTCATTGGGGAAAATGCCAAATTCGGTGGGCATTTTTGAAAAAAATTCTACAGTAAAATACCTTCAAACTTTGGAGAACACAAGTGTAATAATTCATGTATCAGGTGATATTTAGCTTTCTAACAGGCGTTTTGATTTTGACCAGATAAATTGCTGTGAATATGGTATGTCACACAGTGATTTTCGTCAAGTCTTAATGGGAAAAATGTACAGTTGTGGTCAAAAGTTTACACACACTTGTAAAGAACATAATATCATGGCTCTCTTGAGTTTCCCGTTATTTCTACAACTCTGATTTTTCTCTGATAGAGTGATTGGAACAGATACTTCTTTGTCACAAAAAACATTCATGGAGTTTGTTTCTTTTATGACTTTATTATGGATTAACAGAAAAACTTTTGACTGCTGGGTCAAAAGTATACATACAGGGACTCATTCATATCCAAAAGTATACATACAGCAGTGCTAATATTTGGTTAGATGTCCCTTAGCCATTTTCAGTTCAATTAGGCGCTTTTGGTAGCCATCCACAAGCTTCTGGTTGAATCATTGACCTCTCCTCTTGACAGAATTGGTGCACTTCAGTTAAATTTGATGGCTTTCTGACATGGACCTGTTTCTTCAGCATTGTCCACATGTTTTCAATGGGGTTTAAGTCAGGACTTTGGGAGACCATTCTAAAACCCTAATTCTAGCCTGATTTAGCCATTCCTTCACCACTTTTGATGTGTGTTTGGGGTCATTGTCCTGTTGGAACACCCAACTGCGCCCAAGACCCAACCTTCGGGCTGATGATTTTAGGTTATGTTGAAGAATTTGAAGGTAATCCTCCTTCTTCATTATCCCATTTACTCTGTGTAAAGCACCAGTTCCAT
>JABFEB020000104.1:22469515-22492049 GCA_019775895.2 Stomatorhinus ivindoensis | reverse complement strand
CCCCCCCCCCCCCGCCCCCCCCCCCCCCCCCCCCCCCCCCCCCCCCCCCCCCCCCCCCCCCCCCCCCCCCCCCCCCGTCGGTAGGACAGTGGCATGATAGTTCCCTGTATCAGGAGGGTTCGACTATTGTAACAATAAGTGCATCACCTTCACGCTGCTGCATCAATTAACATCACTAACTATATTAGCACACAGAGATAGCATTAGGTGTTTTGTCTGGACTGCATTTGACACTGAAAAACAATGCAGATATCCCCTGACTGAACCTGGTTGGCACATTTTTCCGGCACCCTCTATCCCTGGTCGGCAATGTTTCAGCACCTGCCAGTCGACAAATCTTGCCACCTGCACGTGGGAGAAGCCAAAAGTTCATACTGACTGTGACTCATTAGTTCATTATGGTTTAATAGTGCTGACCTTGTCTGCTTGTCTTTGTGACCAGGACCAAGGACAATGGCTTTCATGAGTGTCCCTCAGGGCATCTGGAGCCCCCAGCCAAGCGTGTGTGCACCATCAGTCCTGCCCCCAGACACAGCCCCATCCTGCCCCTAGGTGGGCAGCTGCACCCCATCCCACCACCCTTACAGCACCATGCTCTGGAGGACATTTCTGCCCCTCTATGCCAGGAAGCACAGCACCCCCTGGGTCTCAGTGAACTGAAAGACAAGCCACGTCTCCAAGGTAACTGCTCAGTTTCTTCAGTATTCATAATTCATTGCAGCTGTACAAGACTAAAAGCTGTGTGTGGGTATTAAAAAGCCATAGTATTCCATTTTGTTGTTAAAGTTTCAGTTAAGACCATTAACATACTGCATAGTGGCCAAGCATGTGATTATTGCACTGGGATGAGGAGCAGGACTGCTGCTGATGACCGCTCTAGAAGTAGACCGCCTTCTGAGAGTGGTGGTGCAGCTGGGGGTGTGACATCTATATTCTGTGCATGTGGGTGGTGTTGGTTTTGTGTTTTCCTTGTAAGTAGGTGTGTGTGTTTATTTATTTAGACCTTATGGGAACATTCTTTTGGTCCCCACAAGGGGAAACTCGTTTTTATTCAAAATTTAAAAAACTGAATGCAATCAAAAAACTAAATAGCCAAAAGCCTTGTATTTTGTTTGGTTGCTTATAGTTAAGGTTAGGGCTGGGTAGAGCTTATGGTTGTCATAGTTAGTATTAGGGTTATGCCCATAGAAATTAATGGATAGTCCCCACAAAGAAATTGACACCTAATCTGTTATATTGGGAGATAAGTAAGTCTTGCCCCATCTGTTAACCATAATCATATTGATATAATTGATATATAAAAAGCGTATTGATATTGTAGTAGTGTTTAAAAGGGAGGGAATGCATCTAAGTATGGTCAGTAATTAGTTGTTGGTTGATCTGGTCTGAATGTTCTATGAGAAGTTTATCATTTTACTACTTTGAATTTAACCAGGCACTGATGGGGGCTATTGTGAAGAACCAGTTGACCACAGATTGACAGACAGAGAATGGGCTGATGAATGGAGGCATCTCGATCATGTAAGAGCCTTTCTGTTGGTGTTGGGGCTAAGAACCTTCTCCCTACTATCCAGCATTCCTCTGTTTTACCAGCATGTTCTGTCTTGTGTGTTTTTTGATTTTATAGGGAAGCTCTACTTTGTGTGTATTTGGAATGACATTCAGTTAAGGCTTTTGAATTTAATGCAATAAACGTTCTTATAATGCAATGAAACTTAATGTATTATGGTTACAAACTATTTAAAAGGGGTAAGTTCCGTGGTTCTGGGGGACTTGGTCTCCTTGACAACAAACCTGCCCCCCTATCTTCCCTCTAAATGTGTAGGTTATTTGGGTCTCAAATAAATGCATTTGCGATTAATTTTGTGTGCACTGGCAATGGATGGTACACAAAACTAAGCATTTTTACATGTCAGTCACTTATGGGTCACCTTAGTTGGTGAAATGCAACACAGTTTAAATGAAGATGGCTAAAAGGAGAAGTAAGGCTAAGGGAAATGTTTTAATATTACAATTTTTATTATTATACTAGGATACGCACTTCTACAGTGCAACATTTCTAACGCATATGCAACTAAAAATCATTGTGTGCAAATTACAAAAAATATTGCCTAACACATATGCGAATTGGACTGAGATTCACATTACACCACTACCTGTAGTTCAAGCTACATTGAATTCAATAGTAATTGTTATGTAGGTTAAAAATAGTATTCCCAGCATATATCACAATGCTAAATGACCCAGTACTATGGATTCGAAACAAAGTAACTGGCACTTATGTTCATATGATAGACACTCCACTTTTCCCTGAACACTTAAAAGGTTGAAGTCTATCAGTAACGACCTAATGTTAGTTAACAATGAAAAATGAAATCAATTACTTCCTTCAAGAGGAATGTTGATGTTATTATGGAGAAACTGGGAGATAACATCGTTTCAGAAGGAGGCATTAATTATCATCACTGGACAATGAAAAACATATCTCAAAAAAATCCAATATTTCAGAAGTGTGAAAAAAACACATTTTCTCCTAAACTTCTTTATAAAATAAACCTTAAACAAGATAATGAGACTCCCACAAATAGAAACCTATATAAATAGAATCTTTACACAGTCATCAGTGAACAGGTTAATGTTTTAAATGGAAATTGATTGTTGTCAGTGAACACAGAATTATGTTTCTTATCATGCGTTCCAGAATTGCATAGTTAGTTTGAGCTTTTTGCTATATTCCAGGAACTCAGTAGGTTATCGACTGTTAGTCTAAATGTTTGGCCATAGGACTGGGTGATATGGCAAAATATTTTTATATTTTATTAATAAAATAATTCAGTTTAATAAATTGAATTCATTTATAAAACTGAATTTTTAACTGCCTCAGTAAATTCAATAAAACTTTATTAATGGAGCATGTGTCAGTGTCTTCCTTGGGTTTCATGGAATAGTGTTTTAGTGAAACTTGTTGAGTGAGTTCAACATTTTTTTACTTATTAATATGCATATGTGGTACTTGTACAAATGACTAGCATAGAACCCTGATAGAGGAGCCAATTTAAAGGGTTGCTCACTTCAGTTGCAGGAAATTTGTAATACAAAAGTTAGATGGATTATGGAAACAACTGATTATAACAAATGTAAATTGTAATGGAAAAAGACCAAACTAATACATCATAAATCATCTCAGAACATTGGATGTAAATAATATTTGATAGAATAAAAATAAGGAGTCCCAAACAATACTAAAATAACACATTGCAAAATACTCACTGGTTGTTTTTTTGCCTGACAATGGAATTCAGTGATGGTGAATGCAGTGGAGATGATGGTGAATGCAGTGGAGAACACGTTGAGATGATGGTGAATGCAGTGGAGAACACGTTGAGATGATGGTGAACGCAGTGGAGAACACGTTGAGATGATGGTGAATGCAGTGGAGATGATGGTGAATGCAGTGGAGAACACCTTGCCGGCTGCTGCTAGCCTGCCTTAATGACTAATACCCTCTCTTCCCGTAGGGGCTGAACGACATTGTGGACATGGTGGAGAAGACCCGGCGCTCCATAAATGTGCTGCAGCGCTGTCAGAAATCTGACTGCGGTGAGCTCCATTACTGGAGGAGGCACTCCAGTGAGCAAGAAGAGGCAAGGAAGGGTGGGCCAGTCCTTGGCAAATCCCACAGCTCCCATGGTGGGGAAGGCATCACTGTCAGTGAGTCAGAACTTTGCCGCACACAGTGCCATCTAGTGGCCCCTCTGGGTTTTGACGTTCATGGGCACAAAGCAGAAGGATTGCAGTAACAAGCCTGCCACTATGTGGCCCACAACAGGTGTCGCTCCTACTTGTCTGGATGGAGACAGATGGCCTCGCTGTTGTAATGGGAGTTGGTTTTGGCTCCCCGGCCTGTGGCCATCTGTGAGCTGCACCCGGCCGTTGTGTCCTCCTGCCAGATCTGGCACCGTAACAGGGGTCTCAGTGAACTGGCCCACTGTGCTGCACTCACTGTGTCGCAGAGCTGAAAACTCAAGCCTTCCTGTCCTTCCCACCCTTTGCAGTGGCCCAGAGAGACTTTTCATCCAAGCCAAGTTCTGGTTGTGCGTCTGATGAGATCTGGAGGAAAACTGGTAAGAATTAAAAGCTTTGCAATTCCTGGGCAAAGGCCTTAATTCCCTTGGCTGCCACTGGGCATCTGAATATCGTTTCTCTGTCACATTCTACCCCGTGTCCACCTTGGCCGCCATATGTCACATGTGTCACAGAATTAGTGTAGCGTAAACACATTATAAGCGTTATAATGGAAACCTAGTGCTTTAATGAGTGTGCTGAGCTCTGCACGTGAACACTGCTCTGACACCCGTCAACAGAAGAAGCTGTGAATGGGGTGAAGCGGCATGCTTTGGATGAAGTTCAGAAGGCTGTGGCAGTGGCTGAACAGAGAGCCTTTGAGACGATCGCTGTAGAGAGAGCCAAGATGGAGAAGACTCTAGCTGAAGCCAAGCAACAGGCCACCAAAGATGCCATCCAGGTCATCAATGAGCAGGAGGACTCCAGTGAGGTGAGGAGAAGAGAACCCCGGTATCTGTCTGCTTTGACAAGACCTTCTTCATTTGGTTCAGTTCTAGCGCAGACCTTATGTGATAAAGTGCCTTATAAGGTACCTTTACAGTGGTCTAAATGGTCACTATGGACACCCATCCAATTGAAAAGGATGTAGTTATGAAGTGCTCTCTATGCCATCTTTACGAGATTAAGTGGTTCAAAGGGTGTCCTTTCCAGTGCCCTCTGTGGTACCCTTCCAAGTGAGCAAGCATGATTTAGTGCCCTCTGGGGTACCCTTCCAAGTGAGCAAGCATGATGAAGTGCACTTGTAATGGGGAGAATATAACTCTAATGGGTGCTCTTCTAGTGGACAAAATTAGATACTGTATTCCACTATGAGAGGCAGGTTCCAAGTGCTAATAAACTTAAGTAGTCCCTTTAATAGGCTATGGTGAAGAACTAATATATACAAGCATTGGGTTCATACTATATTTTAGCAACCCATCCATTTTAGTATAACAGTATTGTGGTTAAGTTGTTTGCCCAAATCCTGTTGACAGCAAAGTTGTTTGGTTATTTGTCCATACAGCTTACTGGGAAAGGAATTGTGTTCACATCCAATCCATTTTTCCTCCATATTTTTCCTCCCACAGAATTGCTGGAATTGTGGCCGCAAGGCCAGTGAGACATGCAGTGGCTGCAGTGCTGCCCGCTACTGTGGTTCCTTCTGCCAGCACAAGGACTGGGAAAGACACCACCTCATCTGCAGCCCTGGGCTCCGGGCTCAGCCGAAGGCCCTCTCAGCCGATACTGTTAGTGTGGTTCCTGATGCCGTTTCCAGCCCTGACACAGAGATTGGGGGCTCCCGGACCTCCACGCCGACCTTTGTCCCCGCAGCAGAGTCCAATGGACACTGAAGTGACCGTGCCACGTCATAAATCAGCACAAATAGGGAGTGACTTGCAAGTCTGGCCATGTCTTCCACCTGAGAAGGCTTAGATGCAAGGATGACCAGGTCCTCTCTTACAGGACTGTTAGGTTCAGTACAGCCTTTTCCATAAAGGGAATGGAACAAGTAAAAAACCAAATGACACATTGAAAATAGCTGTTTATTATTTTGAGTTGGGAAAAACATTCCCCTCTAATATCTATAGTAATCTTAGAAGTATTTGGGTCAAAATCTAGGCCACAGTGTTCAGTGCTTACTTTGGGTTTATTATTAGCTTATGTATATAATCCTGTGCGGGAGTGTCCTATTAATTTAAAATGTTAAACTGTTGTTGGCTATGTGCCATGTAATTGGAAAACGTTGTCTAAGAGCAGACATTAGCATGGGGGAGAATGTTTGGCCATGTGGTGGCAGCAAACTCCAGGGGAAAGTTCTAATGCGAAGAATGTCCTTTGCAAGTACTTACCACTTGTTTGATTTAGTTTTATCTTTGTATGTTTCAGAGCTTATTGTATATTGATTAATATGTCTATGTCGCTAGTCAATAAATAATAAATGTCACGGTTCCTTGATTTGACTAAATTGGTTTATTCACAGCATCAGACTAAAAAAATGTCACAGTGTCATACCAACAGTTCAACCTGAGCTTCTAGATTGCTTGGAGATTTCAAATTGATTGTGGTTATTTGAACTGCTCTACTGATGGAACCAAAAAGACACGATAGTACTTTTCATACTTTGAATGCTAATGTTTATTTTTGTTAAACAATCATGTCAATAACTTTCAGTGGGCACCTATCAAATATTAAGACCGTAATATGGAATTTTGCATTGTTTTTTAAACTTCTGAAATAGTCCTACATAACTGTAACATGTCAGTGGTGTTTAAAACAATGTTCTAATGGAATATTTGGTGTTAAATGTGGCCACACAGCACCACAGGCTACTCTTCCCCCGCACCTCTGATTGCTCAGGCTCTCCCAGCCATACATGGTAAAGGCGTGTTTCAGACCAAGACATCCTGGTGCATCCTATATCTATGTAGCAAATCATAAAATAACCATTAAAGAATATACGTAGCTGTGGGCTTGCCACACTAAAGTGTTCAGTCCTTTATACAGGTTCTTGTGTCATGACCAAGGTAACAAAAATGTACTTTCTTGTTAACTTCATATCCACCTGCTTTGCAGCATTACACATCGGAAATGTTCAAAACATTTTATAAACTACTTTGTGAAAGTCCTAAAAGTTGCATCTGGAATGAGGAAGATTGTATTGTATAGACAAGCAGTATTAAATACTTGAAACCAGTGACTCAGTCTTTTGAAGATAGGACAGGAACCAGATTAGATGCAAATTTAGCATTTTCATTGTGGAAAAATTCTAGCAATTTTTGCATTATTTGTCTAACTGTTGTCTAACTTAGGGTCAGTTTTTAAAACGCATGCGATTTCCTTCCTCGGTTATGTGGGTACTACACAAATGTTTCTGCCACTGGAACGGGCAACTCCCCTAAGTTCATTCTGGGCTACCAGGCAGACCAAGGAAAACCTGGCAGTAAATATATTTTCTTGATTTTAATGAAACTAAAACCCAGATAATGGTGTTGGGGCTCTGTGACCTCCTCTTTGTAATCTAGGCTCACTTGCACTACTCCTTTGCTAAGAACCTAGGTGTGATATTAAATAACGGTTTTAAATTAAAAAAATTTGACTAATTGTATTCAAAACCAGCTTTGTCCAACTGACAGTGTTGGCTAAGACCTAGCCTCTTCTTGTTTACTGATTTTGAGAAGGTGATCCATTCTTTTATCTCCTCTCACCTGGATTGTTGTACTGCTTTACAGTGGAATTAGTTAGTGCTGTCTCTCTCACCTTGAACTGGTCCAGAAAGCTGTAGCCCGACTCCTCACTGGCACACACACGTATGACTATATAGAAGTCATACTAGCCCCTTTTCACTGGCTACCAGTTTGCCACGCAATTCAGTGTTTGTTTTTACGTTCCCCAATGGCTTGGCACCTTCTTACTTTGCCAACCTTCTGCAACCCTACTCGCCCACTGGAAAACCAAATGGAAACAATAGGAAACAGGCTGCACTGGGGACCAGTTTGCAGCTATTATGGAAGCTACGGGCAGAAGGTTTGTTATTGCTTGTAATGGTGCTATGTGTAGAATTTCTTGGACCAGGAAGGAAGAGAAGTAAAAAAAATCTCTTGTAGATGAAAGGAGAGAAATCTATGAGTTGATTTCATGTGACAGAAATGTTCACTTAAGCTTTAATTTAACCTTGCTTAAAAAGGTGAAAGAATTGTGTTGATTGTGTAGGATGATAGAAAGAATGCAGTTGTAGGCTTTTGCTTAAGGACTGGAATTTAGAAACATATAACAGACCATACACACATTTTTTTAACCTCTCATCTCATTTCTTCGCGATACCACCCACGTAAAAAATTGTTCAGATGTACTAATGTGGCATATAGTCAAGATAATTGTCTTTCCATGTGAAAGGAAGTGTTTTTTAAAACAGTAGGCAGCAAGAAACTAGATGAGGGAGTTTTGACGGAAGATCTTTTCCCACTGCATGTCACTCTAAGTACAGAAATAAACTCATTTCACAGAAAAGAAACATCTCTCCGCTGTTAGGAGTATTCTCTGAAATCGTTGTATTGTTACATTGTAATGCTATGTAGCTGACGGCATTTACCCCTCTGTTTACCCTGTGCCCTGTGTTTCTCCACCGCTCTCCCTACCTAGTTTTGACCCCTCGTGGGCTATTTCCTTTTTCTCACCTGTGACGTTTAGTTTAAATAAAGCCCCTTGGTTTTCCTCCACACCTGCCTCTGCATCTGTCCTTCCCGCATCGTGACACCATTATTAATTTACTTGCAAATATAAATATATATCGCATTAGAAACAACCAGTAGTGTTAAGTTAAACTTTCATTTCAAGTAGTAATAAATTGAAACCCAAATTATAATTCTAAAAGAGCTGTTCTGAGTTAGTTCATTGACAAGCAGTCTCACTGAGTGCATTTTAATTAGTAACACCTTTGCAATAATATAAAACACCAAACGTGTCTTTAGTATCCCTTTGAGAGCCAGTGACTACAACTGCAATTAATAGTAAAATGGCAAGAAAACTATATGAGTCAGCCAAAAAAAATCATAACGCTTAATAAAAAGAAAATATCTGTGTAGTAGATATGGGCACATATGTTACCCAATGCTTGCCAGTGGACTTTTGTTATGAAACCAATAAATTTGCAACATTTTTAGAGAATTAAGCAAGTGTTCCAAGACTTTCTGTGAGCACTATTATATGTTATCACGCACTCCTTTTATCATAATGCCATAGCCAAATGTGTACCTCTCAGCAGTAGTCCATCATCGTTGGTCACAGTACAGTTTTTCAGCGCATCATAAAATTTGGTTTCTTCCTCCCAGTTTTTTACAGAACTCTAACAGCATAGGACATGTGTTGTCATGAAGGCAACTCAGATAATCTTATAAGCAGGATGTCAGTAACTAAATCCATGCAGAAACTGGCTTTTCCAGCAGCTCAGAGTTTGTTGGGCCTCCTCTATCTTTCAGAGAAGGACAAAAACATGTTGCCAGTCTATTGGCTTTTCCCAAGAAAGTACAATGCTGAGCATGAGTACAGGTAATTCTTGCTTTCCAAGCTCCTGATTTACATTTATATCTTTTAATTTTCTGCAGCAAAAACAAAAATTTCATTTTTCATAATAAAAAAAAAATCTGCACATAATTCAATGCACGCTGCCCAAAAGTCCCATCCATGGCCTGACATAGTTTTCAGATAACTCTGCTTGGTGAAATATATGACTGTGCATGCAATTTGTACCTTGCACGTCTGCACATGTTCAGCATTACACTTTGTGGCATATTTTACGATGGTGCCCAATTTGTACCACCTAATTTCATGACCCAATCGGATCCTGATAATATACCGGGATCATTTAACGTACTGTTTGTGAGCGAGCTGCACCAGCTCAGAATGGGATACATGAAAACACACACCCCATCTGCTGAAAATCAAAGTGACCGAAATTGACTGTGAATGTTACTGTCATGCCAAGCTCGTCCGGTCCTCCCATGTGCCACGCCCCCTCATCTACACCATGTGGATTCCCCGTGTTCACCAGCTGTTTCCTGTTGCTGTCATTAATTCAGTGTATTTAGCCCGCGTTTCAGTTTGTTTCATTAACGTTGTGATGTTTCACTGCCTATATTGTGCCTTTCCTGATTAAACCCCATATTCTCCTGTCACCTGGAGTCCCATGTTTTTATTGTGATCCCAGCGGTTCATAACAGTTACAATTTTTCTTCTTGTTTTTCTCCAAGGATGTTTTTGCTTAAATGTGTGTATAAATTAAATGAAATGTTAATTCTAATACATTTGTGTTTCCTTTGTTTATTTGGCAAAAATGTATAACATTTTTTTTTGTCTGGAACCAATGTCATAAATTTGATAACATTTCTATGGGAAAATCTCTCCCGCGTTACGAGTTATTGATTGATGAGCGATAATTTGGAACGGATTTGTAAAATTGAGCGAAACCTATGTTTCGATAAACACATTATGAAACCTCGTATTCTATGCGAAACCTGATCCAGAGGCTATACTCTGAAACCTCTTTAGAACACTGGAGGTGTGCAATCAACATTGCTACTGATGGCACCAGCCACACAAACATCATACAAGACAAAATGGCTGCTGCAAGGGATGAAACAAGTGCCAGAAGTGTGCATAATAGCTAGCCCCAAATGTAGTCCACGTTCAGCCCTGGTGTGCGATCTTTAGTGAAAAATGTCACCACATCAATGGAAGCCAGTGTCATTAAATTTTGAAAGGGCTCTAATGAGGAGCAGTGAAACTGGGCATAACATCTTTAAAGGGAAAACAGAGATATGATCCTTTCTGCACACTAGTAGGTCTGATCACTCTGCCACCTGGTGTCCCAGATACCTGTACCTTTTTAAATGGTTTCTTGCCTGTCTACATGCTATGCTAATGGATGCTCTATATACGTTACACTGACAAAAGCACTGGGACACATCTCTTAATCATTGAATTCAAGTGTTTCTTTTGGACCCATTGCAGCACATATAAAATCAAGTACCTAGCCAGGTTTACATTTGTGAAAGAATGGGTCATTCTGAAGAACTCATTGAGTTCGAGTGTGGTACAGTCATAGGATGCCACCTCTGCAGTAAGCCAGTCCCTGAAATTTCTTCTTTGCTAGATATTCCACGGTCAACTATAAGTGGCATTATTGCAAAATGGAAGCATTAGGAACAACAGAAACTCAGCCCCAAAGTGACAGGCCATGTAAAGTAACAGAGTGGCAGGCCATGTAAAGTAACAGAGTGACAGGCCATGTAAAGTAACAGAGTGACAGGCCATGTAAAGTAACAGAGTGAGGTAGCCAAGTGATGAGGCGCATAGTGTGTAAAAGTTGCCAATACTCTGTTGACTGAATAACTGCAGAGTTCCAAACTTCCACTGGCATTAACTCCAGCACAAAAACTGTGCGGCAGGACCTTCATGGAATGGACTTCCATGGCCGAGCAGCTGCATGCATGACTCACATGGAGTGTTATAAAGCACACTGGACTCTGGAAATGTGTTCTGTGGAGCGACGAATCATGTTTCTCTGTCTGGAAGTCTGACATTTTGGAGAATTCTATGCTTCCAGCTTTGTGGGAACAGTTTAGGGAAGGCAATTTCCTGTTCCAGCATGACTGTGCCCAAGTGTACATAGCAAGGTCCAGTCAGGTCAATTTGGTGTGGACGGACTTGATGGCTCACACAGATCCCTGACTTCAACCCCATCTGACACCTTTGGGATGAACTAGAATGGAGATTGAGAGCCAGGCCTAAATGTCAAGCATTAGTTCTTGACCTCATAAATGGTCTTCTGGATGAATGGGCAAAAATTCCCACAGACACTCCAAAATCTTATGGAATGTCTTCCCAGAAGAGTGGCAGCTGTTATAGCTGCAAAGGGAGGACCAACTCCATATTGCCCCCAATGGATTAATTTTGAATGGGAGGTCATAAAAGTTTATGTAGGGATAATGGCCAGGTGTCCCAATACTTTTGTCCATATAGTGTGATTATGTCTCTTGGCTGGCCTGGGAACGCCTTGGTAATCCCCTGGAGGAGCTGGCTGGTGAGAGGGAGGTCTGGGCATCCCAGCTTAGATTGCTGCCCCTCAACCCGACTCTGGATAAGCGATGCAAAATGGATGGATGGATTGATGAATAGGTGGATGGATGGACGGATGGATGGATGGTGTATCTACAGACTAGGGATTTCCATTTGAACAGGGATTTCCATTTGCAACTTTAGTATTGCGTTCAAGCTGTGACAGAAATCACTGCTGCATCTAGAACACAATAGATATTTTTTCTCTAGATGTTACATAAACCCTATATTGGATAAGTGGTAAGAAGGTAAAAGAACTGATGTAGGATTGCAACAGAATAAGATTTTCACGGTATGATAACTGTCTCATGGTTTCAATAGTATCATGGTATATAGTATTTCACAGTTATCTGCTAAATCTATCTAAATGTAGCCTACATTATTAATCTAGTAAAACATGTCAATGTAACAATTCTTATCAAGCTAAATATATGATTATAATCCATAAAACACATATCTATCGAGCTAAACACACATTAACAATCTTGCTTATACTATTAGGATGAATGTAGGCAATTTTTAAATAATAATTAATAAAACTTAAAAAAAAACTTTCGTTGATGTAATATTCACTGAAACTTTTTTTCTGATCTCACTGATTTGGAATGATGGAATATGGCTGCAACAAATGCAAAATAACAACTGACGTCATACTTCATTTCAGACTGAACCAAAGTACACCAAAATGTCGCTTGATAGCAATAATTTCAACTGATGATTATTTTTAGATTATTTTTCCGTTATTGGATGTTTAGGTAATAGTGTTGATCCAAAAGCTGGAAACAACCGGATCAAGTGGGTTCTGAAATCAAAACAACAGTGAATGCTTTTAGTAACACCTTTGCAACACCTTGCAAAACAGATTTTTTTTCAGTCAGCGGAATCGTTAATGCCAGTTTATGCTACACCATTAAGCTGCCACAATAGTTTGCTGTTACTATAGACAATATGGTTTACTGTAAGGCAGGATGAACTGATCCAGCAGTTCCCGAAAATGTAATGCGTTGCACGCGTGCTGAAAAAACCGCCGCAGATGTGCGAGGTACAAATCGGGCAGGTGGCAGAGATCGACATGGTGGAAGATAACCATCAATTTTCATGCCGTAGTATACCATGAAACCGGCATACTGCTGTAATCCTAGATTGATGTATATTAAATCATGGCAGAATCCAGAAAACAAATAAAGCAGTTAGGGGGAAAATAATTTTATGAAGTATTGCTTTATGTTGCTTTATAGTATTATTTTGTGAAACACTTCTGCCAGTCTGTGATTGTAAAAACAGACCTCGAGCATACTGTGAAATCATCATCTTTATTTCAAAGCCAGACAGAACATCCATGAAACTTCATCCAAAGAAACAATATCTACATGGTGTAGTTCACAATGTAAGGCAAGCAAGGAAAAGCACGTACACGCTGCAGGTCGTATGACCAAGGCTATATTTTAGGCATAAATACTGATAATCAATAGGTTTCATCCCGGCAGTTTTTCGTAAAAGGCTGCCACTACGTATGCTGTGCACCTTACAAAAACCTATCGGCCCCACTTTTCGTTAGCTTTAGTTAATTGAAAAAGGAAGATTAGTTATGTAGATGTATTCACATGGCAATGCGCTACACAGGGATACGTATCTCTGCAGCATAGAGACAAAGCTTTACTGTAACTATATTATATTTACTGTCCCACCAACGTTATCATCAGCAGAAGGTTTTAATATGGCACTGCTACTGTGCTGTTTTTGCTGCTAATTTTCCCAGGTTTTTGCCACTTTGGGCTTCTAATTAAATGTACATGGTACAGTGACAGCCCAGGGCATAACACACAAAGGGGAATTGGACACTTGGTGTCACTGATCGCTCCTAGTGTGCAGTGATCACTTATTTATCGAAAGCCTTGGGAAACTGCCACCTGCTGGAAGGATATTACCTGGGCTCTTTTTGTCATGGAGCACAAACCAGTCTGCTAATGGCTTTGTGTCGAGCTGATGGCAAATCACACAATTATGCTACGTTGCAGTATTACTACATCCAAAACACTGAATATTATAAATGACCCTGTGAAAACTAAGCATACATTTGAACAACTGCTTAAATTAACCTCAACTATGAAATAAACTACTCAGACATAAATTTAAATGTGGAAAACCACTAATATACAACCGGAGGTAATTGTAGGATGTTGGAAATGAACAGAAAATCAAACATGACCCTGGTATTTAGCATTGAAGCCCATATCAACTGCAGCCATATCTTTGCTGCAACGGTTTTCTTATTGTTTTTGTGTTTAAAAATGTATGCATTGAGGATAATGGATTCTGCTGCAGGCAACTGAACATCATTTTAAGCTCATATTTTCCAAGCAAAATATATTGTATTCATGTTACCTTAAGCGTGGGTATTCCAAAGTCATTCGGATGTGAAACTAAAAAAATGTTTTCAGAGAAATTCATGCACATACATTTTCTTTTCTATATACCTATGTACAGAACCAGACTCAAGAAAAATCATTCTACAGATCCAACAAAGCAATTTTATCCCCTATATTGAAATATAGCTTAAGTACTTCATAATATAATCGTGCTACGTTGAAGAAAAAATGTTACACTTGAATTTTTTCTTATGAACCACTATCGTGTTATTTCCAATATCATGTAATGAAACTAAGCTACAAGGAGCAATTTCTTTAATTATATTAATCAAATATGATTGTCTCACATGTGGTGCCGGCTTTCACCTTTTCACTCATATCAAGCATTTTGGGTTGGGCATGAGAGACCTTGTTTGCTTTTCAGACTTTTTAAAATATAGATGCTTACAAAATAGAGCATTTCTTTATACGAGTCCTGGATGCTGCTGCATGCATGAAATTGTCTTGGAAACATTTCAGTCAGGCATGGTTCCCGTCCTCCTTGCCATGCATGAACTTATTGCAGTCAGTTTCCATTCATTATCCACCAGGAGGCTGAAATAGGGGAGATTGCAAATACTGAATTTTCCCTCCTGACTAACATCCTGATTCCTTCTATAGGAAAATGCAGTTTCTTACTTTGAATGTTATGTTTTTAAAAGATATTTTGGTAAAAGTTTACTTTTTGCGATTTTACATGCATATTCAGACTAAACAGCTTGCTCCAAGATACACATAGCCCTGTTATACAAAAATACTGGTATTATATGGTGTTATTTTTAAAATACTTTGTTATTTACAATAGTGGACTTTTGGTCCATGGTCATAACGACATAACAACTACAGAAAGTTCCCGGGTTAAGATTTACAGATAAGCTGTACTTACAAACAGACGCCATAAAGCGTTTGATATTTAAAATCTGATTTAAATACATGTTTATGGCAACATACGCAATGCTTTGTGAAGCTCATAGAAAACGTTGTGTGGCTTCAGTGCTTCGTTGTTATTAATGTTATCATGTTTCTTCATGAATGCCTTCACAAATACAAGACATCAATGGAACAAAAGTAAATGCTTGCCTGTAATCATGATCTTTTTTCTTTTCTTTTCTTTCTAAACTATTTTATGAACTGTTTCTTCAATGTATTTTTACAGATGTTTTTGTGTATTTGGAAGTATTTCTTAAGTGTAGAAAGGAACAATATTTCATAAGTAAATAAATACCATGTTCCGAATTATCTACAAATTCGGCTTAAAGACAGACTTGGTATTGAATCTTTTTCGTAACCCAGGGACTGCCTGTACTCATCATACAGTTGGTACACTGAGAGTCGCCATTTGAATTTTTTGTTGGACCGCCTTTAGCTTTGATTATGCTGCACATTTGTCATGGCGTTGTTTCCACAAGCGTATGCAACATCTCTGCATTTAGTTTCATCCATATTTGCATCCATTTCTCACTGAGATCTTGCATTGACAAAGTGAGTTGAATCACTCCATGAAGTCAGCTAAGCACATTCCAGACTTTCAGTGGGGTTAGGGTCAAGACTTTGTGGTGGCCAATTCATGTATGAAAATGATTCCTCATGCTACTAAACCATTCTTTGACATTTTAAGCCTGATGAACCTTGGCTTTCTCGCTCTGGAATAGCCCATGACATCAGGAAAGAAAAAATCTATCCATGATGGATGGAGAGGTAACCTGGCCAGTCAGTAGACTGAGATACTCTGCTGACTTTACATTATTGCTGCATAACATTGCTGAGCTGTAATAATGATCCAGTCACTGGCTCTTAAGTATTGGCCGATTTAAATTCAAATGGTTACTTTTATTCAGTGGGGCAGTATAATCATGCCTAATTGGTGCTGGATTCTTATTCTTACAAAGTATGTGAGAGTATACAAATGGAATATAAATCTAACTCAGAGACACATTAGAAACCCAAATTGTTAACAGAACAGCTTGAAAATGAAACGTCTCAGACATTAGGTTATAGGGGCTCACTAGCATAAATCGCCACCTAGTTGTACAGGTGCAGCCAATGAGTTCGCTTAAAGCTTGCACTTGGATGGCAGAAAGGCATTGAAAACACCACATGTCCCCCATGGCCTTTCAGAATGTGGTTCTTTTGTTTCATGCACTAGTGAGCTCTCAGCCTGAATAACATTAGAAAACATGCAATCCGATAAAACTCCAAATCATGCATGATACTCTGAAAGAATGATCTTAGAGGAGACCACCTGGAAGAAGCATTGTGGACATCACCTCAGGGTCCTCCAGCACGTCGATGATGCAGCGCTGAAAGCTCTTGCTTTCATTGGACTGGAGATAACTGGATGGGAAGACAACAAGGATCAACTCACAGGGTTAACTGAGGTGTACAAATTTCCGGCGAATGAAAAGCCCCCTGTTCAATTTAGATGAAAAATGGGACATGAAAGACAAATGCAGGTAGAGAGTGGTGAGTGACTGGCCGTGCGAGGCCATTTGCTTGCCAGAAGAGGAGACGAAGAGAATTCATGCAAACTCACCTCATCCAGGAGATACGGTCTTGCCAGAACTCATACATTATGAAGCAAGATCTTTGTGGCAATTTCTGGATGGATATGCTGGAAGGTGGAGAGAGAGAGAGAGATAGAGAGAGAGAGAAGTCAGCTGAAGCATCAATGGGACCCTCAAGAGCTACCATCTGGTAGCTGACTGGGAGGAAAGGTCAGGTAAAAATTCCCCCTCTCTGGGAAGGATTGTTACAAAACCTGCCCTCACTGTGTTCATTTTAAAACACTGATTATTAACAAATAATTAGGAGAAACTGTGTTCTATTGATGTTGGTATGTATGGGAAAAAGCAGAGACAAGACTTCCCTGACATATGCCTGCTTCATAAAAATATTTCGTATTAAATGTTCTATTTGTAAGTATCAATGGTTTTATATCTAAGAAGAAATTAAGTATTTAAGTTGCTCTCAGTCCAATCCTGGGGGCAGCAAGGCGGCTCTGCGGGTAGTGCTGTTGCCACACCCCCAGGATTCGGCACAATAAGCGGCTGGGACATGGATAGATGAATCTGCATGCGGGTGATGCTGAACAGGTGGAAGGTGACGCACTGTAAATTTTCATTTTGACTCATGGTGGCATTGGTGTATCTCCGCAGTGCTTGGTGGAACTCTTCGAGGTCTTTCTCCATCACTGACATCTGCCTCTGAACCAGCAGGATATTCTGTTTGGCACAAAACGACATGCTTTACTGTGTCAAGGAGCTAGTTAGGGGAACAAACATAGTTTGGCCACAGATGACACAATGTTTATTTTCTCCTGATAATGCACACAGAGAGTTAAATCAAGATATTTGCAGCAGCAAAGGGCTCCTAGGAAAATCTGTCACAGTGTGGAGCACAGCTTGTAGTTCTGGTGAAAAAACGAGCATCGAGGAGGGATCGAAGCGGTAAAGAGCATCTGTTAGGCAAATAAATAATGCAGTGTCCCACATTCATCTCATCCTTCTCATCAGATCTGCTTGCCAAGTGGAACACAGTTGGCCTAGCGTGGCTCCACTCCTCCATCTGCTGGTTTTCCTCCCCAACCGTGGCTTTTTTGAGTAACCAGCACTCATTTGTCTCAGCCAGAGTGATGGGTGCCTGTTTTGACTGATGTCCCAGACGAACCGTCGGTGTTGGCTATCAAAAGGCCGCAGCTGGCAAGTGGATGGGGGTGACTCACAGATTTATAGGTGCTGGCCAGCGTATCCTCCTTGACGGGCTCCAGACGCGGACTCTGAAAAATGGAAGGAACAATGGGGAACGAAGAGGACGGCAGCTGCTTCACGGGGATCGTTACAAATTCCAGCTATGCAAGATACTTGCATTTCGCCCTTGTATGTATTCAAAGGATTTAACCTATTAAAAATGCCCACTAGGCAGGACAGCTTAAACACAATGGGCCATCAAGGTAGTGCGCAAGCTCCGATTTTTTAGCATTAGCTGCAGAGGTGTAGCATCAGGACAGGCAAGGCAAGCAAGGCCGGGGGCCCTGAGGTGGGAGGGGGTGGGTTGTTTTCACAAAAGAGAAAATAAATTATTTGTGTTTACTAAATCCACTATGTTGATGTTTTTAATTGAAACTTCAACTAAAATAATGGTAACTAAACCTCAACTAAAATAATCTGTGCCCAGGGACGGTGAATTGAAGGGCCCCATGGAATTTTTTTGGGTAGAGACCCCAGAGTCCTTAGAATCGCCTCTGATTAGATAAAAATGACTTGACCTCCTGGTGCAATTCATACAAACAATGCAGCACACGCTCCCTTTGGAGAGTTAATATTCTTCCGTGTGAAAGAGTAGCTGCTGTTTGGACACTATTTCCTGGCCCAGCAATGAGAACAAGCATGTGTTTGAAGGCCACACTTTAATATAACTGACCATTTGCATTGCCTGCTGCTTCACAGATTGTAAGGCATTTTCTTTCCAGTGAGTGAGTCACAATTAATTATGCAACGGGGCAACATTGTTACCGGTCACCCAGCCTGTCACTGTATGAGCCCCATCGGTGCAGATCCTCACACATTCATCCTATGATATGTCTGCATAAAACCATCTAGCATATCAAATAATGCTTCACCGGTTGTGCAATATAAGAGGCCCAGAAAAATGAATGACACCCTCAATGCTCCTATCTTTCCCATAGCTGGCATAGCGATGCAGTTGTCCTAGCCCAGAAACATCAGTAGCAAAGACTTTGCTTAATGTAGGTTAGCAGTCGATCCTTAAAGTCACTCACGAGATCTCATAGTCGGAGACTCGCAGTGTCATTTGACAAGGGGATGTTACTAAGCTGCAGAGTGAAAATTTCTCCACACATGATTTAAATGTCTTTTGCAGCAAGTAATTTGTATTTATGCTGATGTTAAGCTTCTGCTGTTCCAGGCCATTTCGCTTTAACGTGAAGAAGTCCAGGGGCTTGAACTTCAGTGTTGGACATTTAGTCTTTAAATGTTACTGTAACGTGCAAGGTTTCAAGCACATTTGCACATATCACATACCGAGGAAGCGGTTCTGGAGATAAAAGCAGACTAAAGTTAAATACTATCATATTTTCGTACCTTCATTTTTTTTCCTGAGGGGCGTAACTGAAACTCAGACTAGGAAACATGTAGCATAGCGTAATGAATATTTTAATATATACTACTGTTTAAAGTTTGCTTGACTAAAAAGTTTGGTTATCAGGTGCCACTGGTTGCAAGATGTGGATAAATTTCACAGGTCAACCATCATAATTAAGGACCAGCCTGGACTCAGCATGTTAGCAAATAAGCTGCCTTGTCTTGTCAACATTAATTAATAAAAAGCTTAATTTACACCAACTAGTTTTGAGACCTGCTCATAAAACGTATCGCCATTATTTTTGTATAACAGTCCAGTGTGTTAAAGTAATCACTTAAAAGTTTAATTTCTTAAATGGAAATTAAAAATAAAATAAGAGCTAAAACACACCCTTGTGGTGACCCAGTGTTCAGAACGACCACATCTGACATTCACACAAACATTTCCTTAAGATTCCCTTAGGATTCCCCTTCAACACAGTCAGTAAATGAAAAAAAAAAATAATGGACTGCAAACTGATATCTAATTTCAATATATACATCATACAAAACGTAACTTTTTTGTCCTAGGGTATAACATAAGAAAACACTGACAGTATGCCTTGTTACTGGGTTTTCATGCTGACTGCCTTGCTGATTGTTCCAAGGGACAGATCTGACATTGCTGGTAGAGTTTCCACTTGCCCTGTATCCTGTATTGAAAGATAAAATGCTGTGTTCTATTTTAAACCAATATGGGGTGGAATTTGTCCCATATTTTGCGATTTGTCGCCTTGAGTATCGTCAGCATCCTGTATTTCTTCAGCTTGAAAGTGGAAACCCTAATTGAAAGTGTTTCTGACTGTAAGCACTTGCTTCTACTGTTCTACTGCACATCCAGTATTACACACAGCACCAGTACGTTGTATGTCAAACTTTAAATTGCCAAAATACCACCACACCGCCAAAGTCCTTGTTTGGCCACAGCATTTTGTGGCTGCTGAACTGCCCTGTTCTTCACTGATACTGGCCCATATGACCCATGAGTATTACCAAAACATGTGCATGTCCTATGGTCATCTAACCCAACCGATTTTGCTGTGTGTATGATGGGGGTAGGTTGTTCGTTCTTAAAAAACAACTGCTTGATGCGAGAGTGTCCTATTAAGCAATGTACCTTATCAACAGTTTATCAAAGTTACTCATTTTATCTTCTATCAATATATGTCTTATATATAGTCTGAATACAGAGTACTAAAGCCAAGCAATGCTTTTCAGTGTTCCCTTAATAAATATACACAGTAGCAGTGCTGTGATGATCTATGGGCAGTAGTTTGATATTTTCATGTATTTTCATAGAGGAAGGATAAGAAGAGAAAATTAGATTTCTAGTTTTTTCCAGTGCTGCTCTCCAGTTACATAGATATTACATTTTGAAACCGCTGGATGGTATATTATGAAAAGAATTCACTCTATGATGCATCCCAGAGCCCCCCAGATTAGATATCAGAGGGAGGCAAACACAACACAAGACTGGAAAATTAGGGAAAAGAACTGGCATTGATTCGCATGATTTAGTCACAGAAACTGTCGCTACAACCATTGTTCTCTGCTGAGGGATTTTTTTATCCTGGACATAGTTAATGTGTTCATTCATTACCCTTTTATGCAGACATGTTTTTCTGAAACATTTTAGCATAAAAGCTCAAGGTGCCAACTATGGGGATATTTGTTTAGGTGTCATTGCCATCTGTAAGCAGAAAAATGGGAGCCACAAGCTTTGTGGTTTAATATTTTGCCAAAAATTACGAAGCTTTGTCTCAAATACATCTGTGGATGTTTCTGCTAATGATGAAAGAGGCTGCACAGTGTGGCTGGACGTCACCTTAAAGAGGCAGCCTGTGGTACGATAAGGGGGGAACAGCCAGTGCTGTGTGTCTGGAACAGAGTGGGGGGGGGGGGGGTGGTAGGCGTGGTCCTCCCACCTGACACTCCAGCTTGTCAATGAGCAGCTGAAGCCTGTTGATCTGGGAGTTCCAGTGGTTGTCCGGTTCCACAGTAACTCCTGTCAAAGATAAACTGCCACTGGTCACTCTGGTCCTGAGTGATACAGTTAGTATTGTTTTCAGGGGCACACGCATGTATGTCATTCATTACCCACGGCTGTGCTGCGGGGCGTGGGAGCCCTGTGCAGACATGTACCTGTGGTGAGCATGCCTGAGTAGGGGTCAGTGGGGGACAGACACAGGTTCTTCTGGATCCGCCGGCTGCACCGTCGGATGTTCTTCTGTACAGGGAAGCCTTCGGGTTTTTTCACCTCCTTCCTACAAAAAGAGAGCAAAAGCCTTGACAGGTGTGTGACTCATATCATATCAGAGGTCTGATGTGTCCTACAGCTCCGGTTATGACAAGAATACTTAGTACTAATTCATTAGCAGGTTGGACAAAGACTCACATTTAATTTAAGTTTATAAGAGTTTATTTGAATGAGGTAATACAGTACTACATAACTGGAAAGGTGTCTGATAGTAATACTTTATTATTCCCTGCAGGGAAATTCTTTATTTAATATCTAATGATGTGATAAGAGGTGGCCCTGGTGGAGCAGTCCGATGTCAGCAGTGTGAAGAGTGGGGGGGGGGGAGCTTCCATGCTTAAGTTGATAGACACAGAAGTGATGTCTCACACCTTGACAGACTGTAGTCACTGTCAAAATTTCCAGTATCCAGGTTCAAAGTGATGTTTTCAAACCAAGATGGGACAGCTTTTGGATTACTGTGACATTACTGTGCTGAATGCTGATATCAAAGAACAGCATCCTTATGTAGGAGTCTTTATTTTCCAGGGGTGTAAGTGTGGTGTGAAGGGCCAGGTGTCCTCTGTAGACTGGTTGGGGCAGTATGGTATGGACTAGTATGGATCAAGGGAGGTAGAGAGTTTCACCTTGTTGTGTCCCTTGAAAGCCGCTCATAGCTCTTCATTACAATGGAGGTGCGAGCTGCGGGTCAGTAATCATTGAGCACTGAAGCAATTGTCCTCTTAGGCCACAAAATGATTGTGGCAGTTTTTTGGCACTTAGGGACGGGGAAATGACAATGGATTTTTTGTGTGTAATCCTATTAGGTGGCTCTGATGGCCCATGACAGAGTGGCTCTAGCTGTTCTTTGAAAACACCAAATTTGAAGCCCATCTACTGTGCTTCTGCATGACCCAGGGTTTCTGGTTGGCCTTCCTAGTGACACCTCAGTGCAGTGACATCCTCAGTGCAGTGACATCCTCAGTGCAGTGACATCCTCTGTGCAGTGACATCCTCAGTGCAGTGACATCCTC
>JABFEB020000104.1:22443801-22469415 GCA_019775895.2 Stomatorhinus ivindoensis | reverse complement strand
GTGCAGTGACATCCTCAGTGCAGTGACATCCTCAGTGCAGTGACATCCTCTGCAGTTGTGGAGGTAGCTGATAAAAGTTTCTGTATATTGTACAAGGTCAATTCGATCGTCACAGGTTGCTGTAACACCAGTTCGGGGATGATAACATTCATAGATTTATCTAGTATATGATGTAGCGATTTTTATTTATTCATACTGCATGTATAAGAAGATATTTTACCAAATATCTCAGAGTTTTCGTGTGCTGCATCCCGTTCTTCCTGGATACTCTCGTCAGTCCATATTTCCAGCAAACACTGCATCTCTGCCATAGACTAGTGTTGCACAGGATACCAATTCTGATAAAGTACTGTGATACCGCATTTTTAAAAGCTGTTCAGTATTAGATTTCTTTAGTACAGGTATGAATTACGTTATTACAAACCCCTACAGCTATATATCGCTAAAACTAACCATCAGAATCATGGATTGACTATGTCCGAGCCACTGACATAACTCAATTATACCCTATGTCAGAATTGCATGCATCATGCTATATAGCATATAATTCAAGCGAACTGGCAAATTTGCTGCTAAAATGCCAGTCAGTTAGTATGATCTCCATAGCTTCAAATCAGAGATTCAAGTAAGCAAGATATAGCAAGATCTCATAATATAGCAAAAAGGCTACGTTAACATCATCAAAATAGTATATGTACCTGCAGGTTATAATGTTACACTATGTTTTAAGCAGTTGAATAATCAAGCGAATGTATGGGAAGTTATTTTATATGTTTGTTGAGCAGATGAACAGAAGAAAGAGGAAGAAACTGCTGTGACCTATATGGGTGCTTATTGCTTCTCATTTTGTCTGTTCTTTGTTTTTTTTCAGTGCAGACTAATGGTGATGAGTTTGGTGGCAGAAGAAATACGTTTTACATGTCTTGCATGCTCACGTTTGTTTTTCTATTTATCAGCACAGCGCCCTCTCAAAATCCATATGACAGACTGTATCCACACTGATACCGCCCAGTGCTCTGCCCCTCTCGTGGGCACTATTTATAGTGATAAAGCGGAAGTGCACAATAATCAGGGGTGGATATACCATTTATTGATTTAATAGAAAGTATTACGTTCTTCTAATAACTGACTGAATCAGAGTGATTATTATGCGATCCTCGATAATATTATGTACTGGAGGGGTGTGAAGCTTAATTTATTAAAATGAAAAGAGTAACAATTGCAAATGCATTTGAGATAAATGTCTCCTGAAAATCATCAAGCGCACAATTTATCATGAACAATATTTAACTATTCTCTGTATTGGTATCGTTTCAGTACCAGTATTGTGATTCTAGTGGTCTTGGTATCAAGGTCATAATTCTGCTTCTGTGACAAGACCATAGACAAAAATGATCCTTTGTTGCCATGTTTCATGTTTGTGAAATGGTTGCTGCTACCCTGATCTGTATGCGACATTTTTTCTCAAGCAATCACACAGGATGCATACCTTGTCCGAGTCTGACTAACCATGCTCAGGCCCACATCTTCAAGCTCACACTTGTCATAAGTGATCATACTAGTCATACTCGTTCTCCATGCTTGTTACTTCAGCTCCTGAATGTATTGAGTTTTGCATAGTAAATATAGCAAAAATTTAAATATAGCATGGCAATAATTTTCACTCGTATCTTTTAATTTTTAAAAAAAAGATGTTATACTTCATTAATGATTAGTGTGGGAGGTAATCGACTGCATCTTGTTCTGGTCACAAATGAAAAACCTTTAGTTTTTCTTTTTCTAATATGTCCCTGGAATTTTTCTAACATGTCCCTTCATAAACACAGTCTCGCGCTTTCTTCCCCCTGGTTGGCCCACCTCTGTGATCTGTTTGTTAAAACACAGACAGCCCTAGATTTCTATTCAGCTCTGAGAGTAACTAACAAAAAATTAAATCAGACCCATCAGCCATCAAGCCCCAGCACTAAACAGGAGTAAGTTCATCATTCATTTTTAAAATTTAACATTGATATAATTGAACACCCCAATGTAAAATTTTGAAACATAAAAATTTTTCTGGTGCAGTTTCCCTCTATTCTATCAGCTCTCATTTTTTCACTTCTGATAAACATTTCCTATAAAGTACCTGTTGCTCTCAGCAATTCTTTGTGATGTATTCTAAGTTCACTCTGTAATGAGTGTTTTTCTTTGCTGATCTGATTGTTAGATGCTCTTTGTCTTCTGCCCATCTTGTATCATTTTGCCCTATTCTGGTTTTTCTAACTGATAGTCTGTTTACTTCAAACTTTGGATTCTGTTGTGGCTTTGGTGAATAAATGGCCATGGAATGCTCTGCGCATGGATCTCAGGCTACTGTATCACACAATCCCACCCTGCACCGCAGCAGCTACTGAGACTAATTTCTTGCTTACTGCAAGTCTTCAAAATCCCCAAGAAGGCAATAGAAAATGTTTTTTTAAGTGAAACACCAATCATACAAATCCTTGCAACCTGACAAACACTAAAACAGCTTGCAGGCTTGACCTTCACTCGCTTTCCCTTTTTCATCAAGCACTGATAGATAAACAATAGCTGGAAGTTTGAAGAAGATCTATCAAATACTTTTTGAGTTATTATGTCCACAAGGTCATGTTTCTTTGGCATTCACTCTTCACTTTGGGGCCCCTTAGCGATGTTGCTTCAATTTGGTGATCAGTGGTCTTTGTTGACACACCACAGCACACAGTGCAGAACAACAAAATGTGTCCTCTGCATTGAATCCATATTTGACACCATGACATAGCAGGGGGCAGCTAATTCAATGCCCGGGGAGCAGTGCTTGGGGGCAGTACCTTGCTCAGGGTACCTCAGTGTTGCCTTGCTGGTCAGAGATTCGAACCAGCAATCTTTCAATTACAAATGTGGTTCCCTCGCCATTAAGCCATCACTGCCTAAAGGAAATGGGGGCCGCAGAAGACACTTGAACTTGTGAATACAGTAACTCTGAAAGTATCAGATGGATCTTTTTCAAACTTCCTAGGAACAATATATATGTGATTTCCTGGGACTGCTCCAAAACTGAAGCAGTGTCACATAGTGGTGGCAGATGAAAAGACAGGCGTAACAGGACATCACAGGGGCTGAAGCCATCTGAGCTTTCCATTACCTTCCTGGGCAGCTCTGCTCCTCCACAGCATCCATGGCACAGTCCAGAGAGACCTGCAACGAGTGCAGCTGGCTGGAGGTCTCACGCAGCAGGAAACGGGTCACAAACTGGCCCAGCACGGAAGAATTTTGGTATTCCTAGAGAGGAAGGGGAAGGAGACTAATCAAACATTGCAAAATATTCTCTAGAGCAGTGTTCCTCAACCAAATCCTCGGGAACCCCCAGGTATGCCTCCGGGATTCAAACACACTCATACCAGATATTCTACGTTCTTGATTGACTTTGCTGGGATCCCCGAGGCCTGGGTTAAGAAATATTGCTTTAAAGTATTACCTTGTTCCAAAACTCTCATTCACTATAGTTACAGTATTGAAGTTAATATCTCAGTGGCAGGATTAGCGCCACTTAAAAATCAGCTTTGAACAGAAACATTATAAGAGCCTGATAAGAGTGAACGGACGTCTCATGTAAGTGGTTTTGAGCTCCCAGTCTACTACTTTGCGCATCAGCTATACATTTTCAGTAGGGCCAGGTGGTGCAGCTTGGTTGTTCCTGGGTTGTTACGTGGGCAGAACAGGTCATTTCAGATCGTCAGAACCATTGCTGTGCACCCGCCAGAATGGGTGCTTTGCTACATTCCGGCAAGGATCCTCAAAGCAGATCTTCTGTGACTTTTTGGTTGGCTTTATCAGTGCTAAGCTTTGTCCAAAATTGCTTATGACAGACAGAACTGCTAAAATGAAAAAAATAAAGTATTTTTACTGTATATGCTTGTATGCTACAGCCTATGACATTAAATGTAGCTAGGGATAAACGACAGACTGAAGAACACTCCTTTTGTGTTTCTCTATGAAATATGCTGCAGTATTTGCATCTGAGAGGACGATTACTGGGTAACAAAAAACTAGATAATGAAACTGCTGAAACTACACAGTAATGAAAATAAGCAGGTGTAGGCTTCACACTTGTTTTTGACAAATTTCATTATGTAAGTTTTTCTAATCTCATGTGGAAACAATTGGGGTCTCATTTACCAAGCTGAGAATTTCATCGTGAAAGAAGGCATGCACACGAAAACAAAAAATGGGTGCGTACAAAACCAAGCCTTTATAAAACCCCCCTATATAAATAGCTGTCCCTAGATAAATCAGAAAAATCCAGTAAATGTCCATAACAGAGTAACAGAGCTGCACAGTGAGAGATTGGATGATCATTCATTCCAGTTTGTTGTCTATGACAGCGATGGCCCTGGGATATGTGCTGTTTTTCAGTCTTGTGTGAGCTTTAATTGCCCTGTACCGCCTGCCTGAAGGCTGCAGCTCAAACAGGAGGTGTGCTGGATGTCATGCATCCTTCAGGATGTTTCTGGCTTTTCTCTACTTTTTCCTACTTTTTAATATGCAAATCAAGCCTTTCTGGTTATAAAGTCTGACTATAGCAACTGCAAATTGAAAAAATCAAGACAGAGGCACAACAGAATGCTATATACTGTAGATTCTGGGCTTTTTTAAATGCATATGCGACTTTCATAAATGAGAGCTGTGCTCTTCCCAGCCAGTCTTCTGCCTTCTTTCATAACACCGCCCTGAATTCTCCCTGGAGACAGGACAGGCGACAGCGCAGCTGCTGGTCACATGGCGAGTCGGGGTGTTTAACTGAAGCCCGGGGCACCTGCAAACCAAAGCTGTACCCCAGTCAGCTGGCTGAAACCATGTTCCACCGGTTAACTGACGGACTCCGCAAAAACAGGGTAAGGGTGACGCAAATAAACAGGACTGCAGAATCTGCACACTGTCTTTCCCCAGAGGGACATGCTGAAGTCATACAGCTCAGGGTCTTGTCACTGCCTATTATATTCCTTGCATGGCTCCCAGATGTGAGGGCCATACATTGAGGCCTCAATGCCCCCCCCACTAATGACCACTGATGTAAATTCTGGTTTATGAGACAAAACAAAGGCTGCCTGTCATTTTAAATATCACTGCTGGGAATTGGTTGGAATACCTTCAGTGCAACGTATGTCCTATGATCGTGAAATATTTGGAAAGCCAGAAACATGAACCCCCCCCCCCCACACAAACACAAACATGCACAGTGACAAAAATAATGTTTTGGTGGTGGATAGGTGGGTAAAAGTGACTTGGACACAAAACAATGAGTATTTCTAGAATTTAATTCTTCTGCACTTTGCACATCTGTCACGGAATTAGGGCATTTAAAGCTTTCTATCTGTGATTTAATACAATCCAAGCTCCCTATTTCTGGATAAATCAATTTCATGTAAACCAGTGGGCCCTAACTGGAGGGTTGCGGCCCACTAGGGGGCCTCAGCAAGGACAATTTATTTGAAACCAACAGTATTCCTTCTAGGTGGTAAATAACACAAGAGCTTCATGCGGGTCTCACAGGGAACCTGACATGGAGGGGAGAGGAAAGGAATCACTTGGCTAACTTCATTTTAAAACATTAAAAATATTGTGGCCTGCAGCAGTTATTTTATTTTGTTGAAGCGTAATATCTTAAAATATGTCTGCTTGGCAGTATAACCAAATAACTTTATGTTTATAGTAATAAACATTTGCAGTTATTGACAAAATTTCAGAATGCATAGAATATCCTAACTTGCATAGGTGCCCCAAACATGTTTTTCTAGACTCGGGGGGTGTTTTGATACAAAATGTTTGAGAACCGGTGAGAACCAGTCATTCCAGTACACAACAGCAACAATAACCTTTGTACCACAGTAACAATAACTGGAACAAAATGCTGAAGCAGAAAATCTACAGCAAATCGCTGAAAATTCTGAAGCAGATTTCAAAACAGAGTGCAAGACCTTCATCAAAACATGTCTCCTCACAAGAGTGCTGACGCTAGAAAATGGCAACCTTCCACAGTGTTTTTAGTGGCTGCCTGTCACTCGCACTTCTCTCTAGACATTTTATTGAGACGTCTGCTGCTACAATGCTGCAATAAACAGATAGCAATGTGTATTCTTGATGGCTACATAAATGTCAGGTTATGAGGTGCTATTACACCCTTAATGGCTAACTAGAGTTAATATCAAACTAATTAGCAAACTTTGAACTTTACTAAAGGTTCATAGCAGTCACATGCCCTAATGGTATGGGCTCAATGTCCCAGTGCAGGTTCAAAACAAGGCAGAGGCGCCGTGCAGCCTCTCTCTTCGCAAGGTTACTGCCATGGCTCATAAGTCTCAAGGCTCTTCTGAGGGCCTTCAGACGTGATGAGGCCTGTCAGACAAAGTTACTGTTGGACTGCAGGGGTACAGGCCTTAATCCTTTTTGTGTTTTATTTTTGATTTTTTAAAAACAATAATCTAAAAAAATGTCACAAAGGAAAAACCAAACCTTTACCTCATGGAATCTGCTTCTGTAGAAATTTCACTAAAATATTTTCACTGTCACAGGAAATACAAACTTACAAGCTTTGCAATGTTAATCATCGTTCCTTAGGTTTATCTAATCAGAATTATAATCTTTATTTTCTGCCAAGTTCCAGATGTACAAGGAATTTCACTGGGTGAAGGTGTCATAGGAAGACATAAGCTAGGTTATACATAAACAAACCTCAAATAAAAGGCTAAACACAAACGAACCTCAAATAAAAGGTTAAACACAAACGAACCTCAAATAAAAGGCACAAACAAACCTCAAATAAAAGGCTAAACACAAACAAACCTCAAATAAAAGGTCATACACAAAAGAAGCTCAAATAGAAGGCTAAACCTAAATGAACCTCAAATTGAAGGCTAAACACAAACAAACCTCAAATAAAAGGCTAAACACAAACAAACCTCAAATAAAATTATGTGCAAAGCAACAAGTCAAAGTGCATATATGCACTGGCTACAATAATGGATAGGGGGAAGGGATCTTCCCCCAGAGGATTACGGTATGGCGTGGGATAGACAACAGTTACCTGCCTTACAGTGCATGTAATAAAGTTCATGTGCTACAGTTTAACACAGAGGGAAGCACTGTCCAAGCCATCATTTTCATTCTTGCTGTTGGACAATGTGGCACATTTGTGAGAAATTTGAAAAAAAAAATGAAAAAAGGAGGTAAGCAAGAAGAACTGGTCACCAAAGTGCATTTGTCTTCCTCTGTGTGGAATCCCGAATTTCCAAATATCTACCTATCTGTCTGTCAAGAAAGTGCATGATGTGGCTGTGTGGTCAGACATTACTACATCATAGAATAATATACGAAACAATAAAAAGGAATGACATAAAGAATAAATGAAAGCTAGAAGACAGGAATGAAAAACTTCCAAGTCTGGAAAAGCAGGTGCAAACTGTGGTCATGGTTATGAAAAATAAGTTCTAGTGAGATACAGTTTATTTTTTTTGCAAATTTTCAACTCAACAACTTATTTGTTTTATAAATATTGCAAAATGTATGCTAATTATTTTCCAGTATCACGAGCCCTAGTAGAAATGTGTGTCTTATTGCAAAGGCACTCTTAGAAAAGTTTATGTATTAAGTCAGTCTGATTATTAATATTGCAGCATGGGTGCTGTACACATCGTGTGGCTTTAACAACAATAAGGCAAGCAATGGCACAGGGAGGCGCTAATTTCTCATCTGCCACTCACCACGCAGTCACACTGCCCACCGTGCTGATCGCCCTGACAACCCAAACCACAAACAGTGAGCACACCCACACCGCTATTTATAACAATTAACATTAACCCCACACATGACATCATAAACAGTACAATGACATCATTTGCATCTGGCACTGGTCCAACATGCTGCGCTGCCCATTGGATCTTCCCCAGCGCTACAATGTGATTATAACCAGGGTGTTGCACGTACTGTACCTCCTTAGTTTTGTCCATTGCCTTGAGAATTGCAACATTCAGCTTCTCTAAAGCTGACAGGACATTCAGGTATTCGCCCAGGTGTTGGGAAAAATAATCTGACAAAAGCAGAAAGTCTCAGTGAATCATGTGACACATCTAACTTGCAACCATGCCCAAAATTCCCCAGAAGATTAAGAGACATTAGTAAAAACTGCAACAGACACACTAATGGTACAATTAAGTAACTACTATGTAATGACATACAGTCATATATGCCTTGTTTCCACCAATGCGGGGCAAGGCCTTTTCCCATTTCGGAACTGGTTCTATGCGTTTCGACAGCAAAAAAGTTGGGCTCTAGGCCAGAAAAAGCAGCTCCAGCACAGCAGCCCAGATAGCTGATCTCAGAATTTGGAACCATAACATCAGCGAAAGTGGAACAGGCTATCGAGTCCAAATCATCTGTATAACTGGAAAATTCAACCCATAAGCAATTTAGTTTTGTAAAAAATCACTGGTGGCAGTAGTGAAACAACAGAATAACGTTACATATTTTTTTTTTTATTGTAAAGGTTAATTTTTGCGGTTTGGCAGCTTATAAAAACTTAAAACCCAAAACACATCAAGTTATTTTCAAAAAACATAATTCATACTTTACTCTCACTTTTCCATTCCATCTTTTTTTTTCAAACTGGTGGAAACGCTGGTAGGTTCTTAAAAGGCTCTACATGAGAACCAGCCCATCACTGGCACTAGCACCAGCAAGGGCTCCGTGTTGGTGAAAACAAGGTAATAGGGACCTCATTGTGAGATCAAATGTCACTGTAGATGGGTGTGATGGGGATTGGTGTCCCTTATTTCTTCAGACTGAAAGTGGCAACCCTACTTCTGAGCGACGAATGTTCTTGCCCTCCACTTCGGAAACTGGATGATCACCCAGTGCAATCATCTCCAGTATTATATCAGTTATGCCTTTACCTCTGATGTTGTTAACTTTTAATAGAGATAAAATTTAAATATCAGCCGGCAACATCGGCCAAAACTGACATATCTAACCAATACCATCTGGGTTTTTAATGAATATTGGCCAATACCGATACATATATTTAACTGATATACTAGACGCGTCTAGCTTCGCTGGCTGTTCCTCCGTTCCAGCACATTCTGTACTGTATTTTAAGGCATTAGTGCAAAAAATGTGGCGAGACATAGACTCACCGGAAAGCTTTTCTGTGTCCAAATTGCTGGAAAAGAAAGAGATGATAAATTGTATTCAGAGCAGTCTGAGGACACTGAACAAGCTGATGTAATAACTGTCTGAGTGAGAGACCCGGGTTGACATCTCACAGTGTCAGGATAAAAACCTACTTACAAGAAAAACATTGTTTACTAGTGGGAACCTCAGTTTATCATCTGCACATCACAACCACATTCAGTTGCTACATGGAAGTAGTAATGCTGAAATTAGACTGTTTGGCTACACATCACTTACGCAAATGTTAACTGTAAGAGGGAATCAGGAAAAAATTGTTACCATTGTAACCAGAGAGAAATGCATTTTCAAAGAAAGGTACATCACTGATACAAATGTTGCATGATATATGTATATCAGGACAGTGCATTAGTATAAACCCTGCTTTATATCTCCTTTCTGCTAGTCAGAAGACGGGAAGAATAAGATGTGAGGCAAGGAGAAGGTTTAAGTACCGATAAAAGGTTGTCTGTTACTGATGTTCTATCTGACATCTAAAATGATTTAGGTTACAGCTGATTGGCATGCAGTCCCCCCAGATCTCCTGTGGTTCCTTTTCTCACAGACATGCTGCTGGCCTGTATTATTGAATTCCCTCAGTTCTTGTCGCTAATGAGAAGACAGGGCATCCGGTGAGGCGCAGTCAGACTACGGGAAGCTCTTCTGCAGCGGAGCTTGTGTTGCAAAAGGCTATGCTGTTTACAATGCTGTCCTTATCTTCTAGGAAATTACGAGGAATCTTTAGTGTGAGCACATTTAGCTCACCACATGACCACTATGCTAACAATGCAAAGGTCATGGGTTTAGATCGCAGAGGGCATGGGTAAATTGTAACCTGTTTCGGATTAAAATACGAGAAAGTCTTTTTGTAATAGTTCTCAGACTTTATTACTGCATTTATCACATAGTTCTGTTTGCAGCTGAAGTACCTAAATGAGGTCCTTATTTCATCTGCAAAGCTATATTCATAAGAATCTGATTTGCCCATTTAATGGCCTATCAAATGAATCTGTGACTGTTACAGAAATCGAATTCTGCCCATTTTAAAATGCACTTTCAAGTGGGTTACAAGTCAGCACAATCTCAACTTAGTCCTGTTCTAACTATTGTTATTTTCTTTCTTTTTTTCGTATGCTAATGGTATACAAGCACAGAGCTTCACCTGAAGGTCCTGCAATCAGCAGTGACATGGGGTGACATGTGCTGCTCCCTTGTCAGCATCTCACTGTATCACCTGCAGGGCCCATTGATTTTACTGTGTCACATGCCCACTTGCCATGAGCTAATTTATGCTCCTAGGGCTCTTAGCAGGATGCAGCCAAAGGCTTCATCTTCTCGCCTGTCAGACTTGGCTGGCCAGCCACTCGCCCGCTGAGGACCTGTCTTTAAATAGCTAGCATTCTCAGTCCACTCTTTCAGGACGTATGGTGCTGTCACCCTCACAGATTTAATCTAAAGACAAGCTTGTCTCATACACCGAGTCTGAGGAACACCTAAAGGTAGCGGGTTCTGTCATATTAGACTGAATTTGCAGGCCAGCGTTATAGTATTTGTGTGTATCAGTGAATAATCACAGCAATTAACGTTTGTCTCTCTAGAGTTTTTGTCTCTGCTCATACAATATACAGACGCTCCCTGGGTTACTATGGGGAAACACTCTGATAGAGCTATTGTAAGAGGAAAATGCATTTTAATATAGTATAGCTAACCTAACAGACGTCATAGCTTAGCCTAGCTATCTTAAACATGCGTAGAACATTTACATTAGCCTACACTTGGGCCAAACTATTAACAAAGCTTTTTTTTATAATAAGGTGTTGAATATCTCACGTAATTTATTGAGTAATCATACCCACTGTAAAGTTGAAATAATGTAACATGGACCATCATAACCTGGGAAGCGTCTGTATTGTATTCTTATATATATTTTTCTCCCATTAACTGAAATATAAAAGGCTTTTATGGCAACCCGATGAAATGTTAGTACTATATATACTGATGTGGAATAATCATGATATGCTCTCCAGCAGTGAGTATAAGCCTGGAAAAAGCATGAAGAGAGAGAAGGAGAAGATGAAGAGTGGGAAGAGTGGTGATGCGTAGATGGAGAGGCGGGGAGATGGGGCGTCTCGGGAGGTGCAAGAAAGCGTGGGACGAGATAAGAAAAAATGGGTCAAGGTGCCAGCGGAGCGTGAGTGAGGTGTTGCGGACATTCACTTAGACTGGTGTCGGTCTATGGAGTAGAAGAGCTCCTGCATCTCCTCGGTACTCAGGATGCCATCGGCAAAGTACTTCTTGAACTCCTCAAAGGAGAGCTTCCCGTCATCTGAAAAGAGACAGACAGGGTATGTAGGAAAAGGCAGTGATGGCCATTCTAATGCTTCTCACTCACTGGAGACAAGATTAGCTATATGAAAATATATTGCCACACTGATGCAATTGACCATAAGAGCTCCATTCTTTACCAAAATGGCTTCCACCACCTCATATATTGCATATGGAATTTCCCCATTCTTTCTGAATGCATTCTAATATAATCACAGCTAAAAGAAATGAGAGCCACGATACACCCCACCCACTCATCCATTTTCAGTACCTGCCTGTCCTATTCAGCGCCATAAGGGGTCCAGAACCTACCTTGGAAGCTATAGCAGGAAGGCAGGGAAGAAGCCAGAACTGGGTGAACCCAGTACAGGGCACGCACCCGCACACACACACACATACACACACACACACACACCAATTCACCTTAGCATGTCTTTGGGTCTGTGAGGGTACACACACATGGAGCCAGGGATTAGGGCAACAGTGCTAACCACTGCATTTCCACGCCACCTCAGAGCAGTGACATGAAGTACAATGAATAGTTTCAATGGCAATTCAGCACAGCCTGTCAATTAACTTAAAAGAGTAGAAGAAAAAAATCAACTTCTCCATTTGGCAAGGCTGGCATTTGTTCAGTTATTCACAGAGAACCATTAGGGGTTTTTCCTTGATACTTCAATACAGAGTTTGAGCATAGCTCCTTAGCTCCACTTTGCCTGAATCTCAGTCTTACGTAGCTGCTTCTTAGTTGTTTGCCGAGGGCATGAAGCAAAGCTTTGCTGCACAGTCGATTTGACTGTGATGACAAACTTGAGTAAGCCACACAATGGCCGTGTTGAGCAATCCAACACACCTGACACAATGACACAACTAAAACCTGAAGAAAGGACCTACTGCAAAATATCAATGATTGCCCACAGGCAAAACTAATTTAAAAAATCATGAAACTGACCCAGCTAAAATAGTTTCAACTTTGTGTGAAACCGAGAGCGCAGTGGTACAGGGACAGGGGTCTCTTGGGCTTTTCTTCAACAGACTTACTGTGGATTAGTTAGATTTAGATCAGAGTTACTTGACAGGGTCAGAGATTCTCACATATTCTGACTGCTGCTCTGTGATAGCCCTGCTAAGATAGAGTACGACATGTTTAAACCCCAGAATCTCCTATGGCCCAGAAAAGACAATTGCATGGGTCTTTTTTCACATTCACTTGACATTGTTGGGTGTAACAAACAAAGGGGCTACAAATTGTACCTGTGAATTGGGTTTTGCATTCTAATAACTACACCTCCCCCATTTCTATTAGACTCACAAAGCAGCATCATAACCATGAAGAACAACAGTGTACTCCCCGGACAACCCTGGGGAAATATTCATAGACATACTCATACAAATAGACATACTCATACAGACACATACAAACCGCATCCTGATTTTCTTCTGTTAGATAGATTGTTTTTCACTGAGCACACACTAGTTCCAGTTATCTGGCAAAAAAATAGTGGGTGTACATAAATTAACCAGATCCACAATTATTACATTAACATGTTTAACTTTGTGAATAAACTTAGTATTTATTTGTAAATAAAATTGTATATTTATTCTAATGCCAGTCTAGTTAAAATGTTTGCAAACAAATGGCTTGGAAACTGACAAAAAATAAGGATCTTGAACATTTTATCATACTGTCATACCATCCATGCATATACAACAGTATATGGTATTCTAACTCTGTTTGCAAAAGCAATGTTGTTTCAGTTTTTTGAAATCTTGCCGATAAATTTTGCTGAAGGAAAATACCGCAGTATATGAACAACATTACTGTAATACCACCAAAGCTTACCCTACACACTCTCCCCACCACTAAGCCAAACTTTGCTTGTCTCAATATAATTAGGTTCACCAGATCTGCACATGTTCACCCACCACAAACTAGGGCTATGGATAAATAAAAAGATTAAATTCCACCATGATAACATTTTCTGAGTTCGGGGATTGGCAAAGAAAAAATATTTTATTTTAGAATTTTCAAATATTCAGATAATCATCTCATCCCTCTCATGCCATTAACATGTCTAATGTTCCTTGGAAGCTTGAAGATGATCCACGGAATACGTTTAGAATTCCTTTATGGTTTCTGCAGCCTCCAGCTCTCAGCTGCCACCTAATGCTGCTGCTTCAATTTTGGGGCAATTTGTGTCAAGAATAGCAGGCGCAGAATTTCAGCTGTAGATTTTCTTCCATATATTGTTTTGTGAAGTGATAATACGTCTATCAAATAAAGTAAATAGAGTAATAGGATCAAACAATTATCCTCTTCATTTGGTCAAGCATCTTTTACAGTCACCCTCCCCTTTTGCTGCTACTGTGCAGCACTGCTTTAATTTTGGTGTGATTTGTCTTGTAATGCAATGCCTCTACAAAGCTTGAAAAAAATCTGATTTATTGCGCAGATAAGAAAGCATTGAGGCAGCCCTTCTCATTTCCATAACTATGTAGTGCTGTCTCAATTTCGGTGTAATTTGTCTCAAAAATTCGATCAGGTCCAGATCTTCAGATTTTCAACCTGTCTGCAAAGGTTGCAAAAGATCTATCAAATACTTTTTGAGTTATTGTGCTAACAGGTTAAAATGTTTGAGGCTGTCATCCTCTTTGCCATCACTATGCTGAACTTTACTGCTTTAATTTTGATATGATTTGTCACAAAATTTGATCACTTCTAGGTGTTCCCTCACAAAATGTGTCTACAAAGTTTGAAAAAGATATGTAAAGTACTTTTAGAGTTACTGTGTTGATAAGACTATCTTCTTCAGCCTCCTTTTCCTTCCTTCATGCCACAGAATGCTGTTGCTTAATTTTTATGGTAATTTGTCTCAAAGTAAAATCAGGCGAAAATCTTCATCTATATATTGTTTTTGTGAAGTACTAATAAGATCTTTCAAATACTTTTTCACTTATCGCGTTAACAGTGTCAAATGTTATCTGCTGTCACCCTTCCCTTTGCGGCATTGTTTCAGTTTTTGGGGCAATCTGTGTCAAAATTTATTGAGGTGCAGTTATTCACTCATAAAATACCTATGCAAAGTTTGAAAATTATCTGTCAAATACATTTTGAATTATCATGCTAATGGTATCAAGTACCTGAAACTACCCATTTCTTTGCTACAGTATCCCTATGCAGCACTGCTTCAATATTGGTTCAATATTTGTCTGTCAACCAGATAATATGTCTGCAAATCTGATCTGTCAAATACATTGTGAATTATTGCGTTAATGAGAAAATGTCTGCGGTGCAGACTGGTCCCAGAACCGTATGTATTCCCCGTCTGGAGAATACAGTTACCCTGCTGCAAGATGCCTGCGTGAAACAAAGTAAAACCATCTTCTCCACATTAGCATATCACTTCTGTGGGGGTGCAATGTTTTCAAACAAGTTGATGTGCTTTAATGTTCCAGAACACCGCCAGGCTTCTCCACCCTCAAAATGCAAAACAAAACCTCAAAACAACACCCACGGCTGCACATCATCAGTCAAGAAAACGCTACAGCTGAATCCCCCCCCCAGTCATCCCCTAGAAAATTTTAGATCTACTAAATCTGTAGCATGTATTCAATAAAAGTTATCCGTTTATTACGATATAATCATTTTGTTTTTCGTCATGGAACACTTAATTGGCAAAATGATTCTTTGATACCATGACATCTTCCTCTTGCCACTCCATAAATATTCTGCTGGCCACACATCATTATGGCTTTTGCTGCTGTTTGAGCATCATTGGGTAGCTAAACAATGGAAAAGAAGCTAACAAGCCCTTTCTAGAATCACACTGAAGGCGATGAACATTTAAATAGAAGAACACACAGAACAAATAATCCAATCAAAAAAAAATCTATGCTCTGCGTAATCATTTGGGGATATTATTTTTGAGCTTTTAGGTGAAGACACTTTGTGGTATACTTTTTCATAATGCTTATTATATCATAAACCAATTTTTAAATGAAAAAAGAAAGGGTCTTTCACGTGTAAAAAAGTATTTTCCCATTTCAGGCCAAAAGGACAAAACTCAATTACCAGAAAAGTTTTTCCTTGGAACTTAAACCTTTTTTTTTGAGCAGATGGAAGTGTCTGGCTGCAAAACGGCATTTGAAGCATTTCTTCACATGTAGCTGTGAAGGGTTCACATTTTGGTTTAGGTCCATTCTATTTTATTTATTTCATGAAGTACCCTTCCCAACACATTTACCCCAAAGTGTCTCACATATACAAATTAAATCTACCTTTATGCTTACTGTATTCTTAGTATACACTGTGCCTGCACCAACTCCCTGTAAGGCTTTATGTTTGTGTGTGTGGGTCTAATCATTTGTAGGACACCAGAGGAGCTACACATAGTGATGTGTACAGCAATCGTGCAATAACAGGTTTATGGGTGGATGAGAGCTGTGAAGACAGGAGACCCAGACACAGACTAATGGTTCTGAGCATCTTAAAGCTTTTATGACACTTTCATTCATTCATTTCATTTCATTATAAGCACACATTGTTCTTTCATAATGTGACTGGATCATTCTATGACAATATTTAAATGTAACCGATTAACATGTTTCTTCATTTTTTAGAAATGCAAATAAATAATACATTTGCTTTCACCTCACTCTCTTGTGTCTTAATAATCAGGACACCAATAAAGGACTATCAAAATATTTGCAGTATGTCTTATTCCTGAACTACAAAATACTTGAAAAGAATATATATTCAACAGAACCAGTAATCAGGTTACAGAGGTATCACAAGAGGAAACCGTTTTATTCTTCTTCAAAGAAGCATCTAAAGATTGGAATTTATAGCCAGTTCACATTAGAGACATCAACACCAACAGTTGTTTTGCTGGTCAGTTGAAGCGATGACTTGTAAACAATCATATATGTCAACAGTCTGAACACTAAATATTAGTCGCTTACCTACCTGTTCTTCTGCCTTTTTTGTCAACTGTATTGTATGCTCTTCATTGATCTGTTTTTGTGTGTGCATAGGTTTGAATATTAGTATGTATATTATTGTAAAAGATTAGCTAATGGTATATATGGAGCCCCGGAGGAGCTATTGGACAGCTTTTTTTCTGTGCACAATGTATGTTTAACTCAATTACATGAATTTGAGGCTTTTTATTAAAAAAGACTTACAGTAGAAAAAAGGGCTATAATTTGTGTGTGATTCCAGGGATTTAAACCCATGAGCTGCTAGTAGCACAACACTCTATTTGTTCAACTGTTGAAGTTGTACTAAATCAGACTATAGTTTAATGTGCCTGTGAAATGCTATATCGAGCTCATGATCATGAGGCAAAATAAAATACAAAACAAATCATGTCCTATATTGGCTCGAAATGTGACACAGCATTTTGGTTTTCAATACAGAGTGATATAAAGGATGGGTGCAAACTTAATGTCATGACCTGCTCGTCCGATCCTCCTATGTGTCACGCCCCCTCGCTACCACGTGTGGAATCCCCGTGTGATCAGCTGTTTGGAGTTGCTGTCATTGGTCTTGTGTATATAAGTCTGCGTTTAAGTTGGTTTACCCAGTCCAGTCATTAATATTGTAAACGTCTGACGTTTTCTGTTCCTGAATGTGACTTCCTAGAATAAATCCCTCGTTCCCTGATTCCCCCTGCTCCTGCTTCACCGGTCTGCGACACGACACATAATCTAATCTTCACATCTCTCAAAAGGTTTAATTGCAGTACTACACTGATATGTTCCTTTACACAATAAAAAACTGAACAAAAAAAATAAATGTTCTTATTTACAATATGTAATATGTGGAATTAGCTACAATCAGCAATCACAATATTTAGAAATCAAAGTATTTTGAATTCTTGGCTCTTTCAATTAGAGTGTACTAATTCGTTGCCCATAAAAAAAAACAAAGAATGTTGGTGAACAAACTACTTTATCTTGCCTGATGGCTGAAGCTCCTGGCTCGCAGTTTTCGTGCTGGGGTTAATGCCTGAGGAAGCTTGGAGCTCTGCAGCTACTGAGTCAAAAGTGTGTTGGCGACTTTTACGCACTAGATGCCTCATCATTCGGCCTACCAGTGCTGTCACTTCACATGGTCTGCAACTTTGTGGGTGAATTTCTGTTGTTCCTAAACACTTCTGCTTTGCAATAATACCACTTACAGTTGACTATGGAATATATAGCTGGGAAGAAATTTCACAAACTGTCTAATTACAAGGTTGGCATCCTATGTCAGTACTACAATTCACTGAGCTCTTCAGAATGAGCCATTCTTTCACAAATGTTTGTTAACCTGACTGAAATGGGTCTGATTGGAACACCTGAATTCAGTTATTAAGCGGTGTGTCCCAATAGTCTTGCCCATATAATGTGTATACTGTATATAATATTTTCCCTATGTCTTCACTCACAGTCAGGTGCCATTTCACAGTTGCTGCATTTTCTGTTTTCCGCCATTGTAGCTATGTATAGTAGCATTGTGACAGAAGGATTTCAATTAATTCTGGAGGAGAACATTAAAAAAATCTGTGTGTCCCTCAAGGCTTGTGGCATTGGTTGCAAGCTGTATTGTCACATCTATCTCACTTCTTCTTGAAATACATTGTTCTTAGCTGTTACATTGTGCCTAATCTCAGACAAGGTTCCTTTCCTGATAAGCTGAGGGCCACCAGAATGGTCATTAACATTAAAGATTCTATCTACTTATACTGTATCTAGGCTAACTGAATCTACTGAGGACTCTATTTTTCCCAATTATTAAGAAGAGTTCAATCTGTAATGACTTTGACACTAATGTATAATTTTGGAAAACAAAAACTTAGGATTTAACTCAGGTATAGTTGACTGGTCAGTTACAGAAATTCTATGGCAGGCGTGTCAAACTGCAGCCCTGGGGGGGTCAGAAACCTGTGTATCTTAGTTCTTTCCCTGTTCCACCACAAATTATTCAGCTCAAGAGCTGTGCGGTAATTAGCACAAGGAGTTAAATCAGGTGTGTTAAATAAGGGGAAACCCAAACATGTGCAGGGCTCCAGACCCCCAGGACAGGAGCTTGACACCTGTGTTCTATGAGTTTTACTAATAAGATTGAGTATATTCAGATTTGTTTATACATACATATTCAAACACAATAATACCTAACAAATACGCACAAAGAGGGTGAATATAGTGAGGGGAGATACAGCCTTGTGAATTTGGAGAAAGTTACACCTGGCTGGGGTGATAGGGTCAATTTCGCAGGTCATCACATTTGGCAAAAAGTCCCTAAACAAACAGAACTTACCATTTTTGTCAGCACGGCGAAAGATCTGAAAGGAAAGATAAAAAAGATACTTTCATTAAAATGCATTAAATTGATCAAAAACTTCAAGTTAATGACTACTCTGAATAGTTTCCAATTAGGGTACTTCCTGTTATATTTGCCTAGTCTTTTCTGCAAAGTATAGAGTAAAATGTAGATATACAGTATGTATTTTTGAATTATATTTGATTTTAGGCTCTACCTCTCCTGTAACCTTGCTTATGATAAGTGGAAAAAGACAAATACTTGGCTCAGTTTCCATATTTTTACATCGAATTTATCGGATGCTTTTACACAAAGCAACTGAGAAGGTCCCTGGAGAAATATGGGTTAAGGGCCTTGCTTACCAGCCCTTTTCATCACGGGCATGAGTCCTACTCTGCAGAGCCACACAACACTCATTTTTATTGCTGTATTGTGTATTGTAGAAGCATTACACCTACTGTATCTGCTGCAGGTCAATGAAACCAAATAGGAGAATAACCCTTAGTAGTTATATAAAAAAAGACTGAACTTGAACTATGGAGGGAATCTATTACACAGAAAAAAACACGACATTCATTCAAAATATTTTATTGACAATGTATAATCATAATGACCATTTCTATGTGAACCTGAAAGAGTCTGACAAAGTATTGTGCAAAAGAGCACAACCCATAGCTTGATGAAAGAAGCCGAAGTGAGGCAAACCATTTTCTGCCACGCTAAGCTTATAGACATCAACGTATTTCCATCACCTTTGAGTTAATAGTTTATTGTTATAGAATATGATGCATTTTTACACCCACCCAAGAGAGGCAGACTGGCAATTTGCTGTCAAGCGTTTAATCATTCAGAACGTGAGTTCAGCCATCAGGCTAAAATGTCTTGTTGGTTTGTGGACATGTGGCTTTCTTTGCTGATTGGTTATGCAAATAGCCTGCCTCTAAACATAATACAATGATCTTGAGTGGGATCCTCTGGGCATTTCCCTGGGCCTGTTGCCTCTGGTCCCTGTCCCTTTCCGTCGTCTTCGATGGCAGGGAGATCCTGGGGCCGCCAGCTTCCTGGGCTCCAGACTTTCGGCAAATACAAAGAAGGTCAGAAGGACTGTCCATTTTCCAGTGGAGCCATCAGGAGGCCTGGCTGCCCCATGCCACTCATCCTGGCAGTCCATCCTTGCCTAGGCCAACTGTGACTACTACTCCCCTGCCGGCCAGCTCTCCAGGGTTCTGGGTGCCCCCCAAACCATTCTCAGTGTCCTAGTGTCTCACCCAGTTCCAGCCCCAGGGCTTGTTATCCCCCTGGGGGATTCCCCTTGTCTGTTCTCCGTGTTTCCCGGTTTGGTTCTGTGCCCCCAGTCATTGGTCCACTCCTCTGTGCTTGTTCCCTGTTGGTCAACTCTGTTCTGGTGTCTGGTGTTTTCCATCTGTCCTTTCTGTTTCCCCTCTAGATTCTCACGCTGCCTTTGTCCTTCCTAGTCCCCTGATTCTGCCCGTGTCCATTGTCCCCTGTCTGGTTCATCAGAGCCCTAGTCCTTGTGGTTGGTTTGTAGTTATCCCTGATTTGTCAGTGGTTTGTGTTTGGTTCTGCTCACCTTTGTACCCGGTCCAGTCTAGGGCCCCGACTCCCTGGTCTGGTCCCAGATCATACACTCCCTGTCTTGTCTAGTGTCCTGTTTCTGCGGGGGTTTTCTATCCTCCTCGCCTTTTACGGACCAGACGCTATGCATGCGTATGTTACCATCTTGATAACGTGCCCTTAAAATAACAGTGAAATGCTGCGTCACTGACTTCAGGCCAGATTTTTTTCGGCAATCTCATAATTGCTTTCTGCTGCCTCAAGATGTGACAACAATGCATATAACTACAACTCAAATTACGACTGATATGCCCACAGATGCTCAAATGGGTATAACTACAATTGCTATTTAAATAATGTGGGCACAGGGACAGGTAAATGACCCCTGTGTCAAGTCTATGCTGGCAAAGACTCCTGCGCTGCACCTGGTGCCACTTTGTGTCAGATATATGATGCAGAAGAGACACTGGTGCCCCCTGAGATGCCCAGCACTGGTGCCCCCAGCACGTCACAGCTGCCCAGTACATTGCTTCGACATTCCCAGAACTCCTTGTTGAAACGACGTGTACAGTCTTTTGTAGTCTTGTAGATTCTTTCACGGATAGGGAGGTCGCGGAGGTCACCGTGGTGGCAGGCCAATCAGCATTTGTACAAAGCTGTAGTCATGGGTCCTGTCTCCAGGGTACTATAATGGAGATGCCCCCCAATCATTCCAGTGGATGGAAAAGTGAACATAATTATTTGTCTCAGCCTTGCCCACATTTCCTCCCCTAATGGAACCCAGGTGCGCAGCCTCCGCTGCCATCGATGCGCAGCCTGTCCCCCAAGGAGCTGTGCAGGATATATTTTGAAAGCACATCTGTCAAAATACTGTGCAATAACACAAACAAGGATGCAGCCAAAAATATTGCTGCTGGCAAGAAGTACAGGTGGACTGACATTTCACCCCATGAAATGTACGAATACATCAGATTATCACTTTTCATGGGCATCCTGAAGCTTCCCAAGGTCAGTGACCACTAGTGCATTAGCAGCACCTTCCATGTCTTCATCCATCAAAATGTAATTTCCAGAGAAAGGTTCCTCACCATAACCTGGAACATGGATATGAATGACCTAGCGGATGTAACAAATGACCAGAAAAAAAGCACAAAGTAATGTTACATTCTGCACCGACCAAGACCGCTGTATGAGGTCTATAGAATGCTCGCAAGTCTACATACCACCAAACCATTTCTGTGGCCAAGCACATGGTAGCTACCAAGGCTAAAATCACTCTGAAGAAATACATAAAGAACAAGCCTAAAATGTGCAGGATAAAACTCTGTGCTTTGGCAGATAGCAATAGCTACGCTGTGCACTTAGACAGTACTTAGGTTACCTGTCTACCAAACTGTGTGGAGTGTCTTTACCATGACTACAGGAGAGCTACCAGCACATACCTATGGTCATTTTTCAGTGTTCAGCGACCTCAAAAGTGTCGCAGAGGGGCACAGGAAATGCCAGCTGTGTGTCAAGCATGCAACATGCTTCTCTGTGTGATTTTGTATAAGAACAAATTCACCAAATTTCCACACAGCTCAAAATGCAAAAATTAAATGAACAAAAGAACACAACCGGCAACCACCAAGTTTGTAACAAAATCCTTGACAATCCACTGAAGTCACAGAATGTTTTCAGGAGCATCACAAAGTACAATGGGAGCTCTTTATCTGCAGTTTCAGTAACCACAGTTTCAGTTATCCACAGTTTCAGTAACCACAGTTTCATTATCCGCAGTTTCAGTTATCCAAAGTTTCAGTAACCACAGCTTCAGTTATCCGCAGTTTCAGTTATACACAGTTTACTACGGTTTGAAAAAAAGTGGGAAAATTCCATAAATAAATAAATAAGTTTATTCATGCTCTGACTATCCTGTCAGTCCTTACTTCTTCTTCCCACCCTCTTGTTAATCACCCCCCAACTGTTTCCTGTTTGCTCCTTCATAGCTCTTGTACTTATCTGTGCCAATCCTGAGTTTCCCCAGTTCTGCCATTATTACCTGATCCACAATCCTCTCCCCGTCATCCCTCATCTCATCTCTCTTGGCTCTCAGCGGAAGCACTTCTCACCCTCTCCCTCCCCTTATCTTCCCTGCTTTGCTCCTCTCGTCTCGTCTAGTCTACTGTCTTATACTTTGAGAGACTCTCTCAGCCCTGCTCTCCAAACTATGAAAAACATGGATTTGATCAACTGGTCTCTCAACGCAATTTCTCTCAACTCAACACCATCTTCTTGACGAGAAGCCCAGGTTCGGGGGAACCTGACTGTCCTGCAGGAACGTACGCAGCTGGCTACACGATGGACGGATGGGAGAAGTGGAGGGTCGTGTGTCTGGCAGCTCTTTCCGTGGAGGACATCAAAGATATCTACCTATTCAGAACCATGATTACAGGTCTTATGCTGATTGGATTAGGCATTGCCCTGGTTTATTGAAGATTGAAGAAAATGGTGACAGCCGCTCAAAGGCCCACTAGGCTGGCCGGGATGGCAGAGCTGTTGGCACTCAGACTATAGATCGCAAATTGGATAACATCACTGTGACTATTGATCGCAGATTGGATAACATCACGGAGAAGGTCACGGCTTTGCAAAGGGTTTTGGATGGCGGAGACCAACATGGACATTGGAGGAGCTGCGAAATTACAGCTTTTTGCCTGAAAACCCAAACAGCCCTATTCTATCTGCTTTTGGCCCCCCCCCCCCCAATCAGCACTGGCCTTGGCCAAGGCTGCTGCTGAATTAACATCTCCCCTGGAGACTCTCTTACATTCATCTCCTCCAATCCCAGGGACACCTGGATACACACACACATACACATACGTGCAGATATGCACTCACCGCACCCTCCCCCCACCCCACGCCTTCACTGCTTCATACCCCCATCGTAAGCAGGTGGGTCTATGACCAGCGCCTCTGGCTGCATGACCGGACGGCTGTTTGTCTATGCTGGACTATCTCCACCTCCCCATTTCCCTCCCCTGTTGCAAGTCACGACTTTTTATGTTGTAAAGTGTAGTGACTATGTGCTTATGTTGCTGAGGTGTTTTTTTCTGTTCCTACATTGTTCTCCCTACTGGAGCACAGTCTGGGGGCTGTTTTATTCTCCTCCTCTCTCCTCATGTAATTCTGTTCTTCCTATATCCTCCGTCTTCCTGACCTGTCTACCCCCTATAATGTGATGTATGGCATATAATGTATATGTATGGTCAGGTTGATGGCAACAGCAATGCAGTGCAGGTCATGCTTTCCTTCTCTGCTATGACACAAATAAGCACAGGCTGTGACATGGTTAAATCTGCCAGCCCATCTCCCCTTCTCCTCATACCCATGCTTCCCTGCAGAACTCTCCTCCAGTCTGCCTCCAGCAATCTTGCTGATTGCATTCATTGCCACGTTATCACAGTTTGCGTTATAAAAATGTTTATACAACAGTTAGTTCCACCCAAGAAATGTGATTGGACAAGAGTCTCTCTACTGTATGAATGCGGTTATCAGAGTATGATGGAGAAATGGAAATGATGCTTTTTATTTAAGCAATAACATATGAGAAGGAGTCTGGTTATACTCCAATATATCACGTCTGTGATTGTCTTCGGCACCCAGCCTGCAGCCTTGTGCCTACGACTGAGTTTTATATCTGAGTTTTAAAATCTGAAGAAGACAAGCATTTTTCACAAATTTATTCAGATGCTGAAGACTTGTTATTTACATATCCTTTTAATTTGGATTGTGCAGATTGTATGGATATAAAGTATTTTTTAAATCCTGGGCATTTTAGTGGACATTTTCTACGGCAGTGTTTAAAAAGTTTGATCGTGTTGCCACCTGGGGCCTGAATCATAGTGAGATTTGTTGGTTAGGCAGAAAATTTGTCAAATCTATGGTGCCCAAATTTAAAATGTAAATGTAACTAATTCACTCACATTGAGCCAAGACTACCTTAAACCTGACAAGTATTCTGGCTAAACAAGAAATTCTGCTTCATGATACAAATGTCATGCTGCATCAGGATTCAAATAACTTCTGCCATCACCCTTTCCTTCCTTTGTAGCCACCTGTTCTGCTTCAATTTTCTAATTTGCCTTGAAATTAAATCAGTTTAATAGACTTTCATCCATATAATGTTTTGGTGAAACTGAAATAAAATGCATGAAATACTATGTGAGTTATCACTTTCATAAGGTCAGGTGCGATCACCCTTCCTTTTGCTGCCACTAAATGTATCTCTTCAATTTTGTTCCATATCCAGATCTCCCCTCATATAATGTATCTGCAGTGTTTTAATAAGATCTGTCAAATACTTTAAGTCCCTCCTATTCAAATCTGGCCCTCAATTCCAAATCCAGGCCTTTTTTCAACTCTCCCAGGTAGTTAGCTTAATAATTTCTGGCTCTAATTGGGCAGAGGCTTCACAACTGGCTCTCAGGTAAAGGAAGGCTGGAAAACCAGCAGTGCTTGACCCTTGAGGACCGTGATTTGAATAACCCTGCTTTATGTTATCGTCCTAATAAGATCAAGTGTCTGAGAATACCCGTCTCACTTGGTGGCACTGCTTCAAGTTTGATGTCATCTGTCAATTAAAGCAGTCAGTGTCTCTGGTTTCCAGTTTTATGTCTAAAATTGAAAAAGAAGTTAATGGTATCTTGTTGGATGGTTAGATGATCACCATTTTGGATCCCAAAGCCCTCCTCAGGGGCACCTCAGCCATTCCATGTATACATTAAATAATGTTTTAATAACACATACTAAAGACAAGATCTCAGCTGGGTACAGACACTCACCTCATCCTCTATGCTAAACTGCCAATTCGGTGTTTTTTTATACATATATGAATCCCATTTCACACATTAAAATGCAGAAAAATGCCAGTACTGTTGTCACATTGTGCCAGTGCCAGCTAACAAGAAAATGGGAAAATTAAACCAAATGTTATTGCTTTGCATGACTTCTGTGATTTTACAGGGCAAATTCGGAGAAGATAGTGTTATTGGATAGTTAGTGGATTGACGTCATTTCCGTTAGAAACGCCCAAACGTAAGTACAACGCCATGTCTCCTGTTCCGTGCTCTGAGTGTAATATGTTTAGCTATTCTTCTCCGATCATTAGCGGTACATTTATATGTGAGAAGTGTCAGTTAGTCGCC
>JABFEB020000104.1:22427104-22443701 GCA_019775895.2 Stomatorhinus ivindoensis | reverse complement strand
TTCCTTCTCGGGAGTTTTTCCTTGCCACTGTCGCCTATGGCTTGCTCACTGGGGGCTTTGGGTGGGGATGCTGTAAACCGCTTTGGGATGATGTAAAGTCGTGAAAATGCGCTATACAAATAAATTTGTTGTTGTTGTTGTTGTTATTCATGTCATGTTATCAATAAGAACAGCAGTCTCCTTATTTTCCAGTCTTTCTAGCACCATCTAAACAGGCCAGATGGATTTTTATCAGCATTGTAAATACCCTGCTTAACAAAGTTTGACAATTTTCTTTGTGGGCACGATAGCCTTTATGTGAATTATTCTAGCTTTCATTAGAAACCCCAAAGTGCCTTCAGCCTGTTGGATAATATGTAATGAACAAACTGAGGAACAGCAATTACTCACTCAATGCAGACCAAGGACTTGAAACCTGTTAAGAAAATGGATGATGAATCTAATGAAAGAATACGGTATATTATGTAGTTTCTTATTTATATAATTTGATGAATTCATATGAAGCAGTCTCTGAGGTGTCTAATTCATCAGAGAGATCATCCCAAAATATTCCCTGCTGGGCAAAACACAGCCGTCTATTCCACTTAAAATAGTGCAGAATGATAATTACACAACCCAGTGCAGCTTTACTGTGAAACCAGTGCCGTCACGATACAGAAAGACCCACAGAGACTGAGTTTCTGCTTCTAAAAATCCTCCCACATTTTTAACAAGCTAGGGATCACAGCCCATCCTAGCGCAGAGGCAATATTTGCAAGAACCAAATCACCACCCAAAATCTCTACTTCCACCAAATACACACCATTCCTCCACTAAACTTGCCTGACTATACACAGAAACCCAAGAAATTGTGTCAAACAGTAAATTCTCAGAAACTATTATGTTACATGAGTATTGAAATAGCATACCCTAGGCTAAATAGAGCGTATAGACTAGTTGTGACAATTATTTAGAGCTAACCATGTTACTAGGCATACGATTTGTGCAATGATTGCATGCTAGGCACACAGTGTGGCATGGTCATTAGCAGTGTTGCCTGAACCTGGGTTCGAGTCCCCACTAGGTTTCCAGGTGTGTGGAGTTTGCATGTTCTCCCTGTGTCGTCCTGGGTTTTTTTCCAGGTGTTCTGGCTTTCCCCCACACTCCAAAAAACATGCTGAAGCTAACTGGGGTTACTAAATTGCTCATGGGTGCGCAGGTGTGAGTGTACAGTGTGTGAGTGTACGGTGTGTGAGTGTGTGATGCAATAGGTTGGTGCCTCATCCTGGGTAGTTTGCTGTCATGTGCCCATATTCTCTGGTATTGGCTCCAGACCCCCTGTGACTCTGAATAGGATAAACAGTTACAGAAAATGAATGGATGGATAGATGTTAGGCACATGTACTGTAATTGGCACATCAGAAAGACTGTGATAGGCAGCTGGACTGAGATTTGGCTGGGGGGTGTCTAATTTTTCATACTGTCCAGATGTCATACTGCAGCACAAGATATTTTGATCGTATTTTCAAAACCTTGCATGTCCCATTGACTGTCACTCTCAGTGTAGCAGGGAGAAGCAGAGCATAATCCACCTGAAAGGCCCAAAGGTGGGTTTTCCGTTGTCAAATGTCCTCCACATTTGGATAACCGTAGCAGAATGTCATTGAAAAATTACATACTGAGACCACTGGGCTTTTTTGCCTGACATATGGATGTGAAGCATTTGACAGCTGCAGCAATCACTCTCTGTCTGTCTGGAAAATTATGAAAACGAACAACCACAGGGTGAGGGAACAGATCAGGCCCTGCTTTAGGGCTGGGATAGCTGTGGGCTCTGTCTAGATTAACTTCACCTGCCTTGGTATCTATTGTAACATATTCAGGTATCCATTTTCCAAGAATTGAACTTTCCATGTGAACTGGTTAGCCAATAATGCACACATTACAACTATGCTTGCAGTTCTCCAAATCATCCAAAAGCCCTTCTTAATGAGCATAAGAAAATCAAATTTTTTCCCATTCATTTGTATGAAATGTTTAAAGGTCACATTACTGTTCAATTACAGTAAAAGGTGCATGACCTAGAACATGCAGTGTCTCTATAGTGCTGCCAGAAAAGTTGTCTAGGAATTGCTACTCAAATAAAATCACAAATAACACTGTAAAAGTCGATGCCTAATACGAAAAAAAAAACAGGTTGAATCTTGCTAAGATAAAGTAAACGCTGTTACTCAGCTTGTCATGTTGCTTCATAACAGCCTCAGCATCAAGAATCGGGTAATTTAATATCTCACCTTGTCACCTAAGAAAAACAGAAAATCAGGCAGCTACTTTAAAAGTGTGACTCGAATGTAACCCAACAGTTCGGAACTGACACTACAAAAATATTCCCAAAAACAGCCTGGATATTAGGCTATTTTGCCTCGACATTGCATGTACACTGTGTCTGCTTTATTTCCTATAGCTTACAGTACACAATATTTAAACTAATCTGCCAGAAAGGTCATCAAATCTCCTAGGGAATTAACATATTCTGGTTCCATACTGATAAATTCTCTGTCAGTTGTACACTTGGGTCCTAATGACACAATTCCCTGTTGAAAGGTAGTGATAGAGTACAAATGAGGAAGATGTTCCCCTGGGGATGGAGATGTTGAGGTGGGGGTGGTGTAGATGATGTAAAGGATTGACCAGAAAGGATTCATCATGCTGCCCCCCCTCGCTTTCACTATTTCAGATGAACGCTGCCAACAACACCTTCCAGTTCATGTGGAAACCCTTTGAAGGGCCAAAATGGTAATGTTGGCCCCAATGGAACATGTGTTTGTCGACATTCTGGGATCCTTCCCCACTTCTGATCAGGGAAATCGATAGGTCCCCTTGGCCATGTATTAATTTACTAAGTGACCTCAGGCATGCGTTGTCCCTGATCAATGCACAACCACCATTTCTGAACCCTTGGTCAACAGGGGTGGGCGATCTTACCAAAAAAATCATATTGTGATCCATTTAACACACAAGCATGAGCCATGATCTGAACTGCAATCTTTCTTTCCAGTTTTGAAATTTACCATTAAGAAGATCTGGACTCAAATGAGCCTAATGACTTATCTATTAGCACCATTTAAAACACAATACTGCATTGAAGACACCATTCTCAGAATGGTCATTAAATCCTGAGTTTTAAATAACCATAGTGGTGTCAGATGCTTCCTTTTAAGGTGGTTGAACAGATTTGTAGTATTATCTCCGGAAATGCCAACCATGGCCTGATAAAGTTTTCAGGTAACTTTGCGAGCAATATCTGATCGGGCAGGCAAACCATTGCAACGCTACCAAAATCAAATTCTTTTTTGGTTCTTCGCAAACAACACCACCTGCCTGATTTGTACGTAACACGTCTGTGCATATGCAGCACTACACTTCTTGACATATTTTACAACGGTGCCCAATTTGTACCACTGTTTCACGACAGTTTCACAACCCAACCTGATTCCGTTAATAATTTTTTTCCTTACATAAGGTTAATTTTACGCACTACTTCTAAGTGGCCTCCACCTGCCCAGAATGGGATATTAAGCCAAGCATTCCAAAGCTGGATTCTTTGTGTTCTCCATTTATTTAATAAAAGTTCTTGTCAGGGTCAGCGCCTGTCTGATACTGTCCTTGTGTCACTTCCCCGTGTTGTCTCATTGTTTTTGGCCCTAGTCTGTTAGGTCAGGTCCCCAGACTGTTGCATGGGTCATTGGGTAGTGTGCAGTACAGAGATTGGAACTCTCTGGTCCTGGGTTTAAGACTGGTCTTCCCTGTTCCTCTTAATTGATTTTTTTTTCCTAGTGTATATTAGGTCTGTGTTTTCCTTGTCAAACATGTGCCTTGTTTTATTATATTCCACTTGTTCCTGTATTTTCTGAGTGAATTCCTAGTGTGTGATTACTGTTTCTTACTTTCAGTGTTGGAATTTCCCTAGTCTTGTGTTCATTAGTATAATTAATTGCACCGGTTGCCTGTTCTACATGCATTGTTGTTACTGGTTGACTATGTGATGTTCCACACCTGCCCCTCATTAGCCCAGTTGCCTTTTGCATTTAAGTCCCTGCCCCTGCTCAGTTCTTTAGTTAGTCATTGTGAATGTTACTGTGTCTTTGGTCCTGTTCTATTGCTGTGGTCTCTTCCCTTTTTTGTTTAGGTTCTTAGTTGTGCTTTATTTCATAGTTTAGGTTAATTCAGTGTTTTTCCTGGTTCGTTTTCTGACCCCTCGTGGCCCTTTCAGTTTTTTAGCTTTACCCTGTGTCTTAGTTCCCTCAATAAGCCCCTTTTTGTCTTGGAGCTGCTAGTGGGTCCTCACATCATTCCCTGCCTACACCCTGCCCCTCCGCCATGACATTTCTACATCAGCATCTGTATCTTGTTAGGTACCTAGTCATGGTTTCCATCATGGCTAACCGTATTTGTTGCTTTTAATTCAGAGTGATCCACAGCTATAAGTATAGCAAAATACCATTTCAGTAGAAGGAAATATAAAAACAGATATGGGACACTTAGGTTGTAGTGTTGAACCAAAAACTGGAAATCGATGTCCGGATTGAACACTTAAAATCACAAGTAAAGAAATTTTTTTGCAATTGACAAAATCGTTACAGGGTTTCCTGTGAATCAAGAATTTAGGGGCAATCTGTTGGGGGAGTTGAACGCATATGTGTGTATAAAAAAAAAAATCATTGTTTAACAATGGCATATATATGGAGGTAAAAAATAATTATATGAGTTAATATAGGCTAGTTATTTTTCAGTGATGGTAAAGTAAGGGGTGTTGTGTACCCCTAACTGATATCAATGTAGTGAATAAAGGGGAAGTCCCCCCACCCTTCTCGAACATGGCAATCTGTCACAGTTTCACATTCACACTGGAGACGTCTCAGAAAGTTACTACTAATGTTACTAGGTTGCCAGGGGATTGATTAACAGCTGGGCTTTACCATTTTGCTCCCTTTTCCCACACAACACCTTAACAGGAGATTTGCGGAATATTAGCGTATGTGTGTGCGGTAATGGGGTTTAAGAGAGCAAGCAGAGAGATGTGTCATTGCCCCCACCTAACTAAATGTCTACTCTGTTTATTATCTCTTTTTCACTTTGCCAAGTGAGTCACCGAAGCGTTGAATTATGACGACTGATTGGTTGGATAGACATTTTTTTTTTTGTGACGGCAAAGATTTTGGCATGGCGGGGGCCTCAGGGAGAAATGGTACTGGCAGAAACACTGCATTAACACCAGTTCTTGCTAAACAATATAGCAACCACTGCAGTTTACTGTAAATATAGATGATATTGGTTGCCATAAAATGGCAAGATTAAAGAATCAGCCGGTGTCAGAAAATATGTGGTGCGCGGTCCTCAAAAAGCATGTGGACATGCGTAAGGTACAAATTGGGAAGTTGGTACGGACCGAGTAGTTACACTCCCCATCCGCCATCACGATGGCTCATATTACATTGTTTTAAAATCTGTCATGATTCTGTCATGATTCATGTATGAAAAAGACCCTGTGATAGACATTCCATAATTTGGCCCAATCAGCACAGCCATCTAGTAGGTAGTCATTCTGTTGGTTTGTGACCTTTGGACAAATACATCGAAATATTATGTTAAGTTTGGAAACATTAGTAAGAGGATATCAAAGATCATGATCTCTATGATTTGCATAAAAAATACATTGTGGATGTCTTCAAGATTGATCAAGACATAAAATCTTCATATTTTCCATCTCTACTGGTCAATGAGATGCTCTGCTACTGGTCAATGAGATATTCTGTGGATGCATGGGCACCAGAACCACCCCTCTACACCCACAGGGCGATGGCTTGGTTGAAAGGTTCAGTTGGCTATTCATACCAGCCGCGGTGGAGTGTATATCAAATACTGTCTGGTCGAGTGGAACCTAGTGGTAGTTCTCCAAAGTGACTGAATGGCACCCTATTAGCCCATAGCTGTACCTTAGCAGAAGTGGAGGGGTGAAGAATCAGTACTGTCTCCACCTGCAGCCAGCATGGACATGCCACCTTGGACACAATGGCGCCAACTTAGGCTTCCTCAGCACATTCTTCCTTACCAGTGTTTACATCAATACAGAACAATAAAGTATGGATTTCTTATATATATGATATATGACTTTGGTTTCTTATTATTCCCTCTGGGTTCTTCTGGCTAATCGCATTTCCAGATATTAAATAATGAAACAGCAATGACAAAGGCTGCGTAAGGTCAGGTTGGAGCATGCACTGATGTGGCACGTTGCTGCACCCACCACATGGTGAAACTCCTCGGGATCCAGTATAAATGAAAATCTAAAGAAATCCGCAAAAAACCAATGTACTGTGATGTGTAACCATGTAGTAAAATTAGGGGATTGAACCCCCCTCCCCCTAAAAAAAAAAAAACAACTTGTTTGCTACTGATTAGACACAGAAACAGATTAGTTAGAACCTCCCTCAAAATCTGCTTCCGCCCCCTAGTCGGCAAAATCCAAAATTTATTTCTGGCTATGGGACTGTGGTTTTGAAAAATTGCAAATGCAATGTCAAAACTATAGCTATCTGTATCATAGCCCTGCAAATGGGATAACAATTCATCTTTGTCTGAAGAAATATGTTGTGATTCCCATTTTGCAAAAAGTATTAAACTTACATATTACTCCGGAAATATTGCCACGTTCCAATAAGTGTGTCACATCTTTAGGAGACACGTTGAAATAAGACCTGGGAATAAGAGACTGATACTGCAAGATTATAAAAGGAACCTCCCTTTATATCCTGTAGCAGATTCTGCCCCAAGATGGTTCTCATACAACAAATGCAAAACTTCATGTTTTAGAATAGTGAACCCCAGCCGCAAGCAGTGTTGCGCAAGTCAGTGAAAATGGGTAGTTGCAGTTACTTCATTCAAAAGTAATTTAATTATTTTAACAATTACTGCATATAAAAGTAATTAGTTACTACATAAAGTAACTTTTGCATCACTTCAGTTCTCATTTTAATGCATACATTGCCACACAGCACACATTGGAACTGTTGTTAAATGATCGTTTTATATTTTGGGCTATTAACAATATTAAAATTATTACATATGCTAGGCTTTTTTGTTTTGGTGGGTGCATTTTTTTCAGTTAAATTTTTTTCAGTTCAGATTAATCAGTTCTGCATTATTGTTAGACCTATTGTTACTGATCATGCTGTCAATATTTAAAATAATAAATGTATAACTTTCAATCAATTAATTAAATTGTTTGTCTGATTGATATGTGGTTTGAAACAGTATGCCTACATGTGGAGTATACGGAACAAATCTGTCCTATATTATATATATATATATATTATATTAACCTGCAACTGGGTTACACTATACTGTATATCAAATCATTTGTAGTATTATTTACTGTTTTGCTGTCACGGCCTTGTGACTGTGACCTATTTTTGTCATGTTCTTGTACAATAAAGAAATTAAACTATATAATGGTTTGGTTGTGGGTAGTCTTTTGTTGATGGTCAGGTTAACCATAGGTTCAATTCAGTGAAAGGTTACAACTTTATATATTTATATACAACTGTCACTTAACAATTTCTTATAGTAAAGACTATTAGCAACTGAGCTGATTTTCAGCTCCTTCTACTCCTTCTGTTGACCGTATACCTTCTTCTCTATTCTACTCGCTGTTCAGCAGACTAACAATCTTTAGTTCTAGTCCTTTATCATTCTTGAATAAGTGCCCATTTATGTTTCTTTTTGTTTAATCTACTCATATTTATATATACGTTTCCAACTAATTAAAAAATATATATCTGGATTAAGGGAACATGTTTGATAAGATATATGAACGTTTACAGCTAAAATTGGTCTCCTATCTCTTGTAGCCACAAGGGATGTTATGTCCTGCTCATCGTGTCCACCTGACCCTCCTGTCTCCTTCCTAGTGTGACCCCGATGAACCACACCTTCTGCTTGTAGCTCCTGGTTAGTCTTTGTATTTAAGCACCTGTTTGTCCCGTCAGCCCCAGTCAGGTCATTGATGTTCCTCTTCCTGTCTCCCCGTGTCCTTCCTTGTACTCACCTACTTGTTTTGACCCCTCACAGTCTTGTTTTGTTTCCCTGCTCCTGTCTTGTCCAATACACCCCTTTTGTTTGCCCAAATGTCAGTTTTTGAGTTATTTGTATCGAAACTCATTACAGGTGAAATGTTTCACTGACATATTCTTAAATTAAATTTTGTGATTAGCAAAACCTGTGACTGTCAGTGATACAAGGGAAAATCTCTAGCTCCTAAACCAAACCATCCCATGAGCCTGAAAGACTGTGGAACTGTGGGTTGTTAAAGCAGAAGTTGTAGCCATTTCTGTTCCCCTAGGAAAATACAGCAATACCGTAACTCTTTGACGATTATGGAGCTGTTTGTGTCTTTTGGGAATACACTGGACAGAAAACATATAGATTACTAACAACCACAAAAACAAAGAAAAAAAATGGATTTACAGATGCAGTTTGTGTTACCATCGACAAATCACTTATAAGGCATTGTGTCTACTTTTACTGATATTTTTGTGGAAATAAAGTCAAAGATTGATTATGTATTTCAAATAAACATTTACACTCACTTAGAACTAGTAGTGAACGGATTTATCTGAAGGCTAAACGATTATACCTTAATGTCTGTAATGGTGCTAGTTTTCTAAATTTCAGATTTAAAGTCAAATAAAATCTATGCTATATTTATATAAATGTGTTGTGTATCAGATGACTAATAAAATTGTGGCACTCCCAGCTGTGCTTTTTATTCGGCACATTGCCAAGCATTTCACTGACAGCGACATAGGAGTGAGAACAAAAAATCCAGCTCACCCTGAGAAAATATGATTATTCAGAAAAAAGATCCCCTGTGAAATCTCCAGGACCAAAGAACAGGAGAGAAGAGCCACACGGGGTGTCCTAAAGAGAGAATTCAATTGCTGTCTTTATACAAGAGTGGATGAGTTGCACTCAAGGGGGGGTCTGACAAATTTTGAGTGAACGTCTTGTTATTTTCCTATCTAATGTGCCTGGTCTGGAGCAAACAGATTTCGAGGGGGTTTCAAACCCATAATATTACTATGTGGCTACTTGTCTGGTTGCATTTACCCATTTAAAGCTGTCAGTGCATGACACTACTGAGTGCATTCTTCACCAGGGTCAGCAATAAACACAATAAATCCCCATTTGAGCAGCTTATCAGCCTGTGGAAACAGGCTTAAAGTGACAAGCTTAAGTCAGTTTTCACATCCTTAATACAGAGCATGAAGGATGTCAAACAGATATACGTGGGTGTGTCTGATGAAGCACAAACTGTTTCTTAGTGTGGAGTGTGAATTTGTTTATACAGATTTTTTTCCAAGCAGGCTGCAATTGACCCAGTAACTAAAACGACTCAAGGGCCGACAAAAGAATGTTTAGGGCCACTGTCCACTAGTGTATAAATTTCAAATATTAGTGGACCAGTTAGATCTGAAATACACTTGTTGGGCGATGAGAGCTTGCATCGTGGCAGGACTGTGGGCACCGTGGCAGTTTGCAAGGGATAAAACTCTACCAGCACTAAATTATTTAATATCTAAACAAGCAATATGAGCTAAATGGGCTTCTCTTGTTCCTTATGTTCTTAGGCTCATTGACAAGGCAGCATGGGGCAAAAGTGCTATGAGCAACCTCTGCTGGGAGCTGCTGTGAGTGATATCGGCTTGGCCCGCGCACATTCCTGTCACCCACTTATCCCATCAAGCTTCTGCTAGGAGACACCAGTAAGTGTGCAGGGTGTGGAGGTAGCATGCCTCTATGTACAATTTCAAGGACTGTCCTTTCTGACTACGTGAAATCGCTTCAAAAGCTACAATGCATTGCAGAAGATTGGGTCAGAGCTCAGAGCACAGAAACATCTCGCACTACATCAACGGGGATGAATCCATTAGTTCATCACTGTATTCACTGTAAATTACAGAATCTGACTCAGGAGATAATAGTATTCCATTATTTTTGGAGAATAACAAGCAGTTCAGTACATCAAGTTGATAATTGTTGCCTGATTACAGCAGTTACAATGGAAAAAAAAGCTTAACAATTTTACTGTGGTTCACCACAACAAACAATTATACATTTTATTGTCAGTTTACTGACATTGTTGTACTTATTCTGATTTTCATTTCTGTTACTTTATTTATAAACTCCGACACTAGGTACATACATGTAAAGTATATATATGTAAAGTCTTACACCGAACCTGTCATATGCTTTTCGAAAATTATTGAAAATTCCCTCTTTTGTCACTTGCTGTTTGTTTGTAACACTGGGAGAACATCTTCTCAGAGCACTGTGTACTTATATAAGGATGGCCCACATGAGTTGACTTTAAAATGGGATTTACTTCATATTAAAAATAATTGATTACAAGACTGGAACTCTGTTCTCTAAATATTCTAAAATATTTGTATTTATACTAAATGTCTATTAAACTTAAATGATGAACTTGCCATTATCATTTGATAGTCATTCAGGCCTTCAAGAGAAAATATATCTCCTATATATCTCATTTAACCACTTAAATATTTAAATGCCAATAGTTATAGTTAATAGATTGAAAAAATATTATAAAAATCTCTATATATTTTCCAGAGGTCCTACTTTTTAAGCACAACTGATATGCATTATTAATAATAATTTCCAGTACAATAAAGATTAAACATCTCATATTTATAATTTTTAAAATGAATAATAATAATAATAATGATAATGATAATGATAATGATAATAATAATAATAAATATGTCCCACGTGAATCTTATCGTCACATCCATAATTTCCTTAATGTAAGAAATAATAAGAAAAGTCATTTTAAAAATCGATGTACTTCACTGCTAGGACATTTTTGTTTTATAAAATAATCGCAATTTTGCATCTTAGAAATAAAATGCAAAATTGTAAATTGGTTTAACATGAATTAATATTTTTTTCATTCTCTGTAATATGATACAATTGTCGGCGCTGCGTCCTGTTTCTTTAATTCTTCTCTGTACTGAACAGCTTAATTAAAATCTTTTTATAACGTTTATGTCAAACACACTATGATAACAAAATGCTGCACGCTGAGGCTAGACTCAAGCACCAGGTGTGTGCGTCCTACAATTCAGTCATTTAATATTTTTTTTTACAGAATACGGTGTATTAAGCTTGCTACTTACGTCCTGGAAAATTGAAATCCCTTGGTCGGGGTTATTCTGCAATAGATGTTGTTTGTTGGCACATAGATGCTGCTGCTTGGCAGACTGAAGACACATCGTGATGATCTCCGTACATGCCATCATTTTTAACACCTCCAAGAAAAAAAAATATCTTTATATTAAAAAAATCTAGCCTTTCCTCTTAAACTAACAAAATACAACCGTGGCTGTCTTTGGGTTTCGAAGTTGCTAAACCCAAAACCTGAACAGTAGCTTTGATGATGAGCTTCGATTCAGGGATGCGGCTGTACATTGAACGGAACTTTCCTCGGCGAAATAAGTCGCCCCGCCCTGTCTGATATGATTGGTCACCACCGCCTTCGACTAATGATGCGTTACCGTTATTCGCGGCTGTTTCTCTGCCTTTTGGGTATATGGCTGCTTTTCTATTTTTACATTATTTCTGTGGTTGTTTTCCACTACAAGCTGAGCTTCATTAATTGAACAGCATCGATGTCGTCCAATATAATAGTAATATAAATATGCATGTAGATCAATACCAATCAATACAACCAGAAAAGATAGATAGATAGATAGATAGATAGATAGATAGATAGATAGATAGATAGATAATACTACTCAAAAGAAGTCAAATAGGCTACTGCGGCATTTCAAGACTTGGGGGGGGGGATGGGGGGGAGGGGGCTACGCCATCCTCTACCACACCGATAGCTCCATCTGCTGGTTCTTCCGCATGTTTTGACTATCAGTCTATGAATGGGCTTCTTGTACTTTGCGCTCTTGTTCTGTTTTGTGTTGTCCTTTTGTGCAGACAATCACAGAAAAATCAGTTATATTCAATATCAAAATCATAGCTGTTATATACCTCCTGTTGTCAATAGGGTATACAATACCATCTGAATGCTTTTGACACTATAATACTGCTACTTACAAATCAAACACTACTTTATTTTTAGAAATGAAAGTTTGTTAATGTATTATGAGTGTTAAACAAAATAACACTCCCCAAACTTTTATCTTAATTTGTCCACGCATTACTGTTTTTATAGATACAGCTGCATATCCTGGTCAAGGTCACAGGAGGCCTTGAGCAAGGGCACAAGGCTTGGGTTCCAGTCCACAGCTGGGCCCCTAATACAGGCAACTTAGAGACAATTATTGTAACTACATGTCCTTGGACTGGAGGGAAATCAAAGTACTCAAATGGAGACTGGTGTGTAACCAAAGTAAGACAAGAAGAGCAACTTCAAACAAAGAGATTTGAACTCTTGGGGTGCAAGGTGAGAGGCAACAGTGCTAACCCCTGTGTCTCCGTGCCTTAAAAGCTCAGGGGCCAAACTTTGCTTTGGACAAAATCGACTACATAATTACAAATAGCTTTATTGTGTGTATAGATAGTACAGCTTCCCGTCATACAGCGAGCATGTTGAGCTCATGATTTTTACATAACAATGTGGTTCTTCTAATTGAAGAGACTTACATACCAACCGCGGAAGAAAACAAATTCCAAGACTAAATCGGGAAAAGGCATAAAAGGGACGGGCACAGCGAAAAACGTGACGAAACTTTAACCAATCATAAAATATAGGTGGTGTGATGTTGTCCAATCGCGTCGAAGGATTGAGAGCTGTAGGCGGGACTACGTTCCCCGAAACATGTCGAGCTTTGCGTGTTTTTGTCCCACCCTGCGTTCGTCACGTGAATAGGCTTATACTATGGTGGAAGTTTGTCTCTTATACTGAGTTTTTATGAGGAGACCAAAACTACGCGGACTGAAACATTTGAAGGATAATTCGGGGATATTTCACGTATTTGGAGCCTCTTATTGATACGGTAAGTTACCTGATTTCAAATACGCTGAGAAATATCTTCCGTGTTTGGCTAACTGGCTGTAACTAGCTAACCATCAGTCGTCGTCGTCGTCGTCGTCGTTTTGACAGTCGATGAACCTAGTTAACAGTAACAAACAAGCAAACAACCTCGGCACTGGAACTAAATCCTGACTTTAGACAGCAGTTTAAAGCACTAAGAAGACCGAAACTTATTTAGGTGGCTGTCCAGAAAGTTTTTTTTTGTCTCAAAAAATTAGTCAGAACTGTCATGTCTAACTGCCAAGCCTGTTTAGTCAGACGGCTCTTTCTGGGTGGTTGGGTGGCTTGTTTAGAGTTAGATGTACTTTCTTGTTTCGGTACTGCGGGCAGAATTTGTGTTGAATTTGGGCGACGTATACGAGCTTCAGTCTAAAGTCAATGAAAGTTTGGATTTCTTAATTATCGTTTTAAGTCATATGTAGTGATTTGTAGTGTGGAGGCAGTGTTCGTGTAGATGATTTCCAAGGGTTATGGTTGTTTACCTGCTTTTCGCCGTTCTGCACCACAATAAGTTTAGGTCAGGACATGTTAGCTAGATAGTTCACAAGCTGAGATTATAACGAAACTGAAATTGACTGTCGTCAAGTCACAATAACTTTTTGAAAGTCGGACAATACATTCTTTATTGCTTTATTTAAAAACGAGGCAGCTAAATATGTCACTCACGGCTGACGTTGTATAAGCCATATCTATACTCCATGTCAAGCCATCTTTTAACTACCTGCTCGTCATTGTCTTTGAAATGGTATGTTTTATATTTTTCAAGTTGGGTTTATTACCGGAATAGACGATTCATTCAACTTTACACTTGTGGAAACGGCAAATTTAGTGCAGTAATGAGAAGTAGAATTCACAAAAAGCTCAAACATCCAAGTTTTTGTTGCTGCTTTGGTAATTCGATTAGTTATTTTATACTAACAATTTTAAACAATTTTCACTACTATATCAACGTTAATAACTGTTTAGAAAGTGTACAGTTTACCTGTTTAAGTCTTAAATGTGTCATTTTTAATTCCATTGGTACAGCTGTAACTGAATTTCAAGGGAACACGGTTATCTTGAACAGATATCTGAGCAAAGCAGGTGTATTAGCTTTTACGATATAACCTTGCCTTTAGTTTCACTTTGGAACAAATCTGAATATTCAAATGGTCCATTCTTCCCAGATAAATAAATTACACTCTTATGGTAAGTGTCCAGTTATGGGGAAAGAGTGATTGTTTCCTAATTTTTGTCTTTCATGAGAAACATCTCGGAGCCTGTGATTTTAGTGTCAACTTGTTTAAGAAAAATTAATACGTAAAAGTGATATGAATGTAAACGGTAGGGTGAGTTTTATTAGAGAATTCTTATTCTGTACTGGACTTTTTAAAGAAATGCATTTATTTTAACAATTTTTAAAGTATTTTGCATTTTTTCACCTTTTTGTTTCTGTAATGTATAGCTACATCTAAATATTTTAGTAAGAATGGAAATTGATTTGTCTAATCATTTCAGAGTCAGGTGTTCAGTTCGAGGTGGACAATTGCGGAACTGTCTGCTTTAGCATTGTGTAATAGCATTATATAAAATTGCGTTTATAGCTGTAATGTGACTCATTGAGGTTTAAACTTATCTTAAAATTAATCTTTGTTGCTAAAAAGTTAATGCATGTGTTGATAGTTTTTGGAAACCAGTAAGTGTGTTGGCAGAAGTTGTGGAAATAGGAAATAGGTGTGGGTAATAGTTGACTTATGTTTATGGCATTTAATTGGACCCTGAAGGTTGGCAAGCAATAATAATGGATGCGTGGACAAATGAAAAGATCTCAGCTGTAATTGAGATCTGGTCAGAAGAACGGATACAACAAGATCAGGATGGTGTGACAAAAGATAAAGTATCTTGTTTAATATACTAAGGCTGCATGATATTGGAAAAATTTCAAACATCAGGAGTGATTTTGTTATAATAAATATTGGGATATTTATATAGCAAAAAAAGGAATTCATATTAAATACCTTTCTCACAAACCCAGCTAGGAGTGATTTAAATGGGAAGGATAACAATGATTATGGTGGTCTTGAAGAATGTATGCAGGGCTCATGCAGAGGTAAACTTCAAAGTGATTTAAAAAAAATGTGTAATTTTGAAAAGGATTAATCATTAATTAAATCATTAATATTACAAAGCTTGCTAAGTTTTTTTTTTCCCGCTGTGACAGAATAAAAATGTTTTAGTGAAACTGACCCCCCCCCATAATGTCCAGACATTATGAAGGTAGAAAAATCTAAATCTAGCTGACTAGCTGAATGCTGTATGCATAACATTCGATGTTGGCATTGAAATCGCACATCACCTCATGCAATGTTGATAAAATATCGCGCATCGCCCAGCCTGAAAATATAGTGGTACCTTGGCTCACGAACTTAATTTCTTCAAGGACTCAGTTTGTTACCCGTAAAGTTCGCGACCTGAATTATTTTTTTAAATTAATTTATTCAAACCTCAGAAACACAGATAAAAAAAAAATCTATGTTTTTCTGTGACCGAGGATATAGACTTAAGTTAAAATAACCTTAATTATGCACAAATAATGCTAAATTAAATAAAACGGTGCAGCTGAGCATACGCTTGTTGGTGGGCTGGTCGCTCGAAAGATGCCAAAACACGGAAAAGAACCACAAAACATCACCCCCAAAAAAACTAAACAATTAACATGAAATGACTGAGTAATAGTCAAAAACAATAGTCATTTTGAAAATGTGATTTAAAAAAATTATACTGTACATTATTTTCATATGCCTAATTTTTTAATGTACATTTCATGATGCGACATGTTGTATGGCGATGAACTTTGTATTGTAAACAAACAATACACAGTTGCCACTATGTGTGAATGGACAATATACACTAAAATTAAGTAACTCCTATTTATGTTGTTAATGAAGTATTGCAATTTTTTGTATAGATGTGTGATTGTTAAAAACCATCACAAACATGTTTATCAATCACTGAAAGGTACTGCTATAACAGAACATTCTGTCTCCGTTTTTTTTTTCGTTTTTTCAGGTATTCGACTTCTGAAGAGATATAGTAAAGACATACACATCTTCAACAAATTTTTTATACATTCCACAACCGTTCTTCTGCATGATGTACACTTTTTCATGTTTCAGGTGGTTTGTTGGGGAACTTTTGGGGGATGTTTGTTTGTTTGCTGCCTAAAACACGGTTCGCGAACCAGTACAAAAAATTTCGGAATATCTGGTTCATAACTAGGGATGCACCGAATATTCGGCCACCGAAAATTTTTGGCCGAAAATGGCCCAAAAGTGCATTTTTGGTTTTTGGCTGAAAGATTTTTATCACCGAAACAACACGGCCAAAACAGTATGTTGTGATGACGCAAACAGAAACCGGGGCCTGCACGTGTTTGTCTGAAGCAGCATGTCTGCGGTGTGGACGTATTTCAATATATCTGAGAAAGACCCACGGATAGCGATTTGCAAA
>JABFEB020000104.1:22402869-22418221 GCA_019775895.2 Stomatorhinus ivindoensis | reverse complement strand
CGCCTTATCTTGCCCCCCCCCCCCCCCCCCGGATTACCAAGCACATTAGCAGGTTTTATCTGTGGTGTTGTCAGAAGTAGGCATGTAACTGTTCCCGATTTAAGAGATATCGAGGTGGGGTTTTTTAAGCTTTAAATGTCCCAGTCAAAAAAAAAAAAACTGCTCTGCTGGATTTCACCTGTTAGGTTCTGTATTGGTTGTATGTGCTGGATGTGTGGAAGCTTTGGTTTTTAATGTTTTTTTCCCCCCCTGTTCTAGGTACATAGAGTGGGGCTGCTCTTTGTATTTGAAGTGAATTAAACGAATGTGGATAGCTGCTAGATTCTCAGACTCAGGATGGTCTTCAGCATGATGTTCCATTTCTAAAATAAGGGTCCTAAATGTAACAGCTCCCCTGTCTTCTGTCTTTCAGGTTGATCTTCTGGCCCTATGGCCTGCATCATCTCTAATCCAGGCCAGATCAATGGCTGCAACATGAGAGCACAGCTTCAGGTCAATGGTGTGTATCCACATGAAATTTTCAAATAATCAAAGAATTTTGAAAAACGTGTGGGTGATTTTGTCTATGAAAATGTATTAATTTCCAAAGCCCAGTCAAATAATTGGTTATTTTGTTGTGGAAGTTTTGCATAATCTGTAAGTGGTTGAAGAACTGATTATAAGCACAGTTTGAGGGTGTCTAATTGTGTTTGCAGCAAATATTTTGAAACTCACTGCATTTATCTGATTTTAAAAGGTATCATCTATGTTGAGACTAGTGCATTGAATTCAGCAAAAAAAACAATGCATTTTATTATACCAGCTGTTTTTCCCATCCAAACAGTGTTGTCAGCCAAGCTGAGAGAGAACAAAAAGAACTGGTTTGGTCCTAGTCCTTATGTGGAAGTTGCAGTGGATGGCCAGTGCAAAAAGACAGAGAAATGCTACAAAACCCACAGCCCCAAGTGGAACCAAACGCTCAAAGTGTAAGGGCCATCGCACCTCTCCAATGTGACAGTCTGCTCTTGTGATGGGTGGAGTCAGCATTATGTCAGGGTGGTGAGGTTGCCCTCGCTCATCCTCCCCTTCATTTGCTCTACTGCCTTTTATAGTTTCAGTCTGAGCAGTTTAAAGGTCACTGGCCTTTCTGCTGTTGTTGGACTTGAGTGGCTTTATTTGTTAGTTAGATCATTCATATCGTGTTGGATGGACCTTTCTAAAACTCTCTAGATGCATATGGTGTCATATGCATACAAAGCTCAAACTATTGCAAGCAAGAGTCTTTCCTCTCTGATTCTCATACCCCTGTCTGCTGCCCCCACCCCCCCAAGTTCCCATTTTGCCTCTGTCTAGCTACTAGATGTGTCCTGTCTTTCCTGCTGATTTGACTGTTTCCTCTAACCATGCCAGATCAGCATGTCCTCCATTTGAGTGCATATCCACCCGTCCACTGGAACAAACAGTGTCTTCTTGCCTATGTCCTAAAACAGAAGAACAGTCCCACAATGCACCTAACCCCACCTATCATTTAATTTTTCTTCCACGGCGGTATGCCCGTTATGTCACAGTAGGTGAATTATACTCTGGTAACACCCCCTGAAGGGCAAAAAGACTGTGGCAGCATTAGCATTCGGCTTAAATGCCGCAAAAATTAACCTGTCCTGTCCAGCTGCATTTCATTTAAGCAAATCATTTATTTCACAGTTTCCCCAACTAAACTCAGCTATTTTGCCATTCAGTCTGTCTGAGGGGGGAGGTTTCCTCAGCATGAAGGTCCACCCAAAGCTAGCTGACTGTCAGCTTAGCCCTTCGAGAGAAAGAAAAAGCACTAAAGAAAAGCATAGATTTTTTTATTCTTTGATTTTTACTAGAACTTATTTTACTTTCTTACTTTTTTCCCTTATTCTTTTACAGATTTATTCTTTTTTTATGGCATTCTTATGATTCCACAGACCCATGTGTGATGAAGTGGAAATGTTTGAATTTTAAGACCAATCGCACCAAAACTGAAGCAACTATGCTTAGTGGCATTTTAGTCTCAGATGACATTTAACTTTGTAAACGTGATAACTCATCATGGTGCATCTTATTACCATTTTACAAAAAAACATATAGATGAGGGTCTACATCTGATTTAATTTTAAAACAAACTAGCAAAATTCAAGCAACAGCATTAGGGCAGGATGGAGGAAGGAAGGAAGGATGAAAGGAAGAAAAAAAGGGTGACTGGCAAAGACACTCAGTCTTGTGAACAAAGTAGCTCTAAAAGTATTTACTGGATCTTTTTCAAACTTATGATAAATATTTTTTTGCAGTGGTGAGGAATGTTTGCGGGGAGGGGAGATTGTGGAGGAGACAGGGATTAGATGGGGAGTGGTGAGGGGGCCAGCCCAGGAATACGTAGTCGGAATGACACCATCTAGTTATATAAAGTTCATAATTTTATTTTAGACCAGGGGTCACCAACCTTTTTCAAACTGAGAGCTACTTCATGAGTACTGAGCCATGTGAAGGGCTACCAGTTTGAAACGCCCTCCTAAACTTATCTAAATTTCATGTATAATAAACATGTTTTAAATGCTTTTTATTAAAAAAGATAATTTAGATAATAGATAGTCAATTCGAAAGTCTAATCCTTTCAGTTTCTTAATAACGAAGCATCTATTTATTCTTTTTACTGTCATTATGAATACAGTTATATTGGTGTGCAGTATTATTGTAACAATCAGAATTGTATTGCACCATTTGCCTTACATCAAGCCGTTTTGACTCTCTTGCCATTACCTTGTTATTATGCAGGATTGTCACGCCTTTCAGTAAATTGGTCTTCCGCGTGTGGAGCCATCACACTCTGAAGTCGGACATTCTGTTGGGAGTAGCCATCTTGGAAGTTAGGGAAATCTTAAAATCGAATGACATGAAAAGTAAGTGCTGTACCTGCTCAATTCTTTACATGTGTATGAGCCTTGCACTGATCCCTGCTGTCTTTCTGTGGCCTCATATGTTTCAATAGAGAACCAAGTCTTCTGGACACACTTTAGTAAGGCGTATTTTACAAACACACTGAAGACTGGTACAAATTAGTTAAAGTTTCAGTCAGATGACAGATAGGCTTTTATCTATATCCCCCAGATTTCTGGGGTGCTCAGCAATCCCATGTCTTTGGCATTTCAGTCTCGGAGGTCATGCAGACATTGCAGCTCAGTGCTGAGGGGGACCAGTCTGAAGTGGTGGGGGACCTGTCCGTGTACCTTGATGGAATGGAGGTCGACCCACAAATGTTTGCCTCTGCTGAGGTGAACTTCTGCAGTGAGTGGTCTTCCAAACGTACAGATATCCGAGTGTGTCAGGGTTGTGCACTATTCAGAAATGAATTGAGATTGGCCCTGAAATTCCAGTTCAGATTGTGAATATTGAATTGAATTTGAACTGACTGCAGTGCCTAATCAAAGAAACATCCCAAACTGTAAAACTGAAACTAGTCCATCACCTGTTAGCAAAGCTTCACATGATGTCACCGTAATCCTGAGTCAACCCTGTGTAACAGTGGATGACAACCCTTTGGACTACTATAAAGGAAACCAAACCAGCTTTCCTGAGCTAGCACAAATTGCCTGCAAATATCTTGCTATACTAGCTTTCTCTGCACCTGTTGAGAGAATCTTCAGTGTAGCTGGAAAATCTTCAGGCCAGAATCTTGCAATCTAAATGATAAAATGTTTTTGTTATACTCAAAGACAAAACTAATTGTTCTACACAAAAGAAAATAAATAGGAACAACTACATGCATTACAGCAGTGCTTGAAGTGGTGAAAAACAGGTGCTGGTACACCCCTTGGTATTCAGTTATTCAGACACCCCACAGACACTCATAAGGAACTGCAGACCTCTCAAAATACATAATGAGTTAAATATGTAAAAACAATAAAATATGTGCCCATGGAAAAATACAATACAAGCCAAATGTATATTAATAGGCTAGGGTACACAGGGTTAGCGTAAACAGATAATTTAATTCAGTTTGAACAGGATCTGTAAACTACCATTTCAAATAAAAGGACCAGGATTTCACTTAAGCACTTAGTTCTTGCTTTGTGCTGATTGGTCAATTTCCTACAACTATGCATGTGTCATTAACATTAATGTGAAAAAGCTGGAATAGTCATTCAATCAAGGAAACAAACCAGTGAAAGCAAAAGAACTGAACTATTTAGCCAAACATATGGGCCTTTCAGTTTTAAAGTAGTTTGTAAAACCTGAAGTAGCTCAAAGTGTCCTCCCTGACATAGATTATCTGGTCACCATATACCACCCACTATCTAGAAAATATGTTATAATTCATAATCCCAATTCATGAATGGAACAGGGTGCAATTCATAAATTCCGAATTTTGCACTACCCTGGTTGGTGTGTCCCCTTGTCGTGAATCGGCAATTACATTTGAGAGGCTCTGTCCCTGGCAACATCATCCAATCTTCATATATAATATGAAACAACATGTCATCATCTTTATATGCATTTTTGACACTCATGGTTCTGTGTGTCACAGGTGAAGTCCTCAATGGAGCCTCTGGAAATAATGGGGAAGATGGTGCAAGGTACCGTTTCTTCTTGTTTCATTATGTGTCATGATGTTTACCACAGTGACCCCCACATTATTGTATATGGTTTTGGGACAGGTCTACTGCTGCAGACAGTTTCTTTTTGACATGAGAACTCAGAACATTTTTAGATCCTCCCTCCACATGAATTTTGTGTAGGGGAAGGCCTGGAACTGAATTAATTTTTAGACAAATCACACAAAAATCGAAGCAACACAACTTAGTAGTAGCGAAAGGAAGGGTTACTATAGAAGTCATTAATGATTTTGGTAACTGGAGTATTTTTCATGAGTTTTAATAAAACTTCACAAAACAACAGTCTGTGGGCAATTTAATTCAGAGATACAGATTGTGGAAGTTTTACATACACAAAAAAGTGTCGGAGGGCAGAAAGAAATATCATTGGTAGCGATAGAGATAATCAGACTGTAGAGGTGGTGGGTCACAGCAACTAGAGGAGGCCATTCCAAGACATCTGATTATATTCCTCTCTCCAGGCCCGTCAAATGGGTGTCTGAATAATCCTAGCAAGGTATTAACAAGGACCTCCTGGGGTTACATTAGTTGGTCTGTTACACTTCGTTTTGGCTTACAGGGATGTGTTGGATGATTTTGGTTATATCGTTAGGTTATAAGATGACCACCTTGAGTTATTTCATAAATGATTGCCTGAAATTCTTCCTGAAATTTAGTTTTGTGGTATTTCTACTGCTTAAAAATCAACTTAGCTGCTCTTTAACAGCAGGGTGAGCCGAGATGCCTCTCCCTCTGTTGAGAGCATGGAGGACAAGGGTGCCCCCAATGGACAATCGGTGAATGGTACTCCTTCCCCCTCACTGTCAGCTGGGAGGTCCAGACTACAACGGCCCCCTAGGCCTTCACGTCCACCTCCTCCCACCCCACGGAGACCAGCCTCTCTAACAGGTTTTACTGCACTTCATGTATTCCTTATTTGGACCCCTCATAGCTCTACTTCTCTTGTTGTATTCCCCACTCTTCATGGAATACGTATGGTTTTAGCACTGGTCCACCGCTGCCACCACCACAGCAGACATTTTACTGTGTGAGGCAATAACTCCGAAACTGTTTGATGGATCTTTTTCCAACTTTGAGATGGCTCACTCCAAAATTTAAGCAGCACCACATAGTGATAGCCAAAAAACAACAGTTTTTACACTTAATCCCTTCAAGACAATAACTCAAAAAGTTTCTGATGGACCTTTTTTAAACTCTGCAGAGGCATTGTGTGGGTTCTGACCTGGAACTGATTAAATTTTGAGACAGATTGAGGCAACATTGCTTAGATGCAGTAAAGGGAAGGGTGAAAGCAGACTACATTTGTCCTTATGAATATGATAAGTCAAAAGGTATTTGATACTTGCACTTTGTGCAGTGATAATAAAGTTGAATCGCTGACCACTTTTTCAGTGGTGTTGTAGAGATATAGGAATTTACAGTAGCAGTGATGTGATGTTATTAAGCAGACTTAAAACATTGAAAGAGTGGTCAGATCTGATTATAGAAAGAAATGATTTGCTGCACCCAGGGCAAGTGTGACTGCATTTACAGGAGCAAACCCACATTTTCACCCTCAAGCTTCAACATTCGTATGCATTTATAATTGGGGGATGCCCGGTTATGCACTGTTGTGTCAGAGCAGTCAGTAGATACTGATTTGCTATGTGAAACTTAATATTAACGAATCATAATGTGAGTGTAATGTTGGCATCACACATGATTGTGCATTGATAAAATGTTTTGGCTTTCAACTGACAAAAGTGTATGTGAATGTCTGACGCCAGGAATCTGCGTAGAAAGTTGTGTAGGCACATTTCGAGCATCACATGCAACTTTGATAACTGAACCCCGTTTTCATTTTTGGACATACTGCCCCAAAAATGAAGCAGCAGTCCTGTGTGGCAGCAACGGAGGGAAACGGCTGCTGTAGAGGACACTTGGTTGTGGGAACGCAGGAACTTCAAGAGTATTGTATGGATAATTTTCAAACTTTGGAGGCACATTGATGGAATGACGAACTGGTGATCGAATTGTGACAGGTCACCCAAAAACTGAAACACTCGCATAGTGAAGGTTTAGGTTACAAATGTTCTTTCCAATATGCTTGGATATGGGGTTAGTTTTTAAGTGAAACAAAAGAAAAAAAAACCCAACTACAATTGTCCAAGAAAAGCCACGAGTATTCTGGGATGTGCCCCAGATGTCTTCAGAACCTAGAAAGCCAGGTTGTGCCTCTTCGCTCTACTGTTAGTAACGTGCTGTATATATTTATACTGTGTGTATTTAAAGAAAAAATGTAAATTATATACATGATAATTTCAAACATTGACATTAAAACACACACAAAGGAATACAACGAACCACTTAATTATTTAGGAAGCTGTCTGCAAATTATTATGTAAGTGGAATGTGCAGTAAAGGAATAAGTATTCATTCTGTCCAACATATCACAACAAGAACTAAGAACATTCAGGTAAAAACACATATGTTAACTTTAACAGTGTTCCGTCCAGTGCTTCTAGAAATTGTACAAGTTGGTGAGTGTGGGACTGGTGGCTTTGATGGACGGACAAAATGACAGGACTGTCTGGGGAATACGGTGCTGTCGTTAACAACAACACCAATTCTAGTTTTATTATGAAAATATTAAGGAGATTTTGATGTATGCCTATTTTTAGCTTTTAATTATAGTACAAAGATTCAGCATAGCCCTGCAAATGTGCTAGTGTACAGCATACACAGTCTGTTTTCTCCTGAATCCCTTATTCATTTGTGTCCAGTGGTCTTAAGTAGCACCTTTTGTTGTTGTCTCCAACAGCCATTTCCAGTGAGGCTGCCACTGCTGCTACTCCAGAAGCACCTGCCTATGGCTCCAGCAGCAATTTGGCGTTTCCTGACTCCCGACAAGCAGCTGGTGTTGCCCCAGCTGTTTCGAGAATATCCAACTTTAGCATCGGTCCCCTGCCACCTGGGTATGAACATCTGCAAAAGACTCCTTGACCTCCAGCTGCACAGTTTTTAGAATACTGCTTATGTGATCTATATAATCTGCATAGCTTTCACATTGCTAGACCAAACCAGGACATGCATTGCAGTGCAACCTGGGGCATCATTTATATTGTTGACAGCAATTTATACAACTCAGTAAAAAGTTTTTTAAAGTATCCCTTATTATTTAATCAGTAACTGAAACCTGGTCTGCCTGCATTGTGATCTTTTTTTCTACCGTAGCTTCTTTCTTTTGTCTAATGAAATTAGTTTTACCAGTTGTCTCTAGGTGCAATTTTTAATGATGATATTCATGTTTCGTGCTTTCTCAAGAGTACAACAGCAGTAATCTTTCTGAGTGCCATGAAGTTCACTCTATAGTAGGGAAATAATATCTGAGCTAAATAACTTTGGTAATCTGCAGTTCTCCTACCGGGGTGACCAGGTACTGCAGTTGCCCGATGACTATTAAGATATCAGGGGATAATCAGAATTGCTTTTCTCTGAGAATAACATTATCTCTTGGCTGAAGCGGCCAAAATGCTTTCCTTTGAAATTGTACGTCGACTGCTTAGTAGTTCAGTTGCAAGATTTTTTCACAAATAAGCTTTGATGATTATTTATGTTTGTTTCTTAGCTATACATTGTGGCAAGAAGGAAAACTGTCTTTCACGATTTTTTATGGTGTTAAAATGGAGTGATGACCCCATTCATTTGGTTTATTCTGATCGACTAGCTAACTTTCGTGTTGATTCTTTTTTGCCATTATGAAGGTGCGAGCAGCGAGTAGACCAGAATGGCTGTGCATACTATGTGGATCACATAGAGAAGAAGACGACTTGGGAAAGGCCAGAACCTCTACCCCATGGGTAAGGTCTCTTCACTCCTTACAATCTCTATCAGAAAATTATTATTTAGAGTGGGAAGGAACTGCTGGGATTTTTCTAAGGCAGGTGAGTTGTCTTCTTTGTTAAAATGCATCAGAACATTGTATGCCTTTCTTCATTTTCAGTAACAGCATCCGTGTCATACATAAAAAAGAAGGAGCCCACCCTTCCTCTTTACCACCGAAACCACTCCTTCACAATGGCTGTCATTTTTTCTCCCCTCCTCTTCTGTCTTCTGACATTGCAGATGGGAGCGCCGTGTCGACCCCACGGGCAGGATATACTTTGTGGATCACATCACCAGGACCACTACCTGGCAGCGCCCGACGGTCCAGACAATGCGCAACTATGAGCAGTGGCAGCACAGACAGAGCCAGCTTCGTGGAGCCATGCACCAGTTCAACCAGAGGTTCATATTTGGGGTGAGATGCTTCTGTTAAGATAGAGCCTTTTTCCACTGGTATAGTGAGCTTGTGCAGAGTAGCAGTAAGTGTAAGGCTATACATATACATTATACATGAACTAGACCTAGAAGGAACAGATTGGGTAGTGACAGACTGTTAACAAACCTAGTGGCAAAGCGATCAGAGGTACAGTGTTTGCTGGAAATTATAACTTCATTATGCTGCGTGACAGCGCTCTCCGTCCTATGTTTCTCGCTCACACACACACACACACACACACACACACACACACACAGAGGTTCCATTCAGTGAAGTTGTTTAAGTGATTAGTTCTTGCTGCTCTGCTCCCCTGCACACACACTCTCCAGCTGCATCTTATGAGAAGAAGTCCTAGTATTCCCTGGATGTTGAGGTCTAATTTCAATCTGTCTCTCTGTGCCATAGCTTCAAGACCCAGCAAAGAATGAGGGGTTTGATCCCTTGGGAACACTGCCACAAGGATGGGGTAAAGTGCTCCTTAGATGGCTGCCCCCAGTGGGCTTGTGGGACAGGTGGATCTGGAGCCTTCCTACCACCCTGTACAATGGTCCTGTCATATGGGCCATTTACAAACTGAATTTCAGTCTTAAACCTGATGCCTGGGCTGGTTTTTGTACTTCTTTTAGTAACGGAACTTTGACTTTCATTATTTTCCCAATACCAAAAAATCTAGATATGACTTCATGAAAGCCATGAAATTGGCTAACTTCAACTGTAGATCCAAAATAGTGTTATTACCACAGCAGTAATACCCAGAATATGTGGATGGGATTAAGTGGCGTCACAGATTACACAGCAAAATCAAACCCACGACTGACAGAGCACTCTGCTGTCACTCCCACAGCCCACTGTGAACTTACATTGTCTGCATCCAGAGTTAATGTGTGTAGTTTTCCAAACGAATAATTCTCATATGGTTTTTGGCCCTGATGCCAGCCCAGGCTGTGTCATGAAAATAAGCACTGAACAGCTGGCAGTTGTCTTTATGGACATATTCAGTCTCCCGGTCCAGTCTGTGATCCCTTCCTGTTTCAAGGTGGCCTCAATAATACCTCTTCCTAAAAAGCTCACAATCAGCAATCTGAATGATTACCTTCTTGTTGCAGTCTCTATGAAGTTCTTTGGCTACTCAACGCACACACCTCTTCTTCACTGCCCAAAGTCCGGGACCCAATACAATTTGCACATTTATTGTGCGCGATCCTTCCCCCCTACTCGGCTGAATTTATTGTGCAGGAATTTTATCATGGAACGTATTACTGGTGAAAGAACAGAGACAGCTGGTGAACCTAATTACATTAAGACAAGTCAGAAAAAGTGCTGCTAGGGTACTGGATAAGTCTGACCCTAGGCTTGGCCCCAACCTGCACTCTCAGCTGTGTGTGTGTGTGTGTGTGTGTGTCCGTCCACAATGGGAAACTAAATTTTATAAAAATCTGTGACTGCAATCAAAAAACTAAAAATACATAATTAACCACGTTTAACTGTTTAGAATGTAAGTTCTGCCTTCAGGCAAGATAATCATATAAAGTCACCAAAAGCTGTTTTCCAGTATTCCATGTTTTGTGAGCAAGGGATTATTGTACTCAAATGGGGCTTTCAGGTTTTTAATTTAATTATCGTCTGTGTATTCATCATTATAATTTTAATTTCTTTTTATAATATGACAGAGAAGAGAACAGACTCCAGTGGCAGGGTGTACTTCGTAAACCATGAAACACGGACGACCCAGTGGGAGGACCCGCGAAACCAGAGGTAAGGGTTGATACTTCACTGTTCATCTAAAAGGCACATGCTTCCGGATAACGATGGCCAGTTCAGCCCTTAGGCACGTGGGTGTTGTTTTTGCTGTTGTGCAGCACGGTGACTGAGAAGCCACTGCCCGAAGGTTGGGAGATGAGATTCACGGTGGATGGGATTCCTTACTTTGTTGACCACAACAGGAAAACAACCACCTACATTGATCCCCGAAGTGGAAAGTCATCCCTGTAAGCACCCCCAATTTGCTATTCTTAATTGCTCTAATCTATAAATCTTTGTTGGGGAATACCTTTTCATCGATATGGTTGCTATGACAACAGTGTCTTCCATCACCTGTTGTGATATAGTGGTGAAACATCATTGATTGAAGGTCAGTTTTCCAAGGTGGATAATTTCATAATTTTACCAGGGTGTTCTGCGTGAACTGGCAGAAGAATTACATGCAAATGTAATTTTCCAGAATGCGGATGTAAACAAAGTGTCACCTTAACTTGCTCTTCCAGAATAACTAGTTATGTATGCTGGGGATGAACATTCTGCCAGCATTGTTGGAATTTTTTTGGTGTGAAGAAAGAAGCTGTGTCATTATGGTCACTGCACTTAAACTGTTCGGAACGAAAGCACGACAAACAACTGACTGGCCTCTGCATTTGCATTTGATTAAGCTTTGAAAACTGTTCTGAGGTGTGGATTAGTGCTTACCAAATCCTCATTTAAAGCAGGCAGCAACTTGCATAAATTTTTGACAGATGTTATAATTAACTGGTGGCCTGTGTGTATGTTGATTGCAGACATTACACACGATAACATCACATTAGGGATTTCTTTACCTATTGTAATCATAAATTGTATGGTGTTTCTCTTATTTGAATGAATTTAGTTAAAGATATTTCATTTTAGGATTTAAAAAGAATTCCAATTCTTTGTCTTACAGTGAAAATGGACCTCAGATCACCTATGTCAGAGACTTCAAAGCCAAAGTGCAGTATTTCAGATTCTGGTGTCAGGTCGGTATCAGTGTCTTACAATGTGAAAATGTCTCTCAGGATATTTGACAGAACCACATGATGAAGCAGTAGGAAAAAAAAATGTTACAATGGTTCCTCCTGGTATAACAAAGGGAAGGAAGCAAGAGGAAGGGTTCACACAAGACAAGAAGGTTACAAAGAAATACAGACTGATTACTTAAAGCTGATTACTGATTACCAGATACAGAAAACTTACTTTAGCAATTATATTTAAAAAAAACAAACATTATCAACAGAATTCAGAATGTGTACAGCGTTGCTTCATTCATGACCACACATAAATTATGTAATTTCATAATAATACCAGACACAAGATCTGCAAATTAATTCACACCGTATGCATGTAGTCAATTATCTATAATTACAGACTGGCATAGCTCCAAGTTGGAGGGGGTGTCATATCATTGCTATTGCTTATTATTTAACTTCACTTGCATTAGTTCACTGTAATGTTCCTAGTCATTTGAATTACATAAACTGCAAAGTTTGAAGTTTAGTCTGTAATCCCCAAAAGACACCAAGCACAGCAGGCAGCGCTTCCTTGATTAAAAACCACCACGGTTACTCGCTTTAGATGTTTTTAGACTTCCTGCTCCAAAGCATGAGATGTGAGGACGAGCTACTGCCATTGTCGTTAGTCATCAGATTTTTTTGTGCAGGCTGGTATAGCATCAGAGTGTGATGACGGTCATCCCGTAACATTGTTTTTCTAGAAAAAATAACAATAAATATAAAATCGTGCTTGAAGCAGTGGGTGCCTGGGCACCCTACAAATGAGCCATTCAGCAAATACTGTCTTACTTCAACCTTAAATCATCCAGCCTCTACCCAGTACAGTAGCTTTAGAAATCAGGACACACAGTCCCTAAATACAGAACCCCTTTACAAGTCACTAGTCAAACAAAGAACATGGTCAGACTTTTTGAGCTCTTGTGAAATGTAATGGGTGTATTCTTCTTAATAGAGCGCTCTGAATCATGCAATACCAAATTGTTGTAGCTTTAATGTACCTGACCTCAGTTACTGGGCAGGTGAAACAAAATGGAACATTTAACATCTGCTTAATGTAAAAATGCATTAAGATTTTGTTCTTTGTTTTTAAATGTTTACTGGTGAAAGCGTAATGCTGTTAAGACATTGGTACAGTGGTATGGGAATGTTTTGAAGATAATTCAGATTGTGAAATGGTTTGTTTTATACACCATCTAATGAATCTGTCCAGTCCTGTGTGAAGAATACTATGATTATTGCTATCATGTTTTTATCTGTTGTTTCTGGCTATAGCAACTGGTCATGCCTCAGCACATAAAGATCAATGTCTCACGAAAGACCTTGTTTGAGGACTCGTTCCAGCAAGTAAGCAAACGTTTGCTTTGGGTGTGGACATTACTTTCAGAATTGTTTGGATATTGTCTATTGTAATCCAGTGCCTTTTAATAACTATATTTATTGCTTTAATTTTAATTAGATCTTCCTTGCTTCTGATGTGTCTATAGACTGTGCTGTTCTTTGTATTTTGTTTTCAATTATTTTAATTGATATTTGGCATGGCTGTGGTTCTGATTTGCTTTAGATTATGAGCTTCAATGCACTTGATCTCCGCCGGCGAGTGTGGATAATATTCCCAGGAGAAGAAGGGTTGGACTATGGAGGTGTAGCAAGGCAAGTTATTAACATTGTGCCTGGACAGGGAAGGCACATCATCTATGTGACGAACTGGCACTGAATACATTTTGAGACCGATCATATGAAAACCAAAGCAGCACCACATTTTAGGAACTAAAATGGCACTAAATGGAACTAAAATGGCACTAAATGGAACTAAAATGGCAGCTTCAGACACTTGATCCTATTAGTGTGACAACTCAAAAACTATTTCACGCATCTTGTTCAACCTTTGCAAACACATTGTATGGGTGAGATTTGGATCTGATCAAATTTTGAGAAAATTTTGCACTAAAATTGAAGAAGCACTGCTCAGTGATGGCAAAAAGAAAGGTTGTCTCAGACACTTGATCTTATCAGCATGACAACTCAGGTTTGTCCGATCTTTTCAAATATTATGCAAAGAGATCATTCCAAACTTTTCCAAACAGATCAAACCAAAACTGATGCAGCACCACATAGTGATAGGAAAGAAAATGGAATTCTTTTGTTAACTCAAAGTATTTGACAGATCTTTTTCAACATTTTCAGACTTTTTGCAAGGGTATGAAGATCTGGACCTGTTAAAATTTTGAGACAAATTGCACCAAAACTGAAGCAGCGTGTAATGAATGCACATAAAGGGTGACTTATGAATATATAATGTATAACGCTAATGTTTTTACATTATTTGCTCTATTTGATGGCCCTTAATACCACTTCACAAAAACATTATACAGATGAAAATGTACAGCTGATATATCTGAGACGAATCGCCCTAAAATTGAAACGGAAGCGATAGGTGGCAGCAGAGAGTATGAAGGAAGGCTAGCAGACATTGTCTTGTAAACACAGTGATCTGAAATGCTTTCTAAACATGCAAACATTTTATAGGTTAGTGCTGTCAAACCATGGGGGGCGCAAAGTGTGTGTGTGTGTGTGTGTGTGTATAAAATATATATAAAAAGTTAAGCACCCGGAAGTGATTGTTTTTGCTGTTGTGCAGGTCCGATTTGGATGTAATTTGGTACACATGTAGTCCAGTGATGGGAATGTAAATGATTCACTTTGCAAGGAGCTCACACGTCTAGTGACCAGACACAGAGGATGCCTCGTAGACGCATTAGACGGCATACCAGCACTTGATGAAGTTGGATAGGGGTTGCATTGCATTGTGGGTTTGCATGAGGCCGTGTGGTCGCATTGAACAACTGCCCGGCATGTGGGGCATGCAGATATGACAGTTACCCGATCCTGGAACCAATGGACACGTGAGGGCACCCACACATGTCGAGAAGGTTCCAGTCACCCAAGACAGACCATATCAAGGGAGCATTGTTGTATTGTGCACCAAACATTACAGAACCCCATGACATCTGCACCTGCCATCCAGACACAGGTATTGAACTCTCTACAGCACCCCACATCATCCTGCACCATGTCTCAATGACTGGCATCAGTCGGACTACGGGTTCACCATCCCATGCGGAGGCTGCTGTTAACACCAGTGCAGAGACGGCTGCCTGGAATGGTGCCATAACTGGGAGGCATGAACTGATGACAAGTGGCGTTGTACCATGTTCAGTGATGAATCTCGGTTCTGCATGACCACGGATGACTGTCAAATGCGTGTATGGCAGTGCCAAGGGGAGGGGACCAATCCTGCTAATGTTGTGGAGAGACACACCACACCTCTGAGGTCCTCCCATAGCCAGCCTGGTTCTCTGATATTTCTCCAATCGAACATGGGTGGGATCAGCCCAGCCGTTAACTCAGATCCATTATCCGTTTGATCTGATGATATAATAACCATATACAGTAGTACTGTAGTAACATGACCTCTCAGTACTCCATCTGGGTGCTTAACTTTTTTTTCTGTCATTGACTGTGTGTGTGTGTGTGTATGCGTGCGTGCGTGCGTGTGTGTGTCACGTTGCGTATAAGCGCAGCGTGCCTGGATGCATGCGGCGTCGGGAAAACAAAGCGAATCGAGCCAGGAGTAT
>JABFEB020000104.1:22373901-22397263 GCA_019775895.2 Stomatorhinus ivindoensis | reverse complement strand
CCATTGTGGTGGTGTATAGAGCCAAAAATGTTAGCATTGTGTCGATGTCCCAATATTTATGGACCTGACTGTATATGTAGGTGTGTGCTTATATGACCCCCGTGATCCTGACCAGGATAAATGCTTAGAAGATGGATGTATGGACAGATATTGCATTTGCAGAGGAAGTTTATCGATTGTGAAAATCGAGAACGGCTCAAAGCATGACTGAAGTTACCACAGGCTCCAAATGAAGCATCATAAAGAGTCATACTGTGTGGCTCGCCTGCCTGGTAATGGTGCGCTGACAGCTTGGCCATCTTTCCCCCACAGTTCATTAAGGAGATCGACAACGAGAAGCGCATGAGACTCCTGCAGTTTGTCACTGGCACTTGCCGTCTTCCTGTCGGGGGTTTTGCTGACCTCATGGGTGAGTGGTATTCAAAAAGAAGTAGAGATGAAGGAGTTCTTTAAGAAAATAAACAAATTGCAATGGGAATTCATCCTTCAGTTATGTTGCTAGTAATGGCTGAAATTCTGATTCAGGTTGTATGATAGATAGATCATATGTCACATTAAAACACCTTATAACAGAGGTGTTCAAACTGGGGTCTGTCCCCTGATGGGAAGTGAAGGAATTTCAGGGAGCTCAGGCGAGGGGGGCAAAAAGGTGTGGTGGGGATAATGCAGATGAACAATGACAATGTCATAAAATCCTGCTATTTTGACCATTTTTTTTAGGTCCCCACAAGGGAAAGCTCAATTTTACAAAAATCTATGTATACAATCGAAAAACTATAAATGCTAGAAGTTATTTGTTTGGTTACTTGTGGTTATAGTTATGGCTGGGTAGGGGCTAAGGTTGTCATTGCTGGAATTAGGGTTTTGCACATAGAAATGAATGGAAATTCCTCATTAGGGCTGCAACGATTCATCTAGCAGCATTTATATGGACTTTAACATTAAGCTCAAACTACCTTAAATCTGGCAAATTATCTGGCTACGTGAGAAATTCTGCTTCCTGATACGTGCCCCTGTTGTTATAATACCATGTAATCTTGCTCCTTTTCGTTTAGGGAGTAACGGAGCCCAGAAATTTTGCATTGAGAAAGTCGGAAAGGAGAACTGGCTGCCAAGGAGTCACACTTGGTGAGTTGCTATGCAGACCATGCAGGTCATTGGATATCTATCTTTCATGCTTTGAGCACTACATGCCACAGATATGCTCCGGTTAATTGCATTGTTTTAGCTTTTTACCCGCCAGGTTAATTTCATGTAGTTCCATACTAAAAAACGGTATTTCTGCTTCTTCAGCTTTAATCGATTGGATTTGCCTCCTTACAAAAGCTACGAACAGTTGAAAGAGAAACTGCTGTTTGCCATTGAAGAGACAGAAGGATTTGGACAGGAGTGACATCATCCTATGGCTTCGCATGGTGCTGCCGCAGTCCAGGGTGGAAGAATTCGCCATATCTTGACCTGTACTTCTCTGGGACACATGATTTCCCATTTGGTGGAGGAACGTGCCCACTTAGAGACTGCCCTGTGTTCCCTTCCCGGCAGTGTTCCCTCTAACCTGCGGTGCTCCCCCTTCCTCTATCTGCTCTTCTTTTGTGGTAGTTGGTGGGTGACTCCCAGTGTGCAGTGGAGCGTTCCTCAAACAGATAGATGCAGACTGCAGCAAAGTGTGAAATTATATTAATATACGTTTATTGTATTGAAAGCAGTGCCTGAAACCTTTCATTTTCCACTAGGGGAGGAAAAAGCACTTTATATATCTGACAGAAAGGTTTAGCATGAAATTCAGTCCAATACAACATATTTTAGAAAAAGAAAAGCAGTCCACGAAAATGGTTGTTTTGTTTCCTTCAGATACCTGTTTCAACCATTAATTTACAGTTTTCTTGTTTCCGACTAAGATAAATCATCAGAAATATGAGAATTGTATGTTTTCATGTGTTGCTTGCAACTTATCAAAGATTGGAAGCCAGGATGGTGTTTTTCAGTTGCTCTTATCAAATGTTTTTGCAGCCACTAGAAAAACCAAAGCTGGAAGGCAGTGGGGCTGAACTGCTGCATTTCCGAGATCTTTGCCCGCAGTCGTGCTCCTCTCAGGTGGAGGAGCTCACCTTTCAGATGCATCTTCGGCTGTTAGGGATACACTGGCACCGAAACGCTCCTGCTCCAACATTCTCATGGATTCATCAGATTTTTACATGTAATATAAATCGATGCAGAGCCTGCTTACAACCCTATACATGTAGAATAAGCAGTTGCAGGTACCACGGCCCTAGTTTTATAGGGCTTTAGAATACATTTTTCATTCTGCGTCTTATTTTTGTATGTTGCTTGTTTGGGGAGAATTATGTGTAGAACATTGTGCTGACTACTGTTCTACTGAATTGATCAAAACCTTTCAAGATGTTAAATCCACAAGCTGAGCACTGCCTTTTTGCCATAGATTTCTCTTTGCACTTCTGAAGTCATCAGGAGAAGCATCAGGAGAAGCATCAGGAGACTCTCTGAACTGTACACTATGATCCTGCCAGATCTGTTGGGTTTGCTATTAGAACAGCCAAAAAAAGAAACACAATTTAGATGACAATAGATCCAGGCACTGCTCAGTAGGATGACAATTTTGAATGAAAAAATACATTTTTTTTCTTTAGTCTGCAGGTTATACACACTATCTTATGTATAAAACAGCTATTATTAGAGAACATATTTTCACTTAGGGTGTCTAATAAACAGAAACTTAGTTTGGAATCGGTCTCAATCCTCAGGTCTATCTTTTGACATTTTTTCTGGAGTGTATTCTGAATAAATTTGCAAGAGTTAGGTAGATGTGGCTCAGATTGGACCCACATTTTGTTTCATGTTCAAGACGACACAAGCACATTATCTACTGTATTCACCACATAGATTATTGCACTTGGATTTTTTTTTCTTGTCTAACTATGAAACAAATAAACCTGTAGTTACTGATAAATATTACTGGAAGACTAGCAGATTACATATCGAGTCCATGACCCTAAATTGCATAATTGCCGGGCTGGATGGTTTGATTGTATAAATGTACTAACACTGGCCTTTGCATTATAGTGTCTTAAGTGACCAAACACTAGAGGTGAAGAGGTATTTTTGTGTGTGAACCTAATTATTCGTACTACTAAAAATATTCCTTCAATCTCAATAGGCGACAGGTTTTATACATAATTTTACTACTGAATCTTAATTCTTTCCATTTTAAACTTGAGTAAATGAAAATATCTGAAGGTATCAAAAGCAATTTATTAACAAATGCACTTTAAATATAAAAGATTTTCCTTTATTTGGGAACAAAACCAAAAGTATAAACCCCATGACTGTTTTAGGCCTAATGCAAATTCCTTGTAAAGGGCCCTACTGACAACCTGGCAGTTCTGAAACCTACTTAATCTCACATTGTTCAAACATGTTATTAAATAACATCGTATGTGAATTGTGAATTTAATCCTTATATGGTGGGAAAATTGATTTCAGGGAAGGGAAATGTGTGTTGAAACTATGTAATACTATCTTTCTGTTTGAACTTGTTTCTTTTACAACTTCAATAGCATTAGTATTCATAATCTCCATTTATTGAATTGATATTGTAAATTGTATACTTTTAAAAATGTTATTAAAATGATTTTGGTCATGGGGCTAAATTCTTTTTTGAATTAGTAACAAGAAGTTACTTTGAATTAAAGAAATAAACTGAGAAAAGTTTGAATTGTGTGCTTTCTTTTCAGACCTGCACTGGTTGCAGTTGTAATGTCCAACCATCTGTTCATTTTATGTAACTTCTTGTCCTGTTCAGGGTCGTGGGGGGTCTGTCTGAGGCCACAGGTACAAGGTACCAACCCATTGCAGGGCACATTTACACACCATTCACTCACACAGGCAATTTGGTAACTCCAAATGACCTCAGCATGTTGTTGGACTGGGGGGGACCGCAGGGAACCTCTTGATGACATGGGGAGAACATGATGCAAACTCCACACACGTGGAGCCATGGATGGAGACAACCACATGATTAGTTTGACATTCTATTGATAGCATTTCTATGCTGTACAAGTAATGTATACTAGTCATTTTAAATGCTCATGCTTGACCCTAATCACCTATGACTGAACCTGTGTAATGTTGTCCATTGACAGAAGTCAATCATGGAATAGTTAATCAAAAATTGAAATATGTGGGTATAACTACTACACAAGATATCGAAGGTGACCAAGTGGAAATGTGATTGCCACTATTAAGTGTCAGAGGGAGGCACTGCCTTCACCTGGGGTTGCTTTTGTGGTAGGACTGGTAATCTTTGGTGAGATCTCAGCAAATCCCATCTGTCGTAGCTATCCTAGCATACCTGCGTGATATCCCATCAGGGTTACTGCTTACTGGGTAGTCTTTCATTTTTCAGTAAGATAATCCAAACCACACCTCGACACTGGACAACTAGCTGGCAAATAAATATTAAAGGTGTATGGCTGCTAATTAGCTGGCCTGCCCGTTTTCTAACATCAGTCCCACAAAACGTACAGGCTGACCTGGACAGAAGAGGCTAAACATTGCAGTAAAACCCACATCTAATTACCGTAGAAGAGCACCGATGACATTCTAGGTGACTTCCCACAGAATATTAACCACTCTTGTAAAGCACCTTTCAAGGCAAGTGGTGGCTAATTTGAGGAATCCAAGACTTAAAGAATTACATCAGAATAAACTCCTCCTGATTTGTATATTGCACCATTTCAGAAATTATGTAAAGCACTAGCTTCAACAAGTGAAAAAACCTAAGCAATACTGCACCTCAGAATTAAAGGTTTCAGAGGTCAGAGCTAAGGGCTGATATCTCTGAATACAGATAAGAGTTGCAGTTTAAGCAGCTGTTACAGTAGTAAGTCCTACCAATGGCCTAATGACTAGGGATGCACATTTGTAATCGGAAGATTGCTGAATTAGCTACTCCCTGCTACGCCACGATGTGACATAGGGGTTAAATGCAAAGGACATATTTCGTTGTTGTGCTACGGTGTGTCAACAATGACAACTAACCACTTTTCCTAGCCCACTCAAGACAATTTACCAATTCATTGCCGTTACATTTACTGACATAATTGCTTCTGACTTTTCTGCAGATTTTGTACAAAAAAACACAATAGTCCTTTCACAGTCATTGACAGCAAGAACAAGACATCTTTAGTTTTCTTCATGCCTGAAAGACTCACATCTGCCTCTGTTTATTTCATCAACATACTACCAATTTATGCAAAGTAAATAGTCTATTGTAGTCAGTCTCAGAGAAAAAAAACTAAATGTTTCTTTAGGTTTCTACAATACTGTACATACCATAGAATTCTAGATTCTTCCCACATGAGGTTGCAGTGAGGTCAGGAATGTTTAATCTGCAGAAATTTACAATGGTAATAAAAGCACGACAATCTGAAGAAAATGTTAATTCTTCACCTTACCATGCTGCAAGGGGCCTTTTTAATAAATATTTCAACAAGGCTAAAGGTTTTCTTATGTGCAAAAAAATGAAGGCTGTAACGTTTTAATGTAAAACATCTAGGACATTTACCACATGACCCATTCAGCTGATGTGGTGAGTGAGTGCTTCTGAAAGCTTCAACAATGCAGGGCATCCCTGCTTCTGCTTCACGCTGAGGGAGCTGGAATGCACCTCACAACCGCTTTGGCATGGTCTGCAGCACTCCAGCCCAGGCTCAGTCCACAGTCTCTATAAACACAGGCATGGTGAGCATGGCCTTTGGGAGGTCCTCTGTGCTCCCTGTGCTGCCGTCGCAGCCTCCCTCTTCCGAGACGCTCTTCTCTTCTTGTTCAATTGACAACACTGCCTGGCTGTCCTGCATCCTCACGTCCTCCACCTCCTCCTCCGGCACCGCCAGTTTTCGCACCCTCCCACTTATTGCTACCTCTACAGCCACCAAACCTTCCTGGCCATTCCCCACCACCCTGCATCCTTGCTTGGCCTGCCTGCTCCTGGGCACCCTCTTCTCTGGACACCCTACTTCGTCTGCCCGGGCAGCAAGTGGGCACTTGTGGTCCTGGTAATACTTCTGCCGGGTAAAGCCCTTGTTGCAGGTAGGGCAGCGGAAGCGGTAGTTATCCGTGTGCGAGCGCTGGTGCTCTAGCATGTGGGCCCGACGACTGAAGGCTTTCTGGCAGAACTGGCACTTATAGGGTTTTATGCCTGGGGAAGAGAGGCGGAAGCACTGCAGGTAAACACACATCACTGGTTTAAAAGGTAATCTATCACTAATATGTTTATAAAAACAAGATGCATACCAGAATGGGATAATATGTGAGCCTTCAGCTTGTCTGGTCTGTTAAACTCTTTGGTGCAGCCAACGTGTGTCCTGCATCGAGAAGCCATTACTGATCGTGAATCACACATGATAACGAGAATAATTAGAAGATATTCCTGGCACTCACCTGAAAGGACACTTATACTTTTTGGAGGGTTCATGGATGAGCATGTGTCTCTTCACCTTGTCCTTTCGGTTGAAGGTGGCCTCACACAGGGAGCACTTGTATGGTTTCTCACCTATCAGGGGGAAATTAATGCGCAAGTATTAGAAAGAACTATCGACAGACCACTGGGGGTGGAAATCAACCTCGTGACGCAGCCTGGCATTACCGGAGTGAATCCGAACATGGAGCTTGAGGTAGTGTTCAGTCTTGAAAAGCTTCTTACATATCTGGCACCTGAACTTCCCGCCGATGCCGTGGGTAGGGAGGTGCCTCCGGAAGTACCGCTCGCAGGGAAAGACCTGAAAACACGTAATTGGGGAAAACTTATTGCCTGAACCGATCGATACAATTTATTCTCAGTGGCGTGAACCTACCTTCTGGCAGTGAGGACAAGGGAAGTTGTGGGATGCCGTTTGCAGATGCTGCTCCAAGGCTTCTTGTGTGGAATATTTGCTCTGGCACTTCATGCACCTGCAGGAGGTACGACAACAGCAAGCACTTATAAATACTTTAAAAACAGCCGTTTAGCATGTGCTGCATCCACTGCGGCTGGCAGGCAACGTTGGGATGTCACAGTAACCGATTGTTTCCTGCTTAGGCAGGTTTAAAAAAAAAACTTTTAATGCCTTTCTGTGCCATGGTTCAATATAAAGCGATAGACAATTTTGGTACGACAGAGAAGCGATTACAAAGGTTTTGACCGAAAACTTCAACCTCAGTTAACAGACCTACAGTCGAGACGCATCCATGTGGGGTAAGAATTTGATCAGATGTTTGGGAGAGGCTCAGATGCAAATTGATTTATTCATTAATTTTCAATGGAAAAGTTCTTAGGGATGGACAACAGTGACGTCACACACCCCATCAATGACGTCTCCAAGACATTTGATAAACATCTGTATAACTGTACTACCTTTAGCTCTTTTATTATTATTAGTGTTACACCACTTTAGAGTCTACATTGGCTCTAGCACACTGCCTATAGTAGTGCTAACTGACCACAACTCTATTGTTTTCCTGTCACCACCAACATCTGATGTGTTGTAATACTAAGATCCCTTAAAGGTTCTCACAACCCTTCTTATATCAGATGCTGTGTCCTGTTCATCAGAATGTCAAGACTAACTTATTTAGCTCACGAGTTCGTTCGTGCGGGGTGGGGGGTGTTACACGCTGGAGTGGAAGGGGGCACCATTTCCTCTGCTACAGGTTGACTGTGCCGATTACTCTGCGGGTCGTAACCACAGCTTCTGGGATAGGCTGCAGGTGCCCAGTGACCTTGAATAGGATACGCAATTACAGAAAATAGATAGGTCACATCAGGGTGCTCTGTTTTAGGGTGGACCCCTAGAGATTCAATGGGGTGGTCTCTGTTTAACCTTAAGTGCAGCTAGCAGTTCCTGTCCTTCTCTCCCACCCTCACCTCATGATCTCACTTCATTTAATTAACCACCAGCTGTGGGCAACTAGGGATGCCATATGACGATATCCAGCACTGACCGTAGCTTACTATAGGTTTGCATGCAGCCAGAAGACGTTTCCCCAAGCATGAGAACTGGGGGTTACCTACCTGTAGAAAGTGGTCTCCTTGCGAGGACTCTGCTGGGGGCAGAAACTGTGTGAGTACTGGTGCACACTCAAGTCAAATAGTGAAGGGAACACCTTGCTGCACAGGTGGCAGCGATAGGTCAGCTGCTCCTGGTGGGTGCGGATGTGCTCCAGGAAAAGATCCAGCTTCTGGTAAGTGAGCGAGCAGGACTTCACCACGCATTTGTACACCTTGTGAGGGGTCAAAGGTAGAAAAAAAACTATTAATAACCAATGCTTTTTCATCTGTCAAAGAAACGCTGGATCATCCAAGCTTACTTGTTCATCCTTGTGCTGAGCCATGTGGGATTTGAGCTGGAAGTAGGTATTGAACTTGCCCGCACAGAACTGGCACTGGTAGGAGCTGTCGATCAGGATTATCTGCTTGCTTTTACCTTTTCCAGCCCGTTTGTCTGCTGCCACATCGAGGTCACCCTCAATCTCATCCAGTCCACCTGTAGCCAGCAGAGGGTTAATTTGGGTTCATCGGGGATCCAATTCGGAGCCCTACCAGTATGGGTCAGTTTACCTGGATCATCCTCTTCTCCCCCCGGGTCTTCTTCGGCACATAACGGCACCACCTTGACGGTAACGGGCAGTCGGGACACGGTGCTCACCATGCCCGACGGCCACACCTTGTGGGTCTGCATGTGCTTCTTCACATTGGATTTCTGGGCAAAGGCTCGGCCACACACGATGCACTGGAAGGGCTTCTCTCCCGTGTGACTGAAAGGGAAGACAGAACTCAGCTCCGAGGCAGGTTTCAGCACACGTCTGAATGACGTGGGCATGGCGGAGCTCCAGCCACTAGGCAAACAATGCTTAAACACTTTTGGGAAGGGGGTTATCCAAGACAGTGTTTCCCAACCCGGCCCTCGGGGAACCCCGGACAGTCCACGTTTTAGCTTCCTCGCAGCTCCCAGCGCGCCTGCATTTGGTGGTATTCTGTGTTCCCGATTGGCTGAGAGCTGGGAGGGTGCAAAAACGTGGACTGCCCGCGGTTCCCAGCGGTCTGGGTTGGGAAACAGTGTTCTAAGATAATTGCTCGGGACAGTTACATTAGTTATATTGTACATATTTAACAGATGCTTTTTTCCAAAACAATGTACAAATGAGGAAAATAGTACATTAAGTGAATAACCAGCATACAAATAATTACTTTAAGAAATGATTTAAGGAAAAAAAGAGAATCCTACAGTTCTTGGAGACCAGGGCTGATCAAAAAAAAACAAATGTGACAGAACAGTAAGTTGTGTGGACCTTTGTAGAGCCAGAAGTGATTTTAGACGAACATCCTCTTATCCCAGCTTCACTCGAACCCGGGATTTTCTACCTGCGAATGTGCTGTTGGAGGTCAAAGTTTTTCATAAACGATTTCTCACAAAAATTGCACTTCAGCTTCTGGGCTTTGCCTTTAGCTTGTCCTGCAAAGGGAAGAAAAGAAAAGCACTATCACTGTAATTTTATTTATATATTTACAAACCAAAGGGTTGGCCGCTCACCATCCTGACTGCTGTCATGCTTGACACGTCTTGAATTCGCATCTTTGTCAAAGTCCCCCAGCTCAGTCATATTAGTGGTGATGCTGCAGGTTTTGGTCTTGGCCCCTTGCTTGCCAGGACTGTACACAGGTGGAGTGTTGAATGCTTGGCTCTCCACACACTGACTGGGTACCTGTGGAAGGCAGTAGGAGGCTAGGAGGCATATGGAAGTCCATGCAAAACGACCCGATCCCCGTCTAACCCCACGGGCAGGTAACGGAGACCTACCTGCACCTGCTGGAATGGCTGAAGGCTCAGGGCCTGGACCTCTGAGCTGCCACTTCCAGTGATCGGCGGTAGCGAGTTATAAACTTGAACTACAGGACCGCCGTTGCTTGACTGCACTTGGCTCTGGCTGGGTGGAAGCTGGTGTGGAGGATGCTGGTGCGGCTGCAGGTACGAGGCAGCTGTATTCATGCTCAGATTGCTCTGACCGGAAAAAAAAAAATGGACTCACGCACACATCGAGATAGCAGCGAGGTGGAAAAGCAATTAAAGAAACTCTCCTGTATCTATGCATTTATTAGTCTCTGAAACTAATTATAACTCCTATTCACAAGGTTAACTGAAATCGTTGCTTTATTTCAGTATGTTCCAGATAATACAATTTTGTTTGTTTTTTTTTAATGATGAAAAGCAGACAATTTGCAGTTGACACACTATGAGACGTGGCCTTTGCAGCCAGTGCTCCTGACTGGCACTGCACTTAACTGGCACTGCGGAAGGCAGATGCCTTCCCTCACTTACCTGAATCGGGGGCTGCATGGCAGCCATAGACGGGTCCATCGAAGTGAAGGCCGATATGGCCGACATCAGCACGTCATCACTAACCAGGATATTTCCCTGAACCAGCGTGTGAGTCAGGGGAGACTGAGGCACGGTGATGTATGTGGACACCTGCAAGGCACATGCAGACAATAAGGGCACCAATGACTTCTCTCTAAACTCCATCTATTCATTTCCAATAGTCGCTGTGCTAAGGAAGCACAGGGGAGGAAGCAGAGGATACCTCTGACAGGATGTCAGTCCATTACAACAAACACACTCACACACACACTAAAGATGTCATTTTAAGTTATATCAATATGAGTAATTTATTTGGTGAAAAATCGAGTAATGATTTATATAATAAATACAGCAATTTGGAGGAACCATTCCAGGATCGGGCCCATCGCAAGGTGCACACTCACTCACACAGGGATATATTAGATGGTCAGCTGACCTTTAGTACTTGTAGTAAAAATGCTGAAAGTAGAAGAAAAAGACGAAATGGGCAGGGATAAAGATCTGAGTGACTTTGACATGATCCAAATCATTATGGCCAGATGATGGGTCAGAGCATCTCCAAAATGGCATGGCTTGTGGGGTGCATACAATCAGCCAAGGTGAGAACCTGCTCAGGATGGTGCGAGGAGGGAAACACCATGAACCGCTGACAGGGCAGCCAGGATTTGTCAATGCTGGATGTGAACAAACGCCATCACATCTGGTACAAACCCAGAGAAGGGCTACTGTGGCACAAGCGGCAGATAATTTTGCCATCTTGAGATGCGGCAATCATTGAAACAATATTCAATTAGATTATGCAAGTCATAGTGTATAGCTATCTATGGCTATCCTCATATTCTTGAGTGATGTCTTCTTCTAAGATGCTATAATTGAGTAATCATAACAGCTCCAACACACACTTTACTGGAAACTCCCAAACTTGAAGATGTGATACCGCTTATCTACCTAATTCCCTGCCTGCTGCTAAGAACACGTAGATTTTTCAGCATGTATAAAGATATGTTGGCCGTATTAAAACCCCTGACATAGGACTATGCTCACCTGTTTGTTTGTAGGAGTCTGTGGCACTGAGCTGACGGAGGGCACGGGGGTGTAGGCGTTACTGGACGCCAGGGAGACCGTGGCCAGGGATGGTGTGTTGGTCTGGCACTGCTCACGCTTGTGAGTCATGAAGGCAGGGAGGGAGTTGAACTGCTTCTTGCACTTCCCACACAGAAAGATGTCCTCATCATCTGAGAAGAAATCAAAGCAGCTCAATATATTAGGGCAGCAGGTCTGAAATCTGTGCGATGAATCAAATGCTGAATAACAGGGGGTACCCACCCAGTGACTGTATGGCGGATGTGCCAGAAACACTGTGGTTGTTGGGGTCTGAAACACCTCCCTGACCATCCAAAAGTGACTGAACAGCCAGGACTGTCTGGTTGTCCATGCCTGTGGATAAACACAGTGACGGAACCATTCATTTTTTAAACTGAGATTAGGTACCTTTCTCACATATGGACTGACAACCTTAACCACAACACACTTCTGCATCTAAAATAGCATTTTATATTACTTCAAAGTCCATTGTTTCCACTTCAAGACTAGAAGGCAGCAAAGTGAGGCTTCCAGCAAATGATAGAAATATGAATATAGGGGAACCACCAGCTGTTTCAATTCAGCTGCACGCTCTTCCATTCAAGCCAAAGACAACAACCAAGGACATTTCTGTCCTCGCTAGTGCACGATTATTACTTTGTCTTCAATGGTAATGTTACCGCAGTAGAATAATTTCAAGTGCTACACACGATTATAGTTCTAACACGATTATACGAGGCTGAAATGATTAATTGCATGCGAATTATATGATAACTATCAAACGCAAGCAACTTCTGCGAAGACCACGGAGGCACCAGCTAAGTGGTTAAAGTATTCCAAAGAGCCGATTTATGAAGAGCTCTCCATAGACTAGACACCATATATAGTTGATCGCGGTGACCAAGGCTGACCGCCACACAGGGACGCGATGCACCGCTTTGGTTCATCAATCCCAATAACATGCCTGCCTCCTTTCTGCCATTTTCCGGCGCACTTCCAGCGGTTGTTGTTCCCCCATTCTCCTTTGAAAAACAATCACACGAGCAGTCTAGATGCACTGGTAAACAGCTCAAACACACCGAACAAGGCCCACTTAGATCACTGGAAATCTCCAGGAAAACAGCCCATTTTTTTCCTTGTCATCTCCCCGATATTTCGAAACTGTAGTTTATGTACTTTCAGTATAAAATTTCTCAGGTCTGTATATTTTTCTTCGCCACCTGGAGACACTTCCATTGCAGAGCAAAATGCATAATAACAAAATTGCCACTCTATGACCAAGAAGAAGTAATAATTTATTTTTTTAAAATACGATTTGGAATTACCTTCAAGCGCTTCAAAGATAGCCTGCGCCATCTTGTTGTTCCTAGTACATGAATTCAGCATGCTGGGAAATATAGAAGTGCTGTGCACGAAATCCGCCGAGAGAGTGCGCACGAAGATCACTGATGGCTAAATCTATCTTCTCTGCTGGGCTATACGGGGGCAGGCAATCCATTCCGGGAGACTCACATTAAGAGCAAGTTAGAGAGGTCAGTTCGCCTAAAAGCATTTTGTAATAATGTAAAAGAAAACCCGGAGCATATATATATGTGAAATGTGTAGGTGTGTAGACCCATTGTTTGAGTAAGTTAATATAACTTGAGTACTTCAGTAAGGAATTTTTATATAGTTTAATAAGTGTAAGTACATAAAACTGCAAAAGTTTTCAAAATGTACGTTATCATCAATTTACTATGCAAACTGGCTGTTTGACGTAATTATTGACTTGCAAGACAAGAGCTTCGTGTAGCATATTTGGGGTATGATTGAGTTGGGTATTAGGAACCTTTCTAAAGTCGCAATGTTTCCAGTACGCTGATTTATTTTAACTGCTCCTCTTTTTAACATATTGTGTTACATTGAAAAGGATCCCACTCTGTAACATTTAACTATGTCAACCTCTGGCATTTTTAAAACCTTACTGTATACAATGAACACGTTGCTAAAACAAGAAAAGTACAAGGCGGTTCTCGCGGTTGTTAAAGGATTCCGAAATGGGGCAGTGTGAGTTTTGCTGTTATCATACAGCCAACAAGATTTCAAAACATCGAATTTTCGTTAGCGAGCTAAGTAGTTTGTACTTAAGCCATATACTGATAGACCGGGTCGTGCTAATAACACAAACATATGCGCAGGAATTGACATAATTAGTATGGTATAAAGGTGAAATATGTCCGGCGGCTTTACTTTATGCGTATTTGCGCTGTTATGATGATTAAGTATAACTCAAATGCGTACCAATTATGTCAGTCCCCGCGTATAGATTAATATCTAATGCGGTTTGTAAAGTTAATTTGAAATTGTAAAATGCATTAAATGCCACATATATATAGGTAATGAAATTAAATGTTTTCGTCATTTTTAATTGAACGCGTTAATGTGACTACCTGCTATCCGAAGATTTTTAAATTCCTTTTGAGATTGGTGGCTTTAGTGAAGTCAATATTCGTTTGCTCATTATTTTGACAGTGAAATGCAGCACTTTTTTCATTACCGTCTCCGAAATATCTGCGGTCATTCGAGCAAACAGACTTATTACGTGTAATTGTATTGCATTTCGACTTAGGTATGGAGCAAAAATCCGAGCCCCACACGCCCTTGTCATGACGTTCCTGTTTAAAAGTGGAAGGTAAATCAATACCCCTATGTTGGTAGATATTTGTTACATTTTTACTTGCTGTAAGAGACATCTGCATTACGATTAAGCGACGATTAACGTTGACGGACTTATCTCGTTTTCTTCACTACATAATCGAATAGCCTTAAAGACAAATTGAAAGCCATTACTCAAGCGACGTACACCCACTCGCGGAACCTCGCCTACTTCGTGTTCACCTACAAGGGACTTCAGGTGTTACAGGAGAGAATTCAAGGGAAAAGACTGCAGTCACAATCCTTCTTTGCAGCTTGCCTTGGTGGCTGGCTGGTTTTTGGGGACAACAACCACATAAACAGTCAGGTGGGTAACAGGCAAACACATTACGAAATTGGGAATGTTTATTGTTCGAGATTAACAAATTATGTGATTGTTTTCATTTTTCCACAGATAAATATGTACCTCCTGTCTAGGATTCTGTTTGCCTTATCGCAGCTGGCTGTGGAAAAGGGCTATATTCCCCAGCCCAAAAGAAACCCCTTTCCACTGTTTGCTGCTTTGGTATGGGGCATTGTACTATGGCTCTTTGAGTACCATCCCCACACTCTGCAGCCATCACTTCAGTCCTCAATGAACTACCTTTATCATGACAGCAATGAATGGCATAGCATCTCGGACTTCCTGATCTACAACAAAATGCCTGCTCCATCCACTCAATAACCAGGTTAACTTGCGCCTGTACTACTACATCAGATATTGGTAGCATGTTGTAGAAGAATGACCTCTTTAACATACATTGTTATATGGTACACACACTTTGTTAAGCATATCTAAAAGAATATATTCTGCAAAAGCAAAATAATGTGGAAGGGACTACAGTCATGAATGTCTGTTTCATGTCAGTGTGCATTCCCTTTGTTTATATCATGAGTTTTTAATTTTAGAAATAATTTTCCGGAAAATGAATAGGTAGGTGTATGATGAGTGTTCCTCCTATGTGGGCATGGTTTCCCTCTTGCAGACTGAAAAGGTGCAACTGGGGTGAAATGGAGACATTAAATTTATATTAGAATGTGTGCACAGACTACTGTTATTGAACTGAAAATTATATTTTTATTGCTGTTACTGAAAATGGTTGAAAGTTCACCCCTTATCACATCTTCCTTTTAAAAAATTGATTTCTGGGAAATGGTGAATAATTTTATGGATTTTTATTTATCCTAATCACCACTACAAACATACCTTTATTGATTCAGAGAAATCCAAAAAATATATTACTCCTTGTTGATGAAAAGAGATGCACGTTGGATAATTGCATAATCTTCCCTGTGTGGATGAATTGGGTATATATACTGTCTACGGTGGAGGCTAATACGAGTAATTGAACTGCAGTTTTGAATTAGCCAGAAATATATAGTGATTAATGAAATGTGTTGCCTTTCATTAATGTATAAAATAGTTATTGCGAAAAGTAATTACTGTGACAACTGTGAAATAGTTATACCTCTAATTCAACATTGTTTCCTAATTGCTTAATAAATTATTATTCTCCAAATAATATTAAAACTGCTAAATAGAGTCGTTGCCTTTTGATCTTTGCTATAGTGCAGCAGTGAGCCAAAATGTCTAACTAGTCTGTTTAATACCCTTTTCAGTCAATACAGTTGACTGGAACATATGTTCCCATATCAGTCACGGTATTTAAATATGAAAGACATTTGTACGCAGTTATGGTTTAAAACCAATGAAAGCAAAATCATGAAGCTCTGCTGCATTAAACGTGTGTGTGTGTGTGTGTGTGTTATTTTTAACCCTAAATTGTCTGAATATCGTAATTATCAGGAATTCGTGTACATTGCATGTAGGTTTGTGTATTAAAGTTACATTTTATCTATTTAACCATATATGTTTTTAGTTTTTAAAATATTTAGTAAACAACACAACAACACTTTCTTTTACAACATATTTAGATTTTTACGTCGTTTGGCTCCAATTTAATCGACCGAAAAAAACAGTAAATGACCGCAAGGGCTAGTATCTTCATGAAATCTAAGTAAAAGCGCATGAAGCGTCTCTTTAAATTGATATTCAACACCGAACTACTGTAGTCGTCCATTGTGCGCCAGAGGGTCCTTTACAACTCCGTAACTTAGTCTGGTGACACGCCTAACTATAATATATCTAATCGGAGTTACTTTATTTAAGCGTGTCACAAGGAACTCAAAATCCTAAACTGCATATAAATTTGGTAATTCAATGTAAATGTATTTACAAAACTAGCATTTGTCTCCAGATTACAGCCTGATTGGCATTAAATACGACCAATGAAATTCATCACATGTTAATTATTCTCTAGCAAGGGCCAGTATTCTGGCCAATCGTTGCACAGAGTTTGGACACGTGCAGAATTCGCGGCAAAAAAGATTTGGCGCGCAAACCTCAAGCCTTGTTCAGATCAGCTGGGACAATAATAACAACAGACTTTTATTGGGGAAGGAAGCTTGTCTGGTTGAAGACTGCTGCACAGATAGGATTCATTCTTGGTGTTTGTGGAGTTGCAATTTGGATATCATGAACAACAAGATTTGAAAACGTTTTAAATCCAATTGTTTGTTTTTTTTGTGTTCTTCCTGGATGTGCTTCCGAAAGTTTGCGGGGGAGAATAGTGAACACTTTGGTGGCATTTTTCGGAGTTTGACAATTAGGTCGCCAGGCCCAATCTACAAATACGGTATGAAGGAGTTGAATATATATTGATTACTGGTTCCACACTTGCTATTCTGTTTGTGTGGGTGAAACTATACTATTGGCGATACAATTTAAATAATCATTGAAGAAGGTAAACCATGTACTTGTTGTTGGATTATATGTTTTTATGTATTCTAAACTGAAAATACATCGCTGAACAAAGGAAAACTCTGCAACAAAAGTTTTACCAAAACTAGCACCTACTTTTTGAAGAATATAAAATACTTCATCGAATATAGAACGCTAAATTGCTAAATCGTTGTAATTCATATTTGTATTTTATTACTTCATGTCTATGCGTTTTATATTAACTTTAATGAGAAAAATGCAGCTATACCTAACGCTGACGTTAGCTTGAGGCTAATTGAGACTTAGCAGCTACGATTCGTGGGAATTAGCTCCCTGCTTTATTTTACAAATACCAATATCAATTCAATCTACACAGCTTGTCGCCGCTAGGGATTCTGAGACTGTTGTGCGTACAGTTTTAAATATGGCAAACAGGCCAATTTCTAATACGTATTTGTCTGTAGTGTTTTTCGTTGTATTGGTAAAACAAGCAGGAACCTTCGCTGATTGCTAAGAGACTTAAGGTTTAACTTTGCGCCAAAAGTAAAGTGACTGGGGCAGGCAGAAGCTGCTTGCGTCGTGTGCCATGTCAGAGACGCTGATCACGGGTCAGACCTCGGAGGATCTCTTGGCCGACTTCGAGTCTCTCCTGAGCTCTGGCAGCATTAACCTAACCGAGGATCACCAGATTGTCATCATCTCCACTCCGAACAATGTGGACTTTCACGCAGCAGCCTCTAGCAGAACTGCGGAGATCCTTCTGTTCGCCACACCGCAGCCTCCCCCGCCCGTGGAGGACGAGCGCAGACCGACACTGGGCCGACCTCCGGTAGGTGGCTGAACGGCGGTCTCGCTTCTCGGATCTGGGCGTGGTATTTTTCTAAGCGTCTTCCTTTTGTTCTTTTCAGTGCGTTAGCTGATCACTTTGTGAAGTGGTAAAAAGTTACATAAAATTACACAAGACATTAAGGAAACTATAATATCGTATACATGCATATAAAATCATTTTATGCTTATGTTGTATTTTTAAAATATAATTAAGCAGTTCCCGGTTTGAAATAAATATTGATGAATAGTACAATGAATAGAGACAAAAGTCGAAACATTTGACAAGGTTTTAATGGACTTTTATTTTTTATGTACAGAATATGAATGACCACATTCATTTTAACTGCTGTAGGTGAAAAGGAAACTTGATCTGGACAGTGACCACCAGTATGTGAGCAGTTCCCGTCCCACGCCAGTAAGTGGCGTGCCAGCATCTACACCTGCACCACCTAGAGGTACAGATCTTCAGACAGGAGGAAGCTCGGGTTTTCTGCCTGTTCTGCTGGAGAGCGTGTGCAATGGCCTTAATCAGAATCTCACATCCATTAAAATTAGATGGAAGTCTGGCAGTTTGGTAAAGGTGTAAACCCTGGCTGGAGAGAGTTTTTTTTTTTCAAATGTGTATTTGGATAGCATACTTGAAATATAAAAATAAAATGCACCTTTTAAGGTTATGCAACTTTAACTTTTATAAGATTTTAAATGTGTAGTATTGCTTTGTAATTCACCCTGCACATTTTTATGTCGGATGTGGGCAGATTATTCAAGCTGGAATTGACTTTTGGGAAACCTTTTATTTTTCTTCTTCCCCCCTGCTGGTTCTGGACGTTCCAGTTTCGAAGTCCTCGTCAGAGAAGTCCCGTTATGACACATCCCTGAACCTCACCACAAAACGGTTTCTTGACCTTCTGTCAAAGTCTTCTGACGGAGTGGTGGATCTGAACTGGGCATCGCAGGTTCTTGAAGTGCAGAAACGACGGATATATGACATCACAAATGTCCTGGAGGGTATACAGCTTATCTCCAAGAAGTCAAAAAACAATATCCAGTGGCTGTAAGTCTGAGCCATATTACTGTATGTTGTGTGCAAGATATTCAGGGGGTAGATAAAATAATGGAGAGACTACATAAAAAATAACTTTGAACTGAATCACAATTAAAAAGGTAACTTGTATTAGGTTGAATGTCATAATGTGTGACCTATAACAATGTTAATATCGCTTTCTCAATGTGCATTTTCAAAGCCATACGAGGCGACTGCCAGCGTTCCAAAAAGGCAGGTGCATCAACCATAATCCCTGTGAAATTATACCATAACCGCATCTGCCTAAAGCAAATGCTGTCAGCAATGAGGGCCAGTGGGCGCAGGTAGAAGGGCACTGATGGCAACATGAGGACACTTAATGGGATAGTTGCTAAGCACCCTAGCCCCACAGCTTAAAGGACCACAAAAATGAATCTGCACCTCTATGACTGTCTTCAGGCGATCCATCCATCCTGAGCTGTGAAAAATGTGAACGCATGGTGGGATGCTATTCAGAAACCGCACGGTCAGTGCAGAAACTAGTCTCCAAACTAATGGTGGAAAACTATGATCCACTGAGGCATCCTTCACTGTTTTTCTTATTGGTTTAATTATTGGGGGAAAGCAAATAAACTACTTTTTACGGGTAGCTGTCTTGTGGCAGTCATTATGCCCTGTTATTGCTGTGCAAGGTTGTGTAACAGCCAGGGAACAGGAAGGCATCTTAAAAGTCAAGGTTTGGTAGTCCTTGGCAGTGATGTGCCATCTAGGACAAGTAATGAACCTAGGGAATACCATGATATTGCAGCCCAAACCATCATTGATCCACTCCTGTGCTGCACTCTGGGTATACAGCCGGCTGGGTGGTGAGCTTCTTTAGGGCTTCTCCACACCGTAACTCTCCCAGATGTGGGAAAGACTGTGAAGGACTCATCAGAGAACAATACACGTTTCACATTGTCCACAGCCCAAGATCTGCACTGCTAGCACCTTTGAAAATGATTTTTGGCATTGGCATGAGCAGTTCGACCATGAATATTAACCCTGTGGTGCTCTCACAGTTTGTGGGAACAGGACAGTCATGGTGCGCATTTAATTCTGTGAGTTGGGCAGCTGTGGTTTTTTTTTTTTTGGATACAATCTAGGTTAGTACCTGGACATCCTTCGTAGACAGCTGCTTCTAACATCCACAGGTCCTCCTGTTGGATGTGGTTTGCTGACGTTACCCTGGATGTTTTGGCTCTCAGTACAACACTTGCTGTTTTGGTCACAGATGTGCCACACGCACCAATAATTTGTCCTCTTTTGAACTCTGACATTAAATTGTGTGGATTGGAATATTTTATGTTCAACCGTGCTGTTGCTCTGCTAATTCAGTCTTCACACTGCTCTTACTGATGAAACGTGCAATCGGTGCAGACTGGCCGCCGGGCATATATAGCCAAGAAAAAAATGAAGAGACCACTCTACATTTTAAAACAAATCTGCATTTTTTTAAATCCTCGTTTAATTGGGGTTTTGCTGGCAGAAGCTGAGCAGCAGGCTGCTTCCAGGTTCAACAATTCTAAGCCAGCAGAGTCCAATAATAAGGTGAAACTGGAGACACTGGGAAGGACCAGAAACCAGGCAAATAAATGGCAGAAGTGACTTTGTAATGCCAGAGGTGACCATTAACTTTTTCCGACTGTTTCTCATGAATTATAAGATATCAAGTGACCTTCAGAAGGAATGGGAAACATTAAGTGCAGGTGTGAAGTGCACTGCTAGGACAGTGTGCATCAGCCTCCTAGAAGCAGGACTGAATCTCCATAAGGCGAGGAAGAAGCCCTTCGTTAATGAGAAGCATGGAAGAGTCGGGCTGCAGTTTGCAAACAAATATATATTATTCAGTCACACATCCATAAATTGAGAAATGAGTGAAACAAAAAATGTACCGTGGTCTCCAGTACGAGTGAAACCTCCGACACCAGTGTATTTCATTGTCCGACCCCTGTATATAAACAGCCAGCTCATACTGGTCCTATTAACGATGGGGTTAACACAGTGGGCCTGTTGCTTTTTATTCACGTTTGGGGATGGAGAAGAAAGGATTGTGGTCGTCAGCTTTTATTTACGGAACTTGTCTTCTTGCAGGGGCACTCGTTTGGACAGTGGGTTTGCAGCCCAGATGCGCAGCCTCCAGAAGGAGGTGTCCAGTCTAGGGGAGGCAGAGGAGGAACTGGATGAGCTTATAGCTAAATGCAACCTGCAGCTCAGATTGCTTACAGAGGACCCTCAGAACAAAAAATATCCTTCAGAACTGGCTTGTCTCATCCAGTCGGCTGATTTAATCATGAAGAAATTCAGGTTGCATCTTGTTGAAGGTGTCTATCTGATTGTCAGTCCGTCTCCTTTGACCCATTTTGGATTAGTTTATGATGGTTAATTTCCTTTGACAAAGGTAATATTAGTTTAATTCATCGACTTGTTTGTGCAACCAGGAAATTTAGTCGTAGGGGTTTCTTTTCTGAGTTAATAAAACTAGAATTTTTCTTAATGCCTGCCAAGCTTGCGTATGTAATGTGCCAGGACTTGCGGAGTACTGTGGATCCCCCCGACCAAATTGTGATGGTAGTTCGTGCCCCTCCAGAGACACAGATGCAGGTGTCTGACCCATCCGAGGTAAGGTGGAGTTGGGTGTGTTCTGCTGTGCTGTTATGACAGAGTTCTGCTCCGAGTTTCACTTATCTTACGTTTCCATCGATAGGGTTACCAGATCTCTTTGAAAAGCTTGCGTGGACCAATCGACGTCTTCTTGTGTCCTGAGGACAGTTCAGAACCCTGTTGCCCCGTGGACTGTAGCCCAACCAAATCAGTCACAGAGGTTCCATCCCAATCTGCACCAGGTACCCAGCACCTACCCCATGGAGGTCTTCCCCAAAAAGGGGTGGCACCATCCCATCAGAGCTGTTCTCCACTGCAGCTTGCCAGTGAAACTGGTGAGTCTTTAACTTGTTTTCTCGCTTTCTTGCTTATTTTTTACTTTTTTTATTAATCATTAAACATCTGAGAATTGTGCCAATGGGGAAGTTGTGTATTGTTCCATTATTCTTTCTGTAGATGCCCTCCTAGTGGAAGACTCATTCCCTTGTCTGGGTGAGATGTCTGAATTTGGCCTTCTTCCCGACTATTCATTGGATGGAAGCTCTGAAGGCTTATCCTCCCTGGCACTGGACAGCTTCATCAACTTGTCGCCCCCGCAGGCGCATGAATATCACTTCGGCATGGAGGACGGCGAGGGCATCAGTGAGCTCTTTGACTGTGACTTCGGGGAGCTGGCGCCTCTAGACTTCTGAGGATTAGTCGGCCGAGGGGTGGTACCAGGAAAAAGCTATGGGGCACGGTGGTTACATTGTCGAATGGTTTGGTGTAAAGTGAATTGTTTTGGATGGCTGCTTAATTAATTTATTTGTATTTTAAAGTATTCTATTTTTGTTAATAGAAGGCTAGTGTGTTTGTGTGTGTTTGTAAATGTGCTTTTGTGTACAGTAAAGGAATAGGGCAATAGCATGTTGGTCATTACCTAGGAAAAAATGAGGTAGAAAAGCACTTGTTTCAGTAGAATTATCCAAGTAAGTGATCTTGGAGGGCTTTGTGCCATAATCTCAGGAAGTGTGGGGGTCAGTCAGCAACAATGCGTATTTATTAAGTTTAATAGTTGATTGGGTTTAAAAAGGTATCGTAGAGATGTAAGTGTAAACAATCTGATCTGGATTGGAATGTTTCTCATATTTAAGCAAACAGGCCTAAGAGTGGAATTTCTTCTTAAGGTTAGGGTGGTTTACGTATCATTTGTCAAAAAAAGCACAATTGCTGTATTGCAAGGTCAGATATTGTATGTGTGCACAGCAAATGAAAGTTAATTTTTGCATAGCTTTTGTTTTTATTTCATGATCAGCAAATGCAGAATTTTAAGATCTTCCCTGCTCGTGTTTGTATATCTGTGCGTTAGGCAGTTCATGTAGTAATCAGTATGTGAAGAAACATCTATTTTATGGGTCTTTCCAGCTCATGCCAATTTGAGACTGGCATTTGTGGTTCTGCAGCAGTTTGTTTCCAGCAACATAGTAAGAATAAAATTCCAGACTTGTTTTTCTCTACTACAATATAGCATTCTTCATTAAACCTGTAACTTCAGTGTGACTCTGTGTGTGTCTGTAGGTTAGTCAGTTGGCCTCTGCTTCTTTCTTTTACTTGGAGCAATAACTTACGTCAACATAAAGCTTCACATTTTCACATACTTGACCATTTATTTTAAAATGCATGGTATGCATTATACGGTCAGTATGAATATGCCGAAGACACTTGCTGTATATGATGTGTGCTATGTCGCTTCAGACAGAAAAATGCATCGCCCACCCTTACATCAGTAACTTGCAGTCTACAGTCATTTTATTGGTTAATTGGCAATCGTAGAACATGCAGCTTAAGTGAATTGTTAAATCGACTTAAAACACACCTTTTCCAGAAATACCTCAATTAGCACTTCTGGTATTATACTCTGAGCTCTTTTCCTAAAAA
>JABFEB020000104.1:22346823-22357887 GCA_019775895.2 Stomatorhinus ivindoensis | reverse complement strand
TGTCCCTTTAATATTTTTCTGGGCTGCTTATAGTTTTGATACTAGTGCACCTTCATCAATGCATGGTTTCCCCATACTTATGGAACATTTTTCTATACCCAAATTTGCTTTCATTTCTCATTGAAAACTTGTATTAATGATAGGTGAGTTGAAACACTTTGGAAAGTCTCCTTTAGCACATTTCAGTAGGGTCAAGATCAAGACTCTGTGGTGGCCAATTCATGTGTAAAAATGATTCTTCGTTATCCCTGAACCAAATCCCTCAACTATGTGACAGTTCAAGCCCAATGAATCTTGGTATTACCATCCTGGAATATGCCCATGCTGTTAGGGTTATTAGGAAAGAAAAAAATCCATTGATGGGATAGCCTGGCCATTTAGTAGATTCAGCTACTCAGCTAACTTCACTTTGTTGCTGCTTAACATTGCTGAGCTCTTCATACAGTATATGTGATTTTTTTTTTCTCTTTGGCTTTTTAAAATGTTTTCATTGGATACATGCAGCTGCTTCATACATTTTGCTTTGATGTATTTCACAGTGACTTGACTACTGTCTGTCATGCCCTACCCAGCTGATCCTTCAGTTTCCTTCTCCAGCGTGGCCCAAACAAGCAACACCTGTTTCATATTAGTCTAACGTCTTATTCCTGTCCTTCAGTGATTCCCTTCAGCTGCCTCTCATATTGCTCCCTTGTTAGTCTCTGTATAAAGGGCTTCCCGGTCCGGTGCTCCCTAGTCTGGGGATTTTTCGCCGGAGGAAAATTGCAAATAATAATATCCATCAAATACTTTTGTAATCACAATCATAAGGTCAAAAGTTGTCTGCTTTCACTCTTCCCTTTGTTGCTTCAACTTTGGGCCAGTATGTTTCAAAATTCAATTATTTCCAGTTTGGCAACCAAAAAATACCTAAACAAAGTGTGAACAAGTTCCATCCAAAACATTTTGAATCATCTTCTTGACAGTTTCAAGTTTTAGAAGTGCCAGTTTTTTTTTTGCTATCACTATGCAGTGCTGCTTCAATTTTGGGGCCTCTCTCAAAATGTAATCAAGTCCAGGTTGTCACCCACACAATGCCTCACCTTGCATACCAAAGCATCTGCAATGGCAGTGGACCCGTGCTAAAATCACAGGTATTCCCCAAAGTCTGGGGAAAGCAATAATGCAAACGACTGCTTAGTCCCAACAAGTGTATGCACTACAGCTTAGGTGTTATTTAAAAATCATTTACTAGTCACTTTGTAATGATTACACAGAGAGGGTCCAAAAAATAGCAGGCTAAGTTGTAACTGTGGAGTTAGAAGACAGTAACAGCCCCAACAGGATCCAGGAGACAGAACAGGTACAGGCAAAATGAATGGAAAGGCAATCAGCAAGGCAAGCCAAACCTACAGACAGATATGAATCATAGGTCCAGAAAACACGTGTCCTGCACGGTACCACAATGGATATCATTAGAAATGCTCCATATGGTGAAGGCACTCGATACTTCACGCTGAGATAATGAAGTAGCTGGACAATTAAGAGGTATGCGTTGCCTCTGGTCAGAACTCCCGGGATGACAATCCAGTAGGCAGGGCTGTTCTGATTAGGCTGGGCATGGTTGTGGTTAGTCCAAGGTAGGTGTGACACAGTCACTAAAAACTCCATCTACCCCTTTTTGCATGGAATAGGTTACCAAGTAAGCAAGTGTCCTAGTGAAGTATTTCCATTGGGGACCATCAACCTACTGTATGTATGAAACAAGGTGTAGGAAAATACTGGATAAATCACTTCTTATATTGCTTCAAAAATTGAGCGTTTCACAGTCCACCCGGAAACATGCAATACATTCAGTGTCCATCAGTGGGACTCTTGGGACCAAGTACATCATGACGAGGGTAGAATATTCTTGATCATCTCTGTCTTTGCACCCTTCTCTGTTTGTCCTAGTCTTGCAGGAGTGCAAGGACATACACTGCAGCTGTGCACTGCGAGGACACACCATGTGTACTTCTGTCAAACCTATTTTTACACATTTTAAATGTAGCAATTATTTTTTAATTGATGAGTTGTTTAGCCTAATTGATTCCCCTATGAGGCATGTTGACAAGGGAGATGTCAACTTGAATCTAGCCCAATGGTAATATATTTGCATATAGTGATATATTCCTATATACTATTGTGTTATATATATTTTTTTTAATTATTCACAGCTGGTGTGCCTGTGTGTCTGAATGGTGTGTGGGTGTGCCCTGCGATGGGCTAGCCCCCTGTCCATTGTTGTTCCCTGCCTCGTGCCCATAGGTTCCAGGATAGGCTCCGGACCCCCCGCGACCCAGTAGGATAAGCGGGTATAGAAAATGGATGGATGGATGTATAATAAATGGAAAAAGTTTTATTTTGTTACATGTTTGGCTTTTAAACAGTGCAATATTGCTTTTGGCCATGTAGAGACTTAACACAGCCCTCCAGAGCACATAGTGAAAAATGCAATTAAAATCATTTATGTCAGTGGGAGAAGTGTCAGTGCTCAGTGTCTGTCTGGCCTAAGCACATGTAAACCCCAGACTTAAGTCAATGGCAAAACAAGCTTAATGTGCACACCTGCTAATGCGATACAATATAAGCAAATATTAAACTACTGGTTAAAAATTACTGGTAAAATCCCCCATTGTCATTTCATTCATCGATTTAAGAATCTGCACACAAAGTCTTGTACTTTTCCAGACATGTTCATAAATGAGATTCATTTGCCTCTCCTTCCTTTATTCCTACAAACACCTTGATTTCCCTCTTCCCACAGTCAGAAGATAATTAAGATACATCGCAGAGAGGAAAATCATTATGTACATTGTCCCTTGAAGCTTCAGCATTTTTCTCCTTTATCTGGGCATGTGTGATGAGAGCATGTGCTTGCACTTTGTTATTCATTCTTTTTGTGCATAGCTAAGGTAACAGCAGAATGCAAGTTAGTAACTGAAAATTAAAAAATGAAAATATAAAAGGCTCAAAAAAGACATCATTTAAATTTCAGTCCTGGATATAAATCTGTCTGCTGGTCAGGCTGAAAAAGTGATTTCAGCTACTGGGTTGTTGATATTACTTCAGTCTAGATATGCTAATACAACTAAAAGGAAAGCTGAAATCCTCTGACTGCAGTGACTGAAGAAATGGGAATTTGCAGGCCAGAAAGCATAGTGGAGCGACCTCTGTGGATTACCTTAATCAGAACTCAAAGCTTGTGTGAAATCATATTGTTTTGTCTAAAGAGGAGTAGACAGAATTAAATTAAAATAATTTCACACATAATTTCAGCACAATGGGAGAGAAAATGTCATTAAGGGAATATCAGGCTCTTATAAAGTGAGGCCCCTCCTGGGATTGCAGAACAGGTTAACAATATTGCTAAATAGTGCTGATTAATGAGGAAGCAGTAAAGAGTTTTAATAAAGGGACGGTTTTGTCATGATGAGCACGGACTGAGTAGCAGGAATCTGAAGAGACAGTGTGCAAATGCGAAAGGGAAGCTTTAAACAAGAAGCAAACCACAGGGGCACAGCCCAGAACAAAGACCATAACACAAACTCACAGAAAGCAACGGATAAGCTCACAGAGCAGGCGAGACAAGAACAAAAGCAAGGATGCATTGAGGTTTGTTAAAGGAAAGCAAAAGGCAGACAGACAAAGGGCTCCATATAAGGGCTATTAAAACACTTTATTGAACTTGTAATTGCCTTTTAAAATATATTTGCCAAAATGGTAAAAGCTGGCAAACAATCAGAGGCTAAATGGGCAGGAGGAAATATATAGCAAACTGTCGTGGGGCCAAGTCATGGCAGCCGTATATGTACTGGCACTAAACAAAAATCAGCCATTTTATCAGCTATAAATCATTTCATCTGCAAAACTTCTGCCTCTGGACACTATGTCTGATGCAGCACTGCTCAAGAGGTTTTGCCTCCCATGACAGCAAATAAAGTAACTGTTACTGTAGCTGTTGTGGCCCTGAGTCTTACCACTACAACTGGATGTAACCATGCTCACAGACTGAAATCCATCAGTTGTTATGGCCGTACTGCACAATTCTGCAGCTAGCACAGCTGGCTTTGCCGGGGGAACAGGAGGAGGAGGGAGAGAGTGATGCTCACAAGCACCCCAAAGAGTGAGCCGTCCTTCAATCTGCCAGCACTGAAGCAAGTCATTTAAAGCAGTTTTTGGATCATGAATTTCTTCTCCTTTCTCTCCTGCTTGGACACCAGTCACATGACCGTAGCCCTTTCTTGGACTCTTCCATCCCCTACACATTAGATCCCTGCCAGTAATTCAGTCCCACGTTGGTTTTTTGCATCTTGCCAATGCCTGTATTCATCTTTCAGCTACATTTCCAATTCATGCCCACGATTTCTCTACAACCTTTTTCATTACCTTTTCCAGTCATTTCATAGCTCATATACCCCACTGGGACATTCTTATTCCTAACTCAATTAATTCCAAACAAATGTCCAAGCAGTCCAAAACAGTGTCAGAATATACACACATATCAAAATATATAAACATTTGGGTTTGTGAGGTTGAGACGAGTCCACACTGCATGCTCACTGACACGGGCAAGTCGATTATATCTGCCCACTGATAAACCCTGGAATAGTCCCTAATGGTCAATGTAGTACAGTGGACATTCTCTTATGTTAAGACAATAAAGTGACATTTCTTCTGAGTGCCATTGACAGGGGCGTTGCTAGACATACAGCTTCACTGGGGCATGGGCCCCCAACTACTCAAATCACATTTTGTCCTTGAATGCCTGCTGCGTGTATGACATGTGCTGTGTAAACTTCATTTGCTTAACCCAGTGATATTACCACTGCTGTGCATGGACAGTAATGTGCAGGCAGGGTGTAGGAATCCACACTGAAAGGTCCATGCCACACCTAGGATTCTGGGTTGCACTGTTGCTTTCACATTGTGAATTAGACAGCATCCATTAATTTCCTAATATTATCAATCTAAATTACCCAACTGCCAAATATCAACTGTGAGATTGCACTGGGGCATGTGTCCCAGTAACAGGGCTTCAGCAACTCCCATTGGCATTGGTCATCCCAAGGTCAACAACATACAGAGGTATTGACACCTACAAGTTTTTATAGCAACAAATTAAACGTACTATTCATTTGAAACTCGACAGAAATTTTGCCGACGTGTTGCCATGGAAGCGAGACACTGCCATGTCAAGGGTCCTGTGACTGCTCAAGATCTGTAACATAATCAGATCAATGGTTATGTACATGTTTGGAGTGTGTTTGCCACCATGATTAGGCTCACGCCATGGCAGTATGATGAGCACTGTAATGTGTGGCCTCTGGAATTCATCCTCAGCTAGTGCATGTTATTGCTGCATGATATCCAGCTTTACGCCTTTCACCTCCAGCACGGTCTGTGCTACGTTGCTGGCCTCTTATACTTCTCTCTCGATCTCACGCAGCACCGCCAGCTTCTCTTCCCGCACCCTCACCAGCCCCTCACTGCAATCACACTGGACGGATCATCACCTGCTCCAGCCTCCACACCTAGCTAGTCAGCGCCGTGAGACGTCAGTGGAGCCTAGTGACCCTGTGGAGGGGTGAGATGTCGGTGGTGCCGGAGGTGTCGGAGAAGCTGTGCCACTACTGGCATGGGAGGAGGCTGCAGAAGTGGGGGGCTTGAGGGCCAAGGGTGAAGTGGTGTGAGGGCATGAGCACTTTCTCTCATGATGCAGTCAGGCAGTCACGGCATGGAGGGAATGATCGATTCTCGAGGCATTGATGTCAACCAAACCTGCACCATCACCATGGACAGCGCCTGGTGGCATTGTACTTAAGATGGTCTCCCTTAAGAAATGTCTTAAGGGATTGTTTGGGGACCATGTATAAAAAAGTAAACAACTTTAATATGGCATACCTTTTAAGTCTTTGTAAGATGCTACGAGTCACTGTTATCAGAAAACCTAGCCCTGGTATTTATTGCACACATGCCATATAATCACAATTTGATTTTGTGCAGCCCTACCACTGAATGTCCTACGACTGGCTGCCCTTATCCCCCTGCAGGGGGAGCTGTGGAAAAAGGCCATTATTTATAACTAGACAGATACTCCTCACAGCCTGCCTGTCTACCTACCGCCCTGACTTAGGACCAGTCGGCTTTGGATGCTGTACAAGAACTTTTGGTCCTAGAAACAGCAGCATGGTGTTTCTGTTCTGTTGTTTGTTCTGCATTCTAATTTATTTGGTTCAGTGAAGGAAGGCAGTAATTGACCTTTATTTTGATATACCATATCAGTTGACAGCTAACTTGAGATCCGTTGCCTTTAGTTTGATACATATGCTATGTATTTTTGGACAGTTAACTTCCAGTAGGGCGTAAAGCATGAATGCGCGCAAGGTTAAAGTTTTCCCGTGTCTTATACTTTTCTTACGTCTTTGTAAGCAATGGCTCTAAATGTTTTAACTTGTTTCATATATTAATCTGTACAAGTGGCATTTATTCTCTATGTGCTGTTTTAGTTGGGTAATGTGCAAAACGACCCTAACAGTGATTAATCGGATTGCAGTGATCCTGATTCGCGATACATGTGTTAGCGCATCATTTTTGATTCCGTTGATGTTAGCACATATCGACCAGCTTGTTGCAAGTTCGCTATGCATGTTAAGAGATCTTTTAAGTCTTTCCTGTGTTTTGTTTATTACAGTCTCACTCACAGATTTTCATCTGTTACATATGGAGAAGACATAGGAGTGTATATACGGAAAAATGCCTTCATACTCAGAATATAGGATGTATAATAGTTATAATATATATATTATATATATATATAATATAATAACAGACAGTATTGAGGTTTCTTATACACATGAAATTGTCAAGATAAATTGATCGCATCACGGCAAAACACGCATTATGTCTATTTAGCTAACTTAATTCAGCCTCGTTCAGCCTAATTTAACCTTTAACCAGCTATCTCACAGTTCCCCCGACTAAAAGGATCCACGTACCAGTGCGTTTAGCCACTGAGTCTAAACGATGGGGGGGTTTCGGGCGGGGAAGTGACGTCAATACATGCCCTCAAGATTTTACGGCAGCGAAACGCTTTACGGTGGTAGTTATTCGGGATTTAATTGACCGGCGGGAGTTGTCTATTTCGAATTTTGTACACAAAGCAAAAACGACTCATCCACGTTAATTGTTTTATGAGCGGTCATGGATGTCGGCGAGCTATTGAGATATCAGGTAATTTTTGTTTTCTTTATAAAAACTGCATAATTTTTACTTTTATTGGTACCATGCTAATTCGCTTCCTAGCAACATCAGCTCGGGCCTTAAAGCATGGGTTTCTGTTTAGCTGTCTAGAGTTGTGTTTTCGTGCTAATCACATTTTTCAGTTTTGACATTCAAGAATTGTCAGTATACTTCCGCGTGTATTTTGTGGTCTTCACTGCCTCTTTGTGTAGGAATAATTCCAAGTGTTCAGTGTAATTTTACCAGTAACTAATTGTCCAAGAATTGTGTGTCACCTAGTTTCCTTTAAAAACAATTAAACCTTGTAACGTCTCGTTGCCGTTTCTTAAGCTAATATGTCTTTATATTCTGATGCATTTTCCTTGGTATCTTAAACATTTCCTTTTGTAGCACGTCATTTTCTAAAATCAAATAGCAAACCCGTAAAGCTGGATAAGTAGGAATTCTGGATACCCAGAGAAGGCGTGTAAGGTGTTTATCACCAAAATAAAACAAATCGCCACCGCATTTTAGCTGGTCTGCAGATCTGCGTGCTGCTTGTAGTCATAATGATTACCGGGATACATATGAGTTCTCAAGAGTACTTTATTGTCAGTACATCCATGTACAAATACACAATGCATTGAAATAGTTTCCCTTGGGTCGAACTATAGTGCTACACATAAATACATATACAATAAATTCATGTATAACATCCATATAAATGTATAACGAATAACATGCACATGCATGTACAGGAAGCCCAACATGGTACAATACAATAAATATAAATATTAGGACTGGGAAACTCCTTTCAGAAAGACATTTGAATATTTATAATATAACAGATTTATCATTTATAGAAATTCAGATATTAGTTAGTTATACTGCAGACCCAGCTCAGCATTGCACAGTGCCTTTAAGCCAGTTATGTGCAACATACTGTAAAAGCTGCACTGTAAACCTACTACTGTCAAAAGTGAGTAAAATGATGATAAAATATTGTGCAATACTGGTAATTAGACAGCCAACATAGGTTTATTAGCATAAATTATTACAAATACATCATGCATTAGTCTAGCTATGTGCTTGGGCAGTATTTAATTTCTTATACTGTCATACTATCTGTATGTTATACTGTGGTATATGGTATTGTGACGGTATTTTTCAGTTTTTTTTCCCCCCTAAGTTGGGATGGGGGGAGTGGGCTGGTTATCCCACAATAAAAACCACTAGCAAAACCAAAACAATTTCTAGACTGCACCTTTCAGGAGTTGCTGTATCGCAACATTCTTCAACTGATTAACAATTAACACACACACACATACATATATATAAAATTATGTATGTACATATGTTATACACACACACATATAAAAATAATGTATTCATGTATGTATCTTGTACACGCACACGCGCACACACACACACTTGTTAACCATAATAATATGAAATAGTTTTACTGCCACTGTTACTTTTTACAGTAAAAATGATCTAAATCTTGATGCCTTGGAAGTCCATCAAAGACATGTGTTCAGGGTTTGAAATCCTTTTCTCACAGTGGGAGAGAATTACTCCCTTATGTATAGCATGTGGGAGGTGAGGTTAGATATTCAGTGGGAATGCAGTTAAATAAACTTCAATTGCATAATAATGGAAATTAGAAGAGAATAATAATTAGAATGGAAAGCAAAGATATTGTTTTGTTTTTTTTATTGATCTCAAAAATGACGTGTGGAATGATCCCATGCATGCATGCATGCATATATATATATATATATATATATGCATATGCATACTCTGGAAAAAATTGAGACTGCAGCAAAATGATCAGTATGTGCCTGTGTAAAATGTAAAATATAAAGTTTTTTGCAGACTCCAGCCTGGATCGTCCTTGTTCCTCATTGATGAAGGATGTTGATGATAGAGGTGCAACAGACAATGGGTGCAAATAGTACATCAAAGTGCAGTAGACAGCATGCAATAAGGCAGCATACAAATAACAATATAAATGTATGGAATCTGAATTGCAGGTAGTTTATTGACAGGTTTAGTATATTGATATTTGTACTGATCAGTTTGTATAGATACGTGAGATGCATGATGTATGAATAAATATCTGTTCTGTGCATAAAATATTTCATGTAAACAGGTGTAATATAAAGAGCAGCCAAAAGCTGCATCTGCCTGGCTGGTTTTTGGTTATTGCCGGTGTCCCCTGCTTCAGTGTGTACAGCTGTCTTAGAATCTCTGAGCGTGGAAGCAGCCAGCTGTGCAGTGTAGCCTTCTGCCAGCAGAACCAGGATTCAATAATGCAGATTTCCAAACAAATATAGAGTGGTCTCTTAATACTTTCCAGAGCTCTTTGTGTATATCTATATAAATAGACACACACTTGTTTATTTCAAGTACTAACAAATTGAAACCCAGATTATAATTCTAAAAGAAAATATTTACAAGCGGTCTCATTGGGGGCTTTTTAAATCAGTGACAATCCAACCAAAGGACATAGGAGAAAACATTTGATTTATAACATTTATTAAAATTTATTCTCATGTTTTTTTTTTTACATTCACTCCGATATGCTGTCTAGTAGTTACTGGTAGGTTAAGATATCAAAAATGTAGTAGCTGGTACCAATATCAGTGATAGTCACAATTTCCAATACCCAGTTCAATCGTATGGTCAGAATAATTAAAAAAACAATGGATCCTATGTACCTCAACACATACTTTTGTTTTTAAAAACATCTGACTTTTGCAAAATACTGTATGTACAGTTGAGAGTGCTGAGTCAGGCCGTTTATCCTGCACCCCTGGTGAATTTTGGGGACTTATGAATCTTGCTCGAGGGCCCAACAGAGATCACAGACACAGAGGCTTAACCCGCTGGGGGACATGCTGCCCCCCTCCCACATAGTTTTCCTTATCGCCATGCTAGTGGTTGAGAGCAGTATGCAGGATGAGAACTATTGCATCATCTGTGGATTTGTTCAGCAGCTTTCGTTTAATGTAGGCGCCCTCCAGTTCCTCCTTCCTGGTCCTGCTGTCTGTGGATGAAAGTAGCATAAATATAGCCAGAAAAGAGAAATTCTTCTCCTCCTGGGGTGGAAAAAAGTCAGTAAAATGTTTTGAAGAAAAACGCATACTTCAGTTTACATAAAAGAAAAAAAGATGAATCACAAAGGGAGCCACTCAAATTTGGGTTTGAATTTATAGTTAAGCAGCTTTCTATGGGTTTCCTTTCAATTGCGAGCTTTTGTTTTACTCCTTGCAGCGTGTGGTTTGTGTGATACGAGCTGCTAGCAGTAGCTTTGGATGTGTGCGGTGTATGAAAACTCTTACCTCCCCCATGGTAGCCGGACAGGGGTGCTAAGCGGCCACGTGAGGAAGAGGGTGATGAAGAACCCAGAGGCAGGCAGAAGGCTCTGGTGACCCGAGACCACAGCAGACACTTGGAGATGGAGGATTCTGATCCCGATGACCATGGTGCAGACAGAAAAAAAATTTTAGACAAACTGGACATCGATGAAGACCCAGAGGTGGGAAAGAGGCGGACGCCGCTATTCCTCTTTGCATTTACTTTGCATGTTCTTAATAAATGCTTGCTTAGCTAAATTTTGTGAGGTTAATTGCATTACTTGAAGTTACAAAAGCTGTCTGATTTCCTTCTTACCATCTATTGCCTCAACTAATAACCAGTTAAGGTTTGTGACAGAGCACATATGGGGAAGATGGTGGCGCGGGAGGTAGCACTATCGTTTGGCAACTGTAGGGTTGCAGGTTCGTGCCCTGGTTCCTCCTGACCCCATCAAAGTGTCCTTGA
>JABFEB020000104.1:22327608-22344191 GCA_019775895.2 Stomatorhinus ivindoensis | reverse complement strand
GTGTATCTCCACATATACCAGTGGTGTATCTCCACATATACCAGTGGTGTATCTCCACATATACCAGTGGTGTATCTCCACATATACCAGTGGTGTATCTGTTAGTCATTACTGTTATGTCCTGGATGTTGGTCAGAATTCTATTAAGAGTTTCCACTAGCAACATTTCTTCATGGCGGTCAAAAAAAATCATCCAATCAATCAGTCATCTAATCCAATGCCTTACCTAACTGGTTAGGAAAGTTTGTGGAAACTGATATTATGTGAAATGTTCAATACATATTCGCTATATGCACAAAAGAATTGGGACACAACTCAGTCATTGAATTCAGGTGTTTCATTCATTCAGACCCATTGCCACAGGTGTATAAAGTCAAGCTCCTAGCTATGCAGTCCGGTCGTTCTGAAGAGCTCAGTGAATTTGAGTGTGGTGCTGTCATAGGATGCCACCTTTTGCAACAAGTCATCCCCTGAAATTTCGTCCCTGGTAGATATTCCACGGTCAACTGTAAATGGTATCTTTGTTAAGTGGCAGCATATAGGAACAACAGAAACTCGGCTACAAAGTGCCAGATCGTGTAAAGTAACAGCAGGGCTGCCACGAGCTGAGGTGCGTAAAAGTCGCCAGTGTCCTGTTTGCTCAGTAACTGCAGAGTCAAAGTGCCAGATCGTGTAAAGTAACAGCAGGGCTGCCGCGAGCTGAGGTGCGTAAAAGTCGCCAGTGTCCTGTTTGCTCAGTAACTGCGGAGTTCCAAGCTTCCTCTGGCGTTAACTGCAGCAAAAAAGGTGTGCGCCGGGAACAGATTGTGGAAGGTTGTTTTCTGTACCGACATGACCGTGCCCCAGTACACAAAGCAAGGTCCATAAAGACATTGTTGAGTGTGTTTTGTGTGTAAGAACTTGACTCTGGCCCACACAGAGCCCTGACCTCAACCCCATCGAACATCTTTGGGATGAACTTAAACAGAGATTGTGAGCAAAGCTTTCACGTTCAACATCAGTGTCTGACCTCGCAAATGCTCTTCTGGATGAATGGGCAAAGGTTCCCACAGATGCAGGTCAACACCTTGTGGAAAGCCTTCCCAGAAGAGTGGCAGCTGTTATAGTTGCCAAGGGGGGACCAACTCCATATTCATGGCTATGCATTTAGAGTGGGATGTCATAAAGGTTCCTGTAGTTGTAACAGATAGGTGTCCCAATACTTTTGTCCACATAGTGTATCAATGACTGTAGTTTCAGACCTACTAGGAGCATTTGGTTTAAAAAAAAAAAAAACATTGTTGCCTTTCACATTTCCAGTTGATCCATCCAGTACTTCTACATATTATAATGTTTGAGGGTATGGGAGCAGTGGGTAAGGATTAGACGGGACTGGGGGAGGGGTATTATCAGGCTGTCCAGGGAATTCATTAAATCCTCATTTAGGCCTTGTAGCTATGGTAGTGCCTCCCAGACCACAGCAGCCAGAAGAGGCCGTTATAAGTGTGGGAGGAGTAAGAATGGGTAACGCCACAAAGGAGTAAGAATGGGTAACGCCACAAACTAGCCACTGCTGATAGCGAGTTCACAGCCAGGCCTGATTCATGGCGGTGTTCCCTGTTGGTTCCAGTTGGAGGGACAAGTGGTGGCCCTGCTGGTGCAGAACATGGAGAGGCTTGATGAACTGGTGAAGGAGGAGGCAGATGGGGTGTACAACACGCTGGGTAAGGGCTGCACCGCACTGGGCTCTGCTGGGCGAGGCATGCTGTTCTATAGCCTCTGCAATGGTAACTCAGCTCAGATCTTCTGCAGACATTTATTCGTTTGAAATTTCATTCAGCCATCCAGCAGGGAGCTGGAGGTCTATCAGTGTCACATCCCAACTCAAGGATGTCTTGAAGAATCCGTATAAAGTCCTTTTAGAGGGAAAATAGGTTAGTGGTGTAATGGATAATGCATCTTATTAGGTTTCAAAGAAAGAACGGTAAATGTTTTGGGAAATGGGTGAGTGTGGTATCCAAAGTGTTACAGAATCGTTTGAACTAGTTAATCGAAGGCATGAAATGGCTGGAATAATTAGCGATATGACAATGATATTTTATAGTCTGTAATCTGAGATTATATTTTGCTACTATTTTCCTTTTCTGCTTTAAATCAGCGAAGCTCAAAAGAAATTTGACTGCTTCAGTCGTTCTCCTGACCATATTTATCAACCATGCACCTTGTATGAGGTGAAATCAAACGCATTGATCAAAATTTTAATGAGAGTTTATAAGTGTCAGATTTTTGGTTGAGGCTAAAATCAGTTGGCTTTAGGAACAACTTGAATCCAAATTCACTTCTTGAGTAAGCAGCCCTCCCATTTCCTTGTTGGTAAACACCCGATTGTCCGTTCAGATAGTGACTGCATTGTGCCTCTGTAGTATACATAAAGGGGAAACTTTCAGAATCTATCACACTTGATCTAAACTTTCTCACCTTATAAATTGTTTTGCTCTGCAGTCGTTAATCTACACACTGACATTGTAGCAATGGCGCTTCGCTAGCTGCCCTCTGTGCCTGGAGTATAGCGGCTTCCCGCTTTCAGTGGCGCTCTTCACGGAGAACATCCTCGCCTGGAAAGACCCTAAACCTGCACGTTCTCAAGCTGACACACGCACACACGCTGACATTCAGGGCTGGTCCAAACCTATGTGACACCCTTGGAGAACATCAGTGCCAGTGCCCCGCAACCCCCCCATGACTGCTACAGTCAATGCCAATATAAATGTGCAAAAGATAATAGTGAAGGAATGAAGATTGTGCATTGGCTAATATTGTTTTGTTTTGAATTTTGAGATCAGTGATCATTCTTGACACGCCACAGTGCACAACAACGAAATGTGTCCTCTGCATTTAACCCATATGTGACACCATGACATAGCAGGGGGCAGCTAATTCAGCACATGAAGCATAGTGATCTCCGCATTGTCGTGGTCAGCATGGTGCAATTCATGCATGTGACTACGCAGGATTGTCAGGCTGCATCACGTGTGATTTCAGCTATCATCGAGAATATGGCAGAGTTCCGTCCAGGCTTGTGCACCGAGGCAGCACAGCAGGGCCTGATGCAGTGGCTTCTGAAGAGGATAAAAGTAAGTGGGGGTGTTCTGGGGGTTTGGGGGGGGGGGGGACAAAAAGGCTGGAGTACTGGATGTAATGCATTAGGCGTTTGCTTGCTGGTGCTGCGTATGAAAGTAAAGAATGCATGATGCCTGTGCCAGGGGTTTCCCAAGTGTGGGTCACAAGAAGTCAGTGGGGAGGTGGGTTGTGAGATGGTTAATATATTAATATGAGATATTAATAAAAATTTAAAAAAAAAATCAAAGTTTTATTGTAACTGTGACTGCAACAACAACCAGGCGATAATAAATAATAATAAATCTGGTGAGGAGGACCTTACCCCCAACCGATCCCCACCCGATCGGTGAAATCTACAGGGGGGGAACCGCTGGACAAAAAGAGGCTGCAAACTTCTGCCACTTGTATTGGGGATTGTATTATACTTGGAAAATTACTAATTTTATGAAAACTTACAGTATTAGTTATTGGATGAAACATTTAAACATATTTAATGACTCAATGGCAAGACAACTTTATTATGAAAAATGACTTTTTGGAAAAGGGGAACTTATTTCGAATTAATTTCGAATAAAATACTTCCATGCAGCGGGAGATGAATGTCTTTTCGTGGCCAGTGCCTGTTTGCTTTTCCCCTCTTCACTCATTTTTGTTTCTAACAAACGTAATAACTGCAAGGACTAGAATTGATTGATTCTGTTGGATAGCGCATGTAGAGCTCGTGAAAAAGCTGCAGTGGTAAACTTAAGCTTAAAAAAAAATACCGACCTGAAGTCCACTGAGATTAAATGCTCGGTTTATGCTCATCGATCCACAAACGTCAGAGCTGAGGTAGAGTAGCAGACCTAGAGGATTGGGCCAAAAATTCTCAAGAGCGAGGCTGATCAACAACTACAGGATGAACTGACTTCAGTCCTTGCTACTAAAGGTAGCATAGCCAGCTACTGAGTGTAAGAAGCTGATTACTTTTTCACATGGGAACATGGAGGGGTGGGTGTCACGAAAACCTTTTACCTAATTCTTTTTGGATGACATTCAAACGTGATGGTGGAAAATATGCCTTTTTAAACCTGAGTAGTGGTATTTTTCCATGACATTTACCCAAGATTTGTAACGCTTTATAAAATGTTTGAATAAAATGACACGTCATCGTTAGAGCAGTGTTTCCCAACCCAGTCCTCAGGCAACCCTGGACAGTCCACGTTTTTGCTTCCTCTCAGGGTACCAGGTATTCGGTGATCCTGATTGGCTGGGAGTTGGGAGGGAGCAAAAACGTGGACTATTCAGGGTTCCCTGAGGACTGGGTTGGGAAACACTGCATTAAAGTACCAGCTGTGCCAACATGTCACTTGTCTGTGGTCAGTTTGCAGAAGATGCTGTCTAGTTTGACATGATGACTATAACTGTTAATGCCACAATGGTAATTTTGAGGTAATTTTTACATGAATTTGGTAGACTTATCTGTTTAAACAGTCGTTTTTTCCTTGTCATTAAATAGAAGCAGGCTTTGAGCTTTTGACATACTTTTATTAGCAGGGACATCCAGGTTTAAACAGAAAATGCTTAAATTACTTTATCCATTTTATGAAGGTAAAGTAAATCTGTTATTGATTTACTAGATTAAATGACATTCCTATGTTGTGTATTTGCTTCGAATGTCTTTGAATTGAAATGAAATTCTTGTCATTCTGATTCAAATTCCATTTCACGATCCTGTGTTGTGTCCATAAATTTTGAATTTCTACTGGCTTGTGAAACTGAATGGTATGTTTCATAAGAATACAGATTTTCAATTAAGTTCTGTTAACGTGTTTCGGGTTTTTTTTTTTTTAAGTTAATTAAGTAAAATTTAAAGTTATAAGAACTGTAAATTTTATATCTTCAATTTTAGGCAAAAATGCCGTTTGATGCCAACAAGTTGTATTGCAGTGAAATCCTGGCCATCTTACTCCAGAACAATGACAGTAAGTGATTTTTTTATAAAGAAACAGGGAATTGTTTAAATAATTTGACCACCGTAAAACAAAATATTGGCGATGATATGGTTCCAGCCATTCTCTTACCCATCTCTCTGTCTTGTGCTACACTGCTACCAAGCTAATTGGCAAAGTAATATCACTTGTAAAATTTGTTTGAATGACAACCCTGGGAGCATGTTCTTGGGTGTACAAACGTTGTTGGAGTGGTAATCGCTGCTCACTTCCCTCACTGCAATTTCAGCTGCCAAGAAAAAGGGGTCTGTCTGAAAGATGGCTGCAATAAGGTTTTGTTAATATCTGGAACTGCCAGACACAGGTGCTGTTAGTTTTGAAATGGATAAACAAGCTTCCTTAGATGTGTAGGAGTGAAGGGACGGTGCTGATATTTTGCCAGCATTATGTCAGCTTTTATTCCCCCTGCCCCCCACACACACACACACACACACACACCTCCCAGGCAACAGGGAGCTCTTGGGCGAACTAGATGGAATTGATGTGCTGCTGCAGCAACTCTCTGTAAGTACCTAAGCACAGGACGTGAGTCTTTACCATTATCTCTTGCTCTCTCTCTGTGCACTCTCTCTCTCAGGCATGCACACACACGCACACACTTGGTTTCAATAGAGTCTTTTACTCGATATTTATCTGATTACGCTCTCATTTCATTACCTAATTTTAAATGTCTTGCAAGTATCTGCAGGGCTGCCTCTTCAACTGTTTTCCCATAAATTAATGTGGTATATTATAAATGTCAATTTTTCCTTTTAATTATGTGGCATGTTGGCATTGAGATCTTTACAGTGCAAAATAAACATGGAGCTGGAAATTCGGACAAATGTATTACCATCATAATGACTGAGGGACCAGTGGTCATGTTTGTGTGACTGGTTGTTGGTGGCTGGGGCTTGAGAGAGGTGTTGACGCATGTTATGCGATTGGTAGTTTTTTAAACCTGCCCAGTAGGGTAGCTCTTCTACAAAGGGTGGACATTGGAGGAATTAGGGAAGGTTTATCTTATCAGAGGTGCTACCATGCAGTGCTGGAACCCTATTGTTTGTTGTTCTTCACTAAAACATTATGGGGAGGAGAGATGGTGTAGAAACTCCAGATTTGGTGGAGTGGTATCGAATTCCCACGATTACTCATGCAAGCAAAATCAAACTCATTGCCTGATGGTGGCGCTGTAGTGCAGTGTTTTACTCTGGCCTCTCCGGAACCATGAGTCATAGAATTTTTTTTCCCGGCATTCCCTGACTCATTCCAGTTGGGACAATGAAGCTTTGCCTACTTAGATTTTTAGCTAACTTGCATAATGTTAATGTACTTTTTCTAACTCTTCTGAGACCATTCACCTGATTCACGCAGAATTTGAACTGCAGTATCTTGAGATCATCTAGACGAGAAGTTTTCCATAGGATTTTGATTAATTGTTCTGATGCTACAGGTTGTTTGCACTGCATGACCTGTTTCACTTCACTCTTGTATAGGAGTAAGAGTCATGAAATTTGGTTTAATGGTAATATTCATTCCACTAATCCGGACAGAAAAAAGATACAGATTGATCTTACTGGTATGGAATATTACATCACAACCAATGCTATATATAAGCTTGTTTAAACTATGCAGTTGATTGCATTATTATTTTATCAATTAATACATTCTAAACTTTCAGTACAATGCTTCTAAATACTAGCATTTAGACCATATCTATTGGTTAAGAACATTTGTTTACAGATTTTTTTCTAAATGAAGAGGAGAAGCTGAAGTATATAGATTCATTCCTCAACATAGTGGATTTAAAAGGTTACGGAGTAAATCAATTGACAATACAGTACAAATCATTAAAAATATATGAATTTGCATCTCATTACACTGATTTTCTACTCTGGGTTACTTGCAGTAAAGTTGAAAGATTTCAAACCATTTCATCTAGTTTTGTTCTATTTGATTTTAAAACTGCAACTGTAGGGGGGAATGGTTGAGGGTCCATTAAGTCAGCGATATCATTTATACCCTAATAAGGTATGGTTGTGGGCAGTGATGGCTTAGTGGTTAGGGAAGCGCACTCATAATTGAAAGGTTGCAGGTTTGAATCCCTGATAAGCAAGCCACCCCTGAGATACCCTGCGCAAGGTACTGCCCCCAAGCACTGCTCCCCGGGTGCTGAATTAGCTGCCCCCTGCTATGTCACATTGTCACATATGGGTTAAATGCAGAGAACACTGTGGTGTGTCAACAATGACAATCACAAAATTACAATTCTGTTGTTAGTTGCTCCTTACAAAATTCAAACATTGTATTTCACTGTTACATTTTGTATTTTGTAGAAGGATTTTCATCTTTGTGAGAGATCAAATATAGGCATAGTGTGATACTGCCATTGTTTCATTTTCAAAATAAAAGTGTTTTTGTGCTGTTAAGTTTACAATGTAATCGAAACAGGCCATGTTCCACGTTTTGCTTGTTGCCAAAATTGAGTATAATTTATGCAGCTAACATAATTATAAGAAGTGCATTGCTGAAAAGGCCTTTGCAGAATGGATGTGCATGAAAACAATGAAATTATGCAAGTGTATTTTAATCCATCCATCCATCTGTCCATCCATCCAGAGTGTGCAGTGTAATTTAGCTGGAAACAGGCCATGTAATTCACAACCTGGGAGACTGTAAGGTCACATGGTTAAATTCAAATGTTAAACGGTTAAGGTGACATGGTTAAAGCCATTTTAAGAGCCTGCACAGCTTTTAAAACCCAGTGGGAGCTGAAGCGTCCTGTGATCCTCCACAGGTGTTCAAGCGGCATAACCCTGCCATGGCAGAGGAGCAGGAGATGATGGAGAACCTTTTCGATTCGCTCTGTTCTTGTCTGATGCTGGCGGCCAACCGAGACCGCTTCCTCAAAGGAGAGGGTCTGCAGCTCATGAATCTCATGCTCAGGTGAGTCCCGGGGGGAGGAAGGGAGTGGAGGCGCAAGCGCAGTCCCCTAATGGGCGCAGTGCTTAGTGTGACAATGGGCTCTATTGTATCCAAATCCGTGTCGCTATTTTGACGGAGGAAAAACAGGGCTTTGTGCCAGCTCAAGGTGCAGAAAAGTTGTTCGAGCTCCCTTAATCATCCGGAGGCGTGTTTCGGGCATAACATGCAGTGAACCAATCGGAATGGCGCATCACCTCACCTTTAAATGGCAGCGGTGCTTGAGATGCGGCGGATCGCTATTACAATGGCGGGTTTGCCTGGAAAACCAGGTTGGTGGTCGCCAAGGAAATGAACGTGCTCGCGTGCAAGCGTGAAAAGGCACAAGCACATCATTTACGGGAGGACCACTGTTGCACCTCAGCCTTTCAAGGTGAAGCAGGCATGAGATGAGGTAGCAGCAAGTGTCATCATTGCCTGGAACCTCCAGTTCATCCGCTCGGTGCCAAAAGTGGTATGATGATATTAAAAGATGGAGAAAACAGAAGCTTACTGCTCATCCTAGTGTGTTTATATAAAAATGCGTGTCGATTTGACATAGCCTGTCATCAATACATAGTTCTTATAATTGCGTCACATGATTTTTTTTTAAAGATAGTTATTCTTAATATGTATTTTTTTTTCTTTGGCATTTCATTGAACAGTATGATTACATGATAGGACCAGTTATGCTCCATAATATAAGGTATATAAATTAAAATAAAACACCACTAGTGTATTTTGAGCGCATACTTGTGTCTGTAACAAGCATCCTGCACCCACACGTTTCTAGGCGCTTAAATACAGTTTAATAATGTGCTACTAATTTATGACGTGGTTTTTGTTAGTCAAAAGCGCAATGTCATTTCGCTGCCTTAAACTAGCAAAGCACTGACAATGTGTCTAGCCACGGCTCATTTAAAAACAGCGCCACTCCTGTGGGCGGGAAACGGGCACAAAATCATTTGCTACCTTGACTATGTGTATGCACGACGTGAAAATGAGGAATGCACCGGTGTGATACTAGCAGAACCACTTTGCATTGCGCCTTCTGCCGGTGGAAAATAGGGCCCGATGTGGGGTTTCCATTCTAACGGTAATACAGTGGCCCTTCTTTTCTAAGAGCACATCAGTAGCTCATCATTATGAATTAACTTGTAAATTGCTGGGATTTTTTTTGAGAATGTTAGTTATATAACGGCATGTTTCAAAATAAATTCAACGTTGAATGTAGTACATTTTAGTGTATGGACAGAGATCAGTCATCGATGCATTGACAGATTGCAGAGTGGAACTGGAGGAAACATCCAAATAATACAGGGTACTTTTGTTGTTGTTGTTGAGAGACTGGGCTGGACGAATGCTGGCCGACACAGTCCAACCTTAAGGCAGAGAGAGGCGCCTGGTAGAATTCCGGGGAGTTTTTTGTGGTGCGATTCCTCTCTTGCTATTCTTGTCATGGAGTCAATAGGTTTATGAAATTAACAGTGTAATAAAAAACAAAAAAGCTCCCTTGTCTAAACTTTGGCTTAATTAGACATCAGGGAAAGGCTCTTGGGAGCCTCTTGCATGATCTGTATGGCATCTGACATAAGACGCCTGTCAGAGCTTTCTCATGTAGCCCCTAATTACAATAAGTGGTGTCTGTGACAGTTTTCAGAGTTTCTGTTTGCTGTCTCGATAACAAGCCTTATCTTGGAGTGACGAGCCTCATTTCTTAGACAGACAGATGTAGACAGACGCATGTTTGTTATAACTATTGTGGAGGGAGGGACTGTGACGTTACCACACAATGTCCCCGTAGGTGTGTTTGTGGGGGGCAGTCAGTGATTTGATGCAGGGTAGTACAATATCGAGTTCCACATTCCACCAGTTATGCACGTGAAACGTTCTGCTGCGATGGTGCTGAAGCGTGCAGTTCTTCACTGGCAGAATGAATCCATGTTGCTGTGACCGACAGCTCCATTTCTCTGCTGTCAGACCACTGTACAGCTAACCCTGATAGTATGAGTCTCAAACTCACATGTTGAAAATGAGTTTGAACTGAATGTCTTGTATATTTTATGTTCTGGAATGATTGTCACTAAATGTTATCATTAAACTGATGGTTTCTTAAAGGACCTTCACAAGCAATTTTGCAAAAATTTTTAAATAAGGGTACATGAATTATTAATGCACGGTCTTAATTTTTCATCTCCTTAACAGTTAAGGCATTTATTTAAAAGAAAGCGATGTCTTTGTTAAAGTGCGCTCTCTTTTCTTTTTACACCCAAAACAAAAGCAGAGCTGCGGTTATTTTTGGAAAATAATTTATGGTGTGCCTTAACAGGTCTCTCATATGAAGTCAGTGCAGCACCCCCCCCTCCCACCCCCACTATGAAAATGAAATTTAAAAAGTCACTCGTATACATTTCCACACCTGCGATCTTTGCATTCACATGCTTGTAGGTGTAGCAGAGCACAGAGAAACCTTTGGAGGTTCTGGATGTGTAGTAGAACTGCAGGAGTAGTGTTTCTGCATTAAGTGCCCACAGTGTAGACCGTGAAAGCTGTTGATTGAATTGTGCTCAATATCTGATTTATTCATCTTAGAGAAAAGTGTGATACCATGAAAAGAGTTGAGGGTCTAACCCTACATTGTCTATGGGTGAAGCTTTGCATGTTCCCCCCTTGTGCAAGGTTCTTCAAGGTGTTCCACTTTCCTCCTTTAGTCCAACAATGTGTATGCATATATATATATACATGTCTGTGTGTGTATATGTATAAATATTCAGTGGTACCTCCAGAACTCAAACTTAATCCGTTCATTACTCTGGATTGAATCCTAAAGAGTTCGGGTTCTGATTGAATTTTCCCCAAAAGAAATAATGGAAAACCAATTAATTGCTTTTTTTTTTTTTTAATATTTAAACACAAAATGAACCGGATAAAACAAGAAGAGCATATACTGTACTAAGTACATCTAAGTGCATTTATAAAAACAGTAATTTGTAAAGTAAGAAAATAAATGTATCCAAAGAAGGTGTCCTGCCCCGATCGTCCGCTCCTTCCGTGAGCCATGCCCCCTCGTTAACCCCATGTGGAATCCCCGTGTGATCAGTTGTTTCTGGTTGTCATGAGTCCTCTTGACTGTAATTAAACCCGTATTCCCTGATACCCTGATGTCTGCTCCTTTGTCTCTGTTCCGTCCCCGGTTGGCACGACAATATTATTATAATTAAATGTATTAATGGTTTATTATTAATATTAAAATAATTAATAAGAAGTCTTTATTTTTAAATGTATTTTATTATATAATAATTACTGTTACTGTCTATCATTGTCTAAATGTATTTTTACTGTCTAAATATATGAATTCAGCTAGTGTAAACATGCACAATGCTATCACAGCTAATGCAAGGCTGAGACTGAAGGGTTACCCTTTGTTTCCGCTGAGAGACACGTCGCGTGACTCATTTCCCTGCACATACAAGTTATCTTAGGTCGGTGTTCATGGTTTGACTTCTGAGATTCAGATTGAGTACTAGGTAATTTTTTTTCCGAACTGGTTGGTTCGACTTTTAAAAAATTCGAGTTCTAATGAGTTTGAGAACTGAGGTACGACTGTATATGCTAGCGGGACATCAGAGCATAGCCTAGCGTATCTTTTTCAGTTTGATTTAAATTTACTTTGTATGCCAAGATCCTGTCACTTAGCATGTCATTTCACAACATGAAATGAATAGATTTAGTACATTATCAATCAAGTAGATTATTCGATAATGAATATAATTGATAGTGAGTCCTACTTGTGTCCTTTCTTGTGTTTTTCCCCCAAAGCATTATTTCTGACTTGTTCTGTAAATGGGATGACTTCTTCATAGCTTTGGTATTGATTGTGGTGACTGGTAGAACAGAGCCGTGCAGAAACTTTTCGAGGGCTAGGTATGTGGAGTCATCAGTCATGCCATAAAAAATGAATCTGTAAAACAATAAGAAAAATGTTCAGTAAGAAAGTAAAATAAATACAAATAAAAGAATAAGAAAATAATTTTCTTTATTGCTTTTACCCTTTTGCTTCTTCTGCATCGCTTTGTTTATCCTTGATGGGCCAAGCTGTCGATCAGCTGGAAACTGAGAAACAAAAAGTATTTGTTTACATTAAACGCCATTGGACTCTACTGTCCAACTTCCCAAAGGACCAGTGGACCATGGACATTGATATGTGGCCAGCAATCGGGTTTCCTGACAGCATTTTTTTTTAAAGAAACTTTTTTTGAAGACTGTCTAAACTAATTTTGTGGAGTAGCCCCTTATAAAATAATTACAGTGACACAGAATATAAATGATGTTAAATATTTAATTGATGAATAGTCAGTATAGTGTGTAACTTAAGGTATGATGATAAGGTAAATCCAACATAACTGACACAAAATGACAATCGCAAATCCATGTTTTGGAGCTTAGACTCCAGTTGTTGCTGTGGATTGCAGAGATCCATTTGCTTCTTGTCTTTACTTTTCAGCAGTCTAAGAAGATAGGTCAGATTTCTTGTTAAATTGTTTTGTACAATCAATCACACAGCATCTTTGTCCCATGTTATTTTTTTCACAGCATTCATGCTGAAAGTTAATGTTGCTGCTCATTCTTTTCGCCACTCGGTGGGTGTAACCGCAGTATGTTCTGAGTTCTGTGAGATTATGCCACTACTCCCCAGGCAGGAAAGCCCACTCTGAGCCAGTCGATTGACAGCCCTTTTGGGGGGGAAGCAACAGGGGGGAAAAAGGAAAGCAATAGAGAAGTGCCATTTCTTATTCTTCTATTTTTATTGGTATTTATTTTGTTTTCTTACTCAGCATTTATTTTCTTATTCTTTTACAGATTCATGGCACTTTTTTGACTCTCTACAGGTGCCGGACAAATTTTTTTTACCACCCTTGGTCATTTGTGTGACCTTTTTCTGTTGGTGGCTTTTGTTTGACTTGGTAGAGGCCAGGCCACTGGAATATCCTCAAAATAAGAAGCTGCCGTTATTTTGCCATAGGATTGTGTTGTATATAATACACATGCGTGCGTGTGTGCGTGTGCGCGTGTATTTACATACACAGTGGTCAGGGAAAGTCTCTGGAAGCTTTCTTAATCCGGTAAAGATATTGCAGATTTATTGATTTTATGACAAAAATCATTACTTTATTCGTTTGTACACATTGAAATCAACCAATAGTTTTAATTAAAACGTTAATTTCAATTAGTTTCAAATTAAAACAAAATTGCAGTTCTAAAAGAGTTGTTCTGAGCTAAAAAGTTCACTGACGGGCAACTCTTAATCAGTACTGCCTTAACAGTAACGTAAAACACCAAACATTTGTGCTTAGTTTAGTATTTGAAATGGAGCCAATGACTACAACTGTGATTAATAGTAAAATGACAATAACAGACCTAAATGAGTTAAGAAAATGTCTGTGCAGATGATAAACATTGCTTGCCAATGAACGTTTGTTATGAAACCAATTAATTTGCAATATTTTTATTAGGGGTGTGGGGGAGTTGATTGTTGCAAATCTTGCCTTTTCAAGGTGGCAATTTTAATATTGCAGTTAAAATTCGTTTTCTAAACATAAGTTTAAACAGGTCACTGAAATGATGTTGTTCACATTTAGTACTGCTAATATATTTGCCCAGTTGCAGACAGCCTGATTTCATTACGGGACTGAGATGCACAGTTGTGGCATGGTGCTATCATGAATGAGCAAGTGTGTGCAGAGCCTTCCTGCACCATATCAGTTTAAAGCACAGGTGTCAGACTCCTGTCCTGGGGGGCTGGAACCCTGCACATGTTTGGGTTTCCCCTCCTTTAACACACCTGATTCAACTCCTTGTGCTAATCACCACACAGCTCTTGAGCAGAATCATTTATGGTGGAACAGGGAAAGAACTAAGATACACAGGGCTGCGGCCCCCCAGGACTGGAGTTTTACAACCCTGGTTTAAAGCCTCAGCTAACAACTATTAGTTGTGAAAACTGTTTGAAAAGTAAACTTCCATTGAATGTCTCTGTACCTTTTCCCTGAACGCTAAGAACAGTTTCTAAACAAACTGAATTATTTATACCTGTTTTTAATGATGTCCAACGATTTCTGCCCCCCCATGTTGTTAAAGGGAGAAGAAGATGTCCCGTATCAGTGCATTAAAGGTCTTAGATCATGGTATGGTTGGACTTGAAGGTTCTGAAAACTGCCACAAGTTTGTGGACATCCTGGGCCTGAGAACCATATTCCCCCTTTTCATGAAGACGCCGAAGAAGATGAGGAAAGCTGGCATCTCGGATAAAGAACACGAAGGTACGTTTGGTCAAAATTATTTATTTACTATGCTAGAACAACTTCTGCAGTTATTCTCCAGCCAAACAGTAAGCTAAGGTTTATGCTTTAGACATTTATTAGTTGTCCATCCATCTGAATGCTTAAAGCAGTCTGCAACTAAATCTGTCGTTAGATCTGTAATTGATGTCCTTCAGCCTGGAGTTTTATTTAATCAATCAACAGAATGGAAATATGACTAATTTCGGTTCTCCAAAAAATATTAGTCTTGTTGGGAGGTTATCGTCTTGACATCATCTTGCTGCCTTATTTTTCACCTCCGGTGAACAGATCGGTTTAGAATGTCTCCTCTCCTGTCTGTAGAACAAAATTAATTAACCCCAGAGCATGTGAAAACAGGCAAACGGGAAGAGCAGTTACCAGGCCCAGATAGCTGCTTACTGATAGGCCTGCCTTTTCTAAGGATGTGAGCACTGGCCAGGTTGACGTTGGGCTGCTAGAGCGTGTGCCTGCAGCTGCTGGCATGGAGATGTGTGTTTGCATACTAATCATCAGCATGGCTCTCTGCAGTCCTATGATATCCAGATCATCACTGCTTTTGTGGGGGTGTGATTTCCAATTTAGATGTGCAATTTTCTCTCCTGTGGGATCTAATTTATGGCAATATCACTCAAAATCTTCCTGATCTATTACAGCTTTCTAAAAAATGTGAGTTCTGGAACCAGTGTACAATAATTCATTGTTTGCATGATAATTGAAAGACTGTGGTGGAGATCTTCAAAAGAGAGCTTTTTGCTCAAATAGTTTCTTGTTTGTAGTGTCTGATAAATTAAGTATGAAGCAAGCCCCCTTTTCCCACTTTTATGCAGTAAATCCTATCCCTGCAAAATCCCATTTGACATGCTGTGGCCCCAAAGGGTTCTCGGCTGATTTAGTTGCATGGATTTGAAAATGCTGTGGTGTGTTGTATTGTCTTAATAACACCCAAACCTTGTAACGACTTTAGAACTGTTCATGAAAAGTTAACCAGCTGCTGTGTGCAATACATCTGCTGCTCTAAGCTGAGATGTCTTTCACTTTATTTTGTTGTAGTGCATCTAAGCCAAAACTTATCTTCTGCAGAACAGTGTTATTCCGTTTCAGTTGATTTCACTTGTATTTCACATATAAATGTGTTCCAGTGCATTTTTGTTCTGTAAATTTGCTTTTGGCAGCAAAACTCCCGATGTTTAGATATAATATGGTAATTTATGACAGGCAGGTTTTTGCTCTTTACTGATTATCACAATCATAATAAATAATCCATGTGTAACAATATTATCAGAGGCTCTTCTGCAAGTGTGACCCAGTTGATCAAATGCTTCTTCTGAATTACTTACAAATGGCTCATGATGCAGTGCTTCAGAGGTTTGTGTCACTGGCCCAGTTGTCTGTTACTGTCAGTGAGACCCTCAGCTACTAATGCATAGTGTCACACTACCAATTAATCCAGCTGGCAGTTCAGTGTAAGGTGAAGATGTTGAGCACAGGGAGAGGGAGCTGCTCTGACATGATGTGTAAGGCTTAGTGTCTCGGATGTAGGCCAAAAGGCTCCTGAGTAGAGTAGGAGTTATTTCTGGGCTGCTCTTTGCCATCTAGCATGGCATCTTACAGCAGGTGTTGGGGAATCATGAGGATTCGTCATCCTACATGTCACGCTCTTGTTGGCTCGCAGGCAGATAGTGACCCTAAGGGTAATTTACACAAAGTAAATCCAGAAGAGAAGACCTTTTGCAGTATGCAAATCAATGATTAAGTGTGCACTGAGCAGGGTTGCCATACGGGGAATTATATTCTTCAGTAGGGATAAACATAGTGAAATAAATGTAATTGAATGAGTGAATAGATTTGCTCTTGCCGAAATGGATTCGGACGTGGCATCTGTTACCTAAGAAGCAGTGCATGAAGAAGGGTGCCCCACGAATAACGTGGATGAGATCTGCTGACAGCCGGAGCTGGCTCTGCATGCTGTTGGCCATCTCGCTCTCCACTCAGACGAGAGGGCAGTTAAATTAACTTCATTCGACAGGAGAGAGACACACATGCTGCAACTGAGATCACTTCCCTGTTTATTTCCATGCTGGGCTTGGATGGTGCAGTGACTATACTGCTGCCTTTTGTTAGATGGTTAATCCAGTGCTTGGATGGTGCAGTGACTATACTGCTGCCTTTTGTTAGATGGTTAATCCAGTGCTTGGATGGTGCAGTGACTATA
>JABFEB020000104.1:22315346-22326540 GCA_019775895.2 Stomatorhinus ivindoensis | reverse complement strand
GGGGAGTTGTTTTTCAGTCTGTTAAAAGTACTTGTGTAAAGAGTGTATAGGATGCTGGGGGTGAGGGGGGGATCAGCATGGATACAATTTGTTCAATTTTGATGGGTAGCTATGCTGGTAAGTGCAAAACAATACATGCAAGAGCCCAAAACTGTAAACCATATTCCTCCCATGATCAAACTCCTCACCATCACTATTCAAGTAGCGAACAGATAATATAATAAATATAATCGCATTTGCAGGTTACTGCAGTTACGTCTGCTTCCTTCTGTTCATCTGCTCAAACGTAAGCAAAACTTCTCGCTCAGCCCTTTATACTTTATTATCTAACTGCTTAAAACAGCATGGCATAACCTGTAGGTAACGATGCTAGTTTGATTATGTTAACGTAGCCTGTTTGCTATTTTATAAGATCTTACTGTATCATAAGATCCCTTTCATAGATCAGACTCGCAGATAAGAAAATCATATTTAACTAGCTGACATTTTTGTATTCTATATAGCATGATGTGTACAGTTCTGACATTGGGTATAATTGAGTTTCGACAGCGGTTCAAACATACAGTTCTGACATTGGGTATAATTGAGTTTCGACAGCGGTTCAAACATATTGAATCCATGGTTCTCATTCTGTGGTTAGTGTTAGCGATGTCTTTTATAGTGTAATTTGTACCAGTACTAAAGAAATGTAATACAGAACAGCTTTCAAAAAATGTGGTACCATGGTACCTTTTCAGAGCCAGTATGTCGTGCAACAGTAGTCCAACTTTCTACTTGGAAAAAATACTATAGAAGGCATGAACACAATGGATTTGTACTGCAAATTTACACAAACTAATGTTAATTCCATTAGTATGTGATGCTAACATAATCCAGTGATTCTCACAGATGCGCTAGTGGAAATTTACACAAAAAATCATGATGTACATCATTTGAATAGCAAATAAGCGTCTCATTGCTTTTCGATCACTGTTGCTCTTCAAACCCAGCAACTCCTTTACCAGACCGACCCTTCTCAGTGGAAAATCAAAGCCAGCTGGATCTCACATGAAAGTAATGTCCTTGTGGTGTGGGATGGGTATAGCTTGGTTTCTGCATGCCAGTGGAAAAGCACCAAATGTGAGTAAGAGAACTGGTTCAGGGCGTTAGGAAGACTTGTTTTGTTGATGGGCTGCAGAATGTTGGTCCTGTCGTCCATCATTGCCTTATAATTCCATTGTAGATGCTGCGTGCACTGTTGTTCACAAAGTGTTCCTCAAAGCACTGTTAGTGTTTGTGCTTAGCATCTTTGGCTGCTCTCTTAAGGTTCCCTCCTGCAGCTTTTAATGTCTTTTGTATAAGTACATTTTAGGTGCAAAAATGTATGTATCCCAGGACTGCCGATGTATATTAGCCAGGTCTGCTTCATGCACGAACAAGTCTCAGTCTGTGCTAGCAAAACAGTCCTGAGACATTGCGGTGGCTTCCTCAGGCCTTATATGCATGGATTTTAAGGCTGATGTCCTGCAGATCTGTGGCTTCCTCATTGAGTCAGAGTCAGGGAGATATGATCTGGACATACAGCTTTTGCCTTTAATGTAAGCAATTTTTTGATGCCATTAAAATGACAGTTTCCCCTAGATCTTTTTCAATCTTGCCAAAGTAGAGCTGTTTAATTTTTGAGCAAGATCATCCCAAAATTGAAACAACTTAGTGACAGATAAGGGAAGGGTGAAAGCAGATGACATTTGACAAATCAAGAAGTATTTGATGGATCTTATTACTGCCTTATTATTCCACCAAAACATTATATGGATGAAGATCAACACTTGGTTTCAATTTTAGGCAAATTGCCCCCAAAATGAAGCAGCAGCACCGTGCGGCAGCAAAGGGAGGAATCTGCATGTGTAAAAGATACTTGGTCTTGGAGAAAAATACATTTACTACAAAAGTATTGTATGGATCTTTGTCAGACTTTGCAGACATATTGTAGGGATGACAAACTGGTGGTGATCCAATTTTGAGACCGATTGCCCCAAGACTGAAGCAACGGCACTTGGCTACAGCAAAGAGTAGGATTATATGATTAAAGGCTTATCCTTGTTCACAGGATCAATTTGACTCCAAGCTTCTGTCTGTCTGTCTGTCTGTCTGTCTGTCTGTCTCTCTCTCTGTCTCTCTCTCTGTCTCTCTGTCTGTCTGTCTGTCTGTCTGTCTAGGAGAGTGATTAATCATGTTTACTCCTTCAAAACTTGAGTTCAACCATCAGGCAAGATAGTCACTTATTCACCAGTATTCTTGGTTCTGTGGGCAATTGCTCTACTGTAATTCAATTAGTCAAGAATTAAAACTTCTGAATACCATTATTATTGATTGTAGCTAATTCCATTTGTATACTGTAAAAGATAATGTTGTTTTTTTCCGCTTCCATTCAATATATTGCAACATTGCCCCATATTAAAAACAAAATGCCAAAGCACAATTTAGCATCCTGTGAACCGCTGTTTTGTAGCTCAACAGGAAAAAAGCATTGCTCTCCTGGTGCAGAGCTCGTGGATTCAAATCTCATGACAAGTGTCAAAGTATTTGCCCGTGATATGGTTAAAATTCATTATTAAATCTGCCCCATAGATCATGTGCCCTGTACATGCAGTGGCATCCCTTCCACTGTCTTGTGCCCCCCTCCCCCCAACTCTGAGCTGGATAAGTAGATGGTTGGTTGGATGGATGGATGGATGGATGGATGGTCGAACACCAAGCTTGGATCTCACAGGTTGTGCTCATGCTCAACTGTAGCACCTGGCTCTAACACTGATTTCAGATGTATTTTCATTGTGACAGCAGTAGCAGCTCAGTGTGTACAAGATATGTGTAATTGCCTGTCTGTTCCAACTCTTCAGAAGGACTTTTAGCAATTTTAATGGACTTCTATGAAGATCACTTTACCACCATTGGCCCCTGCTGATCGTGACTTCCTCAGTTAAGGATTTCGGGGAGTAGGGAGCCATGTAAATTGGCTTTTGGCCCCCCCTGCTTCTGGATGATGAATTTGGAAGCTCTGTGCAAACCTAGCAGGTAACGCCCTTATCATCTTCACAATGCGGCCCACACCTTGTGACCAAGACCGAAGCTCTCAGCCTCTGGGCCTTCATTAAAGATGGTGTTTATTTGAGGAACAGATGAAATTATGACTCTCTTTTGCCCCCACCCCAGGCCCTACTGACAGCCCAGTACTAAACTTGCTGCTGTTCCCATTGTGTGGTTCATCCGTGCTTTATCCGTTCGCCCCCTGCAAAGGGGCATATAATCATAATGACAGGTTTATTTATTTTTTTTTGGCTTTGTTTATTTCTGAAACTGAAAGATGCAGCATCTGATTCAGCTGATTGAGGACCTGGTGCCCAGAGGGTTGGCTGGTTTGAAACAGTATGGGAGGTACGCAGATCATCCATTCGCAGAATGTTGTCTGAAATGCATAGTGTGCATTATGCTATTCATAATTTTTAGCCAGTGTTTGAGTCATCACTAGTAAATAGCACATGCCAGCAAAATACACTGGAAAAATATGATGGAGCAGCACTCCGCAAAAATAGTAACAGGGGTAACCCAGTTTTTGGGATTTTTTAGCATAGTCAGTATTTGTGGATGGAGACATCATCCTTGTGTGCAGCTGCTGACAGAAGGCGTCCCATGTGAGCCTCATTCGCTCCCTGCATGCTCACAATCAACTGGCACCCTGTAGTGAGAAGCGATTGGAGGGGAGATGTGGCCCTCAGCAATGGAAACCTGTGACTTACAAGTATCAGACTAGACAAATCCCTGAAGCTGCCAAGCATTGTCTCAGCCTTTCCATCTACCCCTCTTTGGAGAAAAGAATGAAGTTGATTTCATACCTGGGGGCTTCTGGTCTTGATCAGTGAGTTACAAAAGACTCAGATTTTGCGGAAGAGGTGCCTTCATGGAAAGAGTTCCAGCTGTAGACGTACATAACACACTACGGAGACAAATTTCTTCATTCCTCCTTAAGCCCATAGCTAATAAAACTCATAGACGGAACTGAACTAGTCCAGTCGTGCTCTGACTCTGACCTCCCAAGCTGTTTAATTGGTGACATTGTGTTACTTGTATTCCCGAAATACATATGGTTTAGGGACCAGTCTGCGGCCATCGTAGGCAACTCATACGAAAACTGAAGCAATGCCACTTAGTGAAGGCAAAAAGTAGGGTGGCTGTAGAAGACCCATGACCTTGTGAATGTGATAATTCAAAGAATATATGATGGATCTTATTACTACTTCTGAAAAACAATATATCGATGAAGATCTACGCATGATTTTGTAGGAAGAATAATAGCCCAGAAATTGAAGCAACAGTGCTTAGTGGCATCAAAGGAAGGAAAGGACATAATGGCTGCAGAAAACAATTTATCGTTAGCAAAAACTGTAAAAGTTTGAGAAGTTTTCTTCTTCTTCCCAAGAACATTGTATACAGTCCCCTGCAAAAGTATCGGAATGGCAAGAGCAATTATGTTGGTTCTGCTATACACTGAAGACATTTGAGTTTGAGATCAAAAGATGAATATGACAAGACCACAGATAGTATGATAGTAAATGACATTTATTTGGTTGCATATTCCTTGCTTGCAATAACTGCGTCAGATTATGCAGTTACTATATACTTTGGCCTTTCCATCCCTTTAGTGGGGGCTACTCTTGGTGTCCTCAGATCATAAAACTTTATTGAATGCTGGATTGTGATAACGTTTCCCTGATCCGTGGATATCGTTGGTGGTGTCACTGAAAGTTGTATTTTGGTTTTTCTTGTTCTCACAATGTTTTTTTCATCTGTTTTTTGAATGACTCATTCAGTGTCTCTTGCTCAATACACCAGTGATTTCTTTCTTTTTCCAATGTGCCCAATTTTTGTACAGTGCCTCTGATTTTTCATCTTTTCTCAACTTCATAATGGCTTGCTTTTCTCTCATAGACAGCTTTCTGGTCTTCATAATAGTTAAACATTTTAAACCACAAGTACAGTCTTCACAGGTGAAACCAAAGGCTAAAAACTTACATAAATTCAGAGCTATGTATTGTATTAAGCATGTAGTCTATCAGGATACTTCTGGATAACACGAAACACCTGTCAGTCACATGTTCCAGTATTTTGCTTGTCTAAAAATTGTGTGGTGTGATACAAAAGGTGCTGTATTCTTGATGAAATTACCAGAAAGTAAAAGCAGAAATTCTGTACTCTCATTTTTATCTATTGATCTCAAAACTGAATATCTTCAGTATATAGCAACAATTAATTATTTAGCCTTGCTGTCACAACATTTTCAGAGGGCACTGTTGATGACGATCTGGGACCTGTTTCATTTTGAGATAAACTACTCCAAAGCTGACATAGGGTTACTCAGTCATGGTCCATGAAAAGACACTCACAGGCACTGATTTAATGAACCTGGCAACACTGAGACAAGTCACACCTAGTTGGACTTTTATAACGGAGAATTTTTTTGAAGAGGTGGGGAGTTTTTAGGGGGGTTAGAATGTGTTGAGGTTGGGAAATGTGGGAAGAGTAGGAATTTGATCGAGGTGGGGGGGGGGGTTCATTGTTGGGTTTCCGAGAACATCTTGTTCTGGTTGCCCAATTCAAAGTTCTTTGTCACATGCAGTTGTACTTGTACAACATGCAATGAAATGTTTGTTCTGGCAGGTTCGCCAACGAGGTTATGTATCACATATTACACTAAGTATAATACATCTAAATATACAAGACAAATTAAATATATATATATATATATATAAATTAAAATGCCAACTATATATTTAATGCAAAAGTGAATGCAAACGTGAAAACTACCTGGTCATAACGAGATATGTTACTTGTTATAATGAGATGCAAAATTATCTTGTTAAAATGAGACACGAGATTATCTCGTAACATGATATTTTCATATCTCATTATAACGAGATACGAAATTATCTTGTCTAAACGTGAAAGGCAGCATTATACCACCAATTTATCTGGTTAAAATGAGAGGCTAAATGATTTAGTTACATGAGAAATGGCTTTCCATTTAATGTAATGGGTATGTTATGTTAATTCATTAAGATAATTTGATGATATTTTACTTCATGCTGGGGACAAGACAGTGGTCAAGCCACCACACATAGTGTGTGTGTGCGCGCTAATACTCTGTTTTGCAATAGTACATTTATTTGCCCAAATCTTCGTAGTAATGCATAATACGTCTCCCATTCCAACTTCAGAATATTTTTCTATATCCAACAAGTAGCCACACAAAGCTGAGTCCTATTTTGTGGAATATAGGGTTAAGCTGAGGAACAATTTCTTCCCCACAAATGTTCTCAAAAGTACCTTATAGCTTTGATTCTCCACCCCCTCTCCCTTGGTACCTCGAGTGAACGCTGTTTTTGTTTGCATCAAATTCTATCTGCTCGTTTGTTTGCACCAGCCGCGCCTTTTGCACATTGCGTATCTCCTGTTTGCACCAGCCGCGCCTTTTGCACATTGCGTATCTCCTGTTTGCACCAGCCACTCCATTTGCACATTGCGTATCTCCTGTTTGCACCAGCCGCTCCTTTTGCACATTGCGTATCTCCTGTTTGCACCAGCCGCTCCTTTTGCACATTACATATCACCTTTTGCACCAGCCACGCCTTTTGCACATTGCGTATCTCCTGTTTGCACCAGCCGTCCCTTTTGCACATTATGTATCTCCTGTTTGCACCAGCCACTCCATTTGCACATTGCGTATCTCCTGTTTGCACCAGCCACTCCATTTGCACATTGCGTATCTCCTGTTTGCACCAGCCGCGCCTTTTGCACATTGCGTATCTCCTGTTTGCACCAGCCGCGCCTTTTGCACATTGCGTATCTCCTGTTTGCACCAGCCACTCCATTTGCACATTGCGTATCTCCTGTTTGCACCAGCCGCTCCTTTTGCACATTACGTATCTCCTGTTTGCACCAGCCGCTCCTTTTGCACATTACGTATCTCCTGTTTGCACTTGTATCATTGCATCTTGTCTTATTTCCCAGCACAATCATTAATCAGTAATTAATTCTCACTGTACTTCTGGTCTGTACCTTAAGCCATGAACTACCTCATATATTTTGCACAAAACCATACTTTACACTGATATTAATATCTATAATTTGTATTAATTTATTGTATTTTAATGATTTTAATTTGCTAACTGCATTTCCCTGGCTTCATACCTGTCCTCAGCACACTGACAATAAAGCTGAATCTTCTGGTCATTCAAACCTGTATACTGTTATGGCAAATACATGTATATACCACAAAGCCGCCCTGAGATGTTTTTCTCATTATATTGTGACACTTCTCGTTATTACAAGATACGTATCTCGTTATAACAAGAAACTGTTCAAATGCTGTTTTATTAGAGTGGCAGCAATACATTGCTGTAGAATACAGTTAATTTGTAAGATGCTTTAAATGGAACCGTGAACTTTAAAGTTTTGATGGGAAATGAATCATCTCATTTAACTGAAGTCCTAGTCGGTGGTGGCACATGAGGGAAGGTGCAGATGTGTCAAACCTGAATACATTGAGATAATCCTCACAGTTGGGCTTTTAATAAAGAGCTTTGTAGAGGTGGGGATAGTGTGTAGGGTAGGCTTGGGAGGTATTATGCTAATGTCTTCGATTTGCTGCAATATTTTCATTCGACAAAATTTATCATGGGAATTTTTGTATGCTGCTACACTGTCTAGCTGTCATTTAACTTGTAATCTTAATTCATTTAAGATACTTTTTAAAGTTTTACAATATAATTTACTATCATCAAGTAATATCCCGTTTTGTATCGGGGGGGAAAAATATTTTAATCCATACTCCAATACATTTTGCTATGTGTGGGTTGGTGGTATAATTAATCAATTCTTAATCACATAATGACTGGTAAAAATGGGCTAGTAATTCTGTCTGAAAAGTACATTGATAATTCAGATACTCGTTATGGATTTTATTCTCTAATCAGTGTGTGATGCATTTTTCTATCATGGTTGTCATGGTTAATTTCAGTGTGCTTAATGGTCTTTACAGTGCATCTCCAATTTCCTCATGTAAACAAAAAACAGAAAACACTCCTCTGGCTACCTAGTAACCTCAGAAATCTGTGGAAGTTTTAATGATATAATTTTCATTGTTTATTAAGGTTTCCAGTGTAAAGGCTTGAGTCGGTAGACCTCTTTTGTCAGTTTTAGTGTTTTGTGTTCAGTAAATATGATTCCAATCAAGTGTGCATCACTTGTGAAATCTTAACCTGAACATCATATACTGAACATCATAATGCAGGTGAGAGAGAGATTGGGGTGTGAAGTGGTGGTCTTGCTGCATTTTTATTTCCATTGATGGTCATTCTGGAAATCGTGTACGATGCTCGTCTGCATGTAGGTTAAAAAATGTGATGCCTTTTAAGTATCCTGTAAGAGATGAAAGGCAATAATATACAGACCCTATCCGCCTACTGTTTTATACACAGCACTTGAGACAAAAAAAAACAGTTGATATGTCACGATAAGGCTCTATGGCCTTTTTTGCCTGAGTCAGTTAACAAAATCTTGCAGGGAATTGGATCTTTTGTTTGTTTTGCGCTTCTAAACAGGCCTGTAGTGTCATTCAGAGGAGTCCCAGTTCAGTTCGTCTTTCTAACCGTACATTCGCACCGTGGTTCGGCGAGAGCGTCAGCGATCGCTCTGACCTCCCTTTCTGTGACACTAGTGAATATCGCGGATGCTCTCTGACATAGGTGGAGTAAGGGAGGACAAGGTTGGTCATTACAATGCTAGGTCTCACAAACTTATTAACCCACTAAACACGGTGTAAAAATACCGTGGCATAAAACTACGTGTTTAAAAAACCCATTTTTATACTGCATCAACACGATCTAAATATACCTGTTATATACCTGCTGTATGATAATATTTGGAGTTTTAATGATAAGCCCTGAGATAAAAATTTTGTGTGAATTTCAACTAAGAGGTTCGTTGTTTTATCTGATACGCTGAATTAATATGTCTGACTTGGAGCAAGAGAAGTAAATGGAGCGTAGTCATGACTGGAGTGGGACTGATTTTCTGATCTTATTATAGCAGTATTGTTTGTTTTAACAATCACATGCGCTTCGACAAATTATATCCTGTCGTCAGTCGACACAGATATAAGCTACAAGTTTGTTTGCTTTTGGGGCCGCTTAAAAATGCCATGTGGAGACGCGTTCTGTCTCACGGTCGATACCCCGACAGTGCTTGGGAACCGTTTGGTCAGAACAAAAGTTGTCACGCTTGTGTTCTGTGAAACTTTCTTTAGCAGAGCATCCTATTGGTTGCTGACAAACTGCATCATAGCTCATTTGCTGCCCAAATCGCTAAGCGATTCACCTCCATAGAGAATGAATGACTTCCGTTCACTTTGACGCTCTCACTGCTCATGGTGTGAACGTACCTACGCAGTTCATACAGCCGAAGTTACCATTTGCATGCATTTCATATAAATCAATGTTTTAGTTAAATGTTTTCCCCCTCATTGAATTGTTTGAAATGCTAATTGAAATGTTAAATGAAGTTGAATTTAAGAGTGTACACCTGTAATGGGTCATGGCTCATTTTCTTTTTTAATCATTTTTAAGAAGTTGAATGTGAAAATGATTTTATTCGTTGAAAGGGTTATTCGTTGAATGGTATAAACCATTAAAAGGTCAGAAAATAATTATGAATCATGGTATGAATTAAATAAAATCACTTCTTTCTTGCGTTTAGTTTATATAATATTCACTGGCTGGCAGCTAATTATCCTTTTTTTTTTTTTAAAGTGAATGCTTCAGGTGAAAAATACTCTTAGTATGTGGGTAAGATTAATTGTCCGTTCAGTTCTGTTCTGGGAAGTTTGCGACCTGCATCTGTTTTACACCTGGCATATGAAATTGTTTATGAAGTTTCCCTTTGTCAAAATGAGAGATGGTCTTCAGGCTTTTGCCATCAAAGAATTGAATAAATAGCTGCTTGTACCGCATGAGCAGCAGAATCGTTTCACTAGCATTAGAATTTAAAGCTTATTAAACAGAAGAGACAAATAACTGCTGGTGTTAGTGGTTTGTGGTTCCTTCTATAACAGGATATTTTTACATATATTTCAAACACTATATTTTCAGCTTTTTCTGATCATGTGGCAGATGTCTAGCTGTTCTTTAGCAGTAATATCTCTCCCAAAATTCTTGTTTCCAATACAGATTTTAAGGAGCTAAAAATTCCAGTAACTAGTATTATTGGCTAAAAATAACTATATATGCATATGATTTTCACACCGGTGTGTCACCGCCTCAGACAATTGTACCTTTAGTGCAATAATTGGATGAACCTTTGCAGATACACTGTATGGGTGAAGATCTGAAAAATTTGAGACCGATTGTATCACAGTGTTTCACAAGACCTCTATGTAAAGCACCCTTGGGTGACACTGTTGTGAACGGCGCTACATGGAGATGAATTGAATTGAAGTAACGCTTCAGGGATAGCAAGGACGGGTGAATGCAGAAGACATGACCTTGTGAAAGGGATACCTCAAAGTTCTTTTTTTTTTTTAGAAAAATGGATCTTATTCCCAAGTCACAAAAATGTTATATGGATGAAGATTTACATATGCTTTGATTTTGAGACAAATTTCATGAAAATTGATTCAGCAGTGCTAGGAGGAAGCAAATAAAGGAAAGCATGGCTTCAGAAAATACAGAAACCCTAGAAGATTTTATAGATCTTTTTTAAAATTTATCAGGAACACTGTATATGGGCATTTTTCTTTTTGAAGCCACAGACACAGATCTGATGAACCGGATTACACTGAGATAAGTTGGTCTTTTAATAAAGATTTATTTTGTTAAGGTAAAGAGAATGTGTAGGTGCTAGAGATTGTAGAGGTTGGGGGTTGTGGGAAGAGTAAGAATTAGGTGAGGGGAGGGCTGTTCATAAGGTACGTTGTTATTTCAACAGCAGTCATGGTCATTCTGAGAGACGCAGGCAGGGTATAGTGGTATATGGTCATTCTGAGAGACGCAGGCAGGGTATAGTGGTATATGGTCATTCTGAGAGACGCAGGCAGGGTATAGTGGTATATGGTCATTCTGAGAGATGCAGGCAGGGTATAGTGGTATATGGTCATTCTGAGAGA
>JABFEB020000104.1:22289247-22304451 GCA_019775895.2 Stomatorhinus ivindoensis | reverse complement strand
GACACAGCACCTTACCCTGCAATACAGGACACAGCACCTTACCCTGCAATACAGGACACAGCACCTTACCCTGCAATACAGGACACAGCACCTTACCCTGCAATGCAGGACACAGCACCTTACCCTGCAATGCAGGACACAGCACCTTACCCTGCAATACAGGACACAGCACCTTACCCTGCAATACAGGATGGGTGGAAACCAGCAGTGTCAGACTCTCGGTGTATTACGAGTGTTATGCTTTATGGCAAAAAAATATTTTTTGTATGATTTTTTAAAATTGGATTTCACTTTGCAGTCCAATCTGTCTTTTTCATGTTCTGAATCTGTTTAAGGGGAATCCCAAGGGAATTTAAAGCAATAATGAAGCCTTGAAGTAAAGAAATAATTACTTGAATTATATGATAATTATCATCAACTCGTGGAAAAATTGCAATAAAAAATATATCACCATATCATCTAGCCCTACCACAGTGATAAACGTTCTCATTTCTCCAGTTCTCTTGAAATAACAATACATGTTAATAAAATAAAATTTATTATTCACTTTCACCGTACTGTATAATTTGATTTGATTTTTGAAAAATGGCAAAGTGCAGTGCACTTAAATTTCTATTCAGATATCTGCTGTAGCAACTGAGCATGTGCATGCTTAAGCACCAGGGAACCTCAGTGTGTGCTAGATGTGGTGTTTTATCTTTCAAATAAACAGCCGATACAACCAATGAATACTCACTTTGATTTATTTTTAACTAGATCTCTTGCATACAGCTTTTTGCATATCTCTCACCCTGATGAGTGTCTCACATGAAAATTTGATCAGGTTAGCAGTGGTGTAATGTTGGATGTTTGCAATTAAAAACTAATGTTTGAGATCAAGGGACTGTCATGCTAAAATAATACAATTCTCCTTTTAAATATTAGTAGCGGTTATGATAATAGTAAAGAAGTGTAATAAAACCATGGTCTTGAAAATGGACTCAAAGGCTTTCAAATGCCTAAAAGACTCGGTCTTGACTTGGATTCTACTCTTAAAGGGTCCTGAATCGGATTCAATATGGCTGGTCTCGTGCCCATCAGAACTGCACGCTGTGACTGGACTGTCCTCTACCGCCCATTTAAGTTGACCTCCATATAAATTCATTGCTCAATGAAAATTCACTAAACTTTGCTTTGCGTCTTAGTTTTGAGTAATTATTAAGGAATGAACAGGAACTATTCTAGTTCTTGTATTCTCTGGACGAGGAGCTCATATGATTTGTGACAGAGCATGTGAGCTAACAGCTTCATTAGCGAGGAGCGGAAATTCTCACCGCTACACTCTGCTCACATGCTCTGATTTGTGACGTGCCCATCGCTGCTGTAGACACTTTCTCTTTAGTATGATAACTCAAAAAATATTTGACAGATCTTTTTCAACCTTTGCAGACATATTGTAAGGCTGGAAACCTGCACCTGACCAAATTTAGAGAAAAATTGCACCAAAATTGTTATAGCGCCCCATAGTGATAGCAGAGAGAAGAGCAGCTTCAGTCACTTGATCTTGTCAGCACAACTCAAAATCTGTTCCAAAATTTGCAGGCACATTTGTGTGGGTGAAGATATGATCAAATTTGTAGACAAATCACCAAAATTGAAGCAAAACGGAATAGTGGCAGCAAAGAGATGGGTAACTCTATGATATTGTTACTCATTGTTTACTCTACCTGACCTTTTATAGATCGTTTTACCACTTCACAAAAACACATGGATGAAAATCTGTACCTGACAGAACTGAGCCCTGAGCCCCAAAACTGAATTTGGGCTTTTAGTAAGAGTGTGTATAGGGTAGGTTTGAGCAGTACGATGCATGTATCTTTGTTGTATTGTGGCGTTTTAGTTCAAAATGTATCTTGGGGGATCTGGTGAAGCTCATTACATTAAGATGAGTCATACATGTTTGGATGGGACTACGGTATGGAAAAATAGATACTGCCCAAGTCTATTACAGTGGGGCTAGAGAGGGAGAACGAGTAGTGATTAGAGGGAGAGCGGGTGACTGGGTCATCCAGGGGATGCAAAAAATGACAGCGATGTATGAATGCTCATCTTAATTACTATAGCTTTATAATGAATATGCTGTGATGCTGCAGGGCCTCCTGTCAAGGACTTATTTGGACCTACCCTATGAGGCAGCGTGGGTCCATCTGATGCATAATACATGTATTCATGTCAGTGTGTTGTAACGAGTGTTATACCTATGCAGTATTTTTATGTGGCTTGTGTGTGTTCATTCGCATCTAACCCTGAATGTGAGTCACACGTAAATTGTTGACTCCATTGTCTGTGCCTCAGCTAGTTTTCACTGGCAGTGAGCTGTCGATAAAAGCAGAACTTCCTTTTTTTAAAAGTGGTATTAAAACATTTCCAAAGTGCTTGCTTTCCAGAAGCTTGCTGCGATTTCCAAAGTTAAAACGCTAAAATAACAATTGTATATTTGTTTGCTGGTGTTTACTTTTCAAACGTTTCAGATCTGGTACATTGTGCAGATTTTCTATACACCCCACAATGCCTGTCGGGCAGTTTTTTCCAGCTGACTGAGGATTGTGTGTACAGTCAAAAACAGTCTATGAAGCGATAACATTTTATCTCAGAAGAAAATGAGTCTATATAACAAGCCGACCCTGTTCTGTTGTTTCCAGTGATCTGATCCACAGTGTAATTGGTAATGCAGCATTATTTATCTGGAAAACTAGTTTTAAAGGCCGCTGAAAGGCACTTCACAAGCTACACAATGCTTAATTTCCTCAGTAAGCTTACTGTGCAAGGCCTCATGGTTTTTTTTAATCTTTAAGTATATTGTTTGGAAAACACTTGTGTAAGAAATTACTTCTAATAATGGAGCTGCTTCAGGTCCAGGTGTAGCAGCTTGAAAGCAGAACCCTGTCTTGGAAATGGAACCTGCAACATTTCTGTCACTAGTCTCTGTGCTACCTGCTGCTTTTAGCATCAGCTGAGATCTTTTAAGGAATTCTGTTATGGCTAAACCCTCAAGTTTGGTGTCAAAACAAATATCCATTGTGGATGTAGCTGACTGACCCTGTTGAGCACACCATGGCCAGGGTGATTGCTTTGACTTCCAGGAGAGCATGTGGTTGAGCGGGAGGTCACAAAGTGCAATGTAATTGTCCACTTAGTTCCTGTGTGGCAACCCTGCTGGATCTCAACAGAATAAGAATATACAGCTCTGGAAAATGTCGAGAGACCACTCCATATTTTTTAAGAATCTGCATTGTTAAATCCTGGTTTAATCCTGGTTTAATCCTGGTTCTGCTGACAGAAGGCTACACTGAGCAGCAGGCTGCGTCCAGGCTCAACCTTTCTAATACTGCAGTATAAAAGAACAATGTGGAATAGGAGACACTGGGAATGACCAAGTAGAGGGCAGTAAAGTATTTCTAATGCAAGAGATAAACATTACCTTATCCGAAATTTTCTTGTGAATGTAAGGATGACATCAAGTGACCTTGAAAAAGAATGGGAATCATTCAGTGCAGGTGTGAAGTGCACTGCTGGCAGAAGTTCATAACAGGCTTCTAGAAGCTGGACTGAAGACCCATGAAGCAAAGAAGAAGCCCTTCATCAATGAGAAGCAGGGAAGAGCAAGGGTGCAGTTTGCAATATATATATATATATACACACGCACACACTATTCATAGACACACACCCATAAATTGAGAAATAAGTGAAACAAAATTGTGATGTTGTGTCTCAATTTTTTCCAGAGCTGTGTATGACTGGTCGTTAAACAGAAAATGTACTGCTGTAATATTTTCAGACAACCAAAGATAAGCCACTGGGCCAATGTGGTGGGTCCCTGGGTCCCTCTGGGATTGTGTATAATGTGGGGTCACAATTTCTGACCTTTGAAGCCGTGTCTGTTCGTGGCCTCCATGGTGTATATAATCTTCCGTAGAAGAAACCGAAAGCCTGGGGGGACCCATATATATATATATATATATATATATATATAATACCTGGATGAATAAACATGCTATTAAATTCATTTCAGACACAGGCTTTAAATCTTATATATACCATGCCAGTGTGGAATATCTTAAATGCCGAATATTTTCTATTTGCCAGATTGAAGGACTGTGATAATGCCCTGTACTGAAATGGCCGGGCAAGAAAGAAAAGGTGACAGACGTAATGGAGGGATAATTTCAAAAAGAATCCTCTGGGTTGTGATTGAAGACTATGGTAAATGAGGCCAATGGTCTTATTGAAACAGTGACCAGCATGAGGGACTTTGGTCATTCAATAAAGGACCAAGAAACTGAACGGACTAGCATTTCAACGTCTGTTTACTCCTCCATCCCGGTAGGATTGGTGGCATGTAAGGTTTGTGTCATATTAGATCATTTTGTGGATATATTTATTGCCTGCTTGCTATGTGCAGTTCCAATACAGTGTTCTTTTCTTGGCCCAAAAAATGTAGAAACCTTTCCTTATTTTAAAAGTTCACTCTAGTCATTTAATGTGCTCGAAATAAAATATTTAAAGGACATGGTAATTCTGCATTATTTTTGGAATTAATAATTGTACCGCAGTCACTGCAGTTTATGAACGTGTCTGAAAGTTAACTACAGTTAACTGCAGCAATACAGCAGCAGCCTATGTATAGTAAAACGTCTTTTGGCATGTGCAGTTTGCCCCTTTATGACCAGTACTTGAATTACAGTCCCCTAATGATGCCTGACTTCCGAATGCCTCTGAAGGCACTCAGCCTCTCACGCACAGCTGGCTGCGTTGGCTGACAGGATTGTGTGTGGGGGGGGGGGGGGGGGTGCAGTCACACCCCATGCTCTGCATTTACAATTTTTCGGCAGAGAACACTTGATGATAATTTTGCTACATTTTCGGAATGTGAATTTAGTAACTAGCTTATTCCTCTTCTTAAGGTAAGGCGGTGTCTCTCAGTCATTTGCCGTGTAGCGGAAACTAAGTGATGTATTTTGGATCTGGTGCAACTGTGCTGGTCAGTGAAGAATAAGATTTTCACCAGCTCAAGGTGAGAACAACTGGTCCTGTTATCCAGTGGGAAGACATTTTAGCTGTCATCATTATATGGAACATTAAATTGGTTCTTCACTATCATGGAAGTAGCATTTGTAGGTATGCAAGCACCAGGGGTGTCGGTTTCATATTAACCATGGGGGGGGGGTGGGTGCAGGTATATCAGGGTTAGACTTGTGACATCACGTTGCATAATAAGGATTCTGTAGTCGAACTGTATACAGTTTTATGTTTTTTTTCTTAAACTATTGCTGTTATAGTCACAATATATAAAGTGAAATTTCCTCTCATTTTGTTGTTATTCATCTTCACTAAAATTGTAGTTTATGTGCATTAAGTCCTGCATCGTGTACGCTGAATTACAAAAATTATGCACAATTTGCAAGATTCCACCACAAACGTGGGCCCCGGGCCCACAATGATGCCTCCCTGCACCCTCTCAGAACCACCCTACCTTCCAGAAAGAAACACAACACACATAAAATAGGGCTTCTGAAAAAAAAAACGACCCCCCCCCCCCCCCACCTCCAAATCTACGCCTTTGGCAAGCGCAATCTACAGCTGTTTTACAGCCTATGAACCTTTTAATTCTTTATTTTTGTCATTTATTCTCCTTGCACTTTGTGGAAGTACAGTTATTGAATGTTAGGCAAACATTGGCTGCAGAGTAAATGTAGGTGATTATAAACTGACTGGGTAGGATTTTTTGCAGTGGCATTTAAAAAAACAAACACACATACACACACGTAACCATAGGGATAAGAAAAGCTCTCTAAGAATGTGGGGTTGGCCATGAAATTGATTAGCTCCCCCTTCACCAACCCCTCATTGACGAGTAATTACCAGCTGCAGCCTTGTCAGGCTCTTCTGGGCTCCAGCAATACGCAGGCATAGGCGAAGCACCATTGGCAGTCTGTGCAGTGGCCGTTGTCTAATAGCATTGGCACAGGAATGGCCCTTTCACCGGCGCTGGGCCATTCTGAATGCCAACAATGGGAAAGCGGTATCCATAACTCTGAGGGTTTTGTGGCTGGGCCATAAACGCAGAATCACCTTGCATCCTTGGATGTGGGGACTTGAGTGCGGATCGTCACATAAAGGGGTCTTATGTGAGGCTCTGTGAAATGACGTTTTCAAGAGGCTTTCTTTGAGTCCCTTGGATGCCTGAAGCCGGGTTCTCCTCCCAAGCCTTTGACTCCATCAGCACTCAGCCAGAACAACCTTCATCTAAACTGTTTGTAAATGATTGGATATGTTTTCCTTTCTCAGGTGATAAGATAGTTCTTCCTAGCATTTTGACATAAGTGTGATGTTTGCTTTTCCCTTTTGGGCTTTTCTCCCCCCCCCCCCCCCCCCAACCATTCTGCAGCAGTGCTCACATCTTGCCTACAACAGAATCCTCTCTAACGGCTTGAGTCGTGTGTGCAAAAGGGTTTTCCCCTCTGTATGCTGAGGGATTGATAGGTAGCGCGTTTGGATCAGGCCTGGAACCTCTCCAGTCTTTCCACAGCATCCCTCTCTCACTTCCCTGTTACGCTCCAGCCTGGCTGCCTGGTGCGTGCACCAGTCACACAGTGAGATGTGTGTTTATGAAAGACTGTTCAGAAAGCCTTTCTTTATCGTGTTTTTTTTTAAATAGCTTTGCAGGATGACTGAGTTGTTATCAGGCATTCCAAGCTTAGTAGCCCAAGTAATTTATTTTTGTATTCGTACGATGAAGGCATTCTGAATAAAAATGTATGGAAGCTTTAGATTTTTCTACTTATTTGTGTTTTCAAATTGAGTTGGGATTTTGCTCACCTTATGAGGTAGTTTCAAATCTGTGTTTGCCGGCATTTTTGTTTTCTCTGAATAATTCCGTCCATCTGTATTTGAACTGTTAAATCAGGGCTCTTAACCTTTTTGAGTGTCTGGGCCTTTTTGGGACATTAAATTATTATGGGATGTTTCTTAGTATTTTTTGCTGTAGTTTCTCTGTATTTTCCTACCTAATACTTGTGATAATTAACCAATAATATATTTGGATTTACCATATAAATATAAATATAGAATGTTTTATTCTATATGGTGAAGAAAGCGTACATCCCAGGTGTACTTAAACCGCTGACTGCAACTAATGGAGCGCTATTTATATCTATAACAATAACTCATCCTAGGCATCATAGCTACAGGTCTGTAACACACTCCCCTCATGAGGATGGCAGCGCCGATTTCATTTACAAGACTAAAAAGTAGTGTAGATACTAACTTTAGAAGGGAATATACTAAACAGTGACTTTGTAACAGCTTGATAGATTTGTCTACAGGATCTCTGGAGTAGCACAAAACCCTCAATAAAAAGGAGTTAATAATTTGATAATTGTATGATGGAATGGCATCTAATTCCGATAGTATTTTGAATACCTGAAGCAGTGGGGCAGAATAATGTTAACAGGCTTTATTTATTTTATTTTATTTTTTGCTTCCCCCTCCTCTTTCAGGACATGGTGCGACGTGGGGAGATTATCGATGATGCCACAGAAGATGAGTTCTACCTGCGACGGCTGGATGCCGGCCTCTTCGTCCTGCAGCTGATCTGCTACATCATGGTGGAGATCAGTAACGCCGGCATTCCCCAGGTGAAGGGATCGGCGACGCTGCAGCACCCCTGCGATATTGGCGTAGCGCCGTGGGAGGGGTGCAGCTCAGCTCTTAGCCGTTTCTGGGCGCACACATGTGCCGAGCTGCATCGTCTCTAGGCCTGTGCAGGGAGCCGGCACAGCAGTGCTGACCGAGTAGCATGTTAAAGGCGGAATAGAGCTTCAACGTTACGTGAGATTCTATATAAAATCAAGGCATGTCAGATCTGGAGCTGACTCTCAAAGTAGGTCTCCGGTCCTCTATTGGTATTTTTCAATTCTGTTTCGGTTAATTATATTTGTTGGGAGGGAGGATAATTTCTTATAACAAACGACAACAAACAAATTTAGTTTTGTATAGCACAATATCACAACATTACATCATCTCAGAGCGCTTTACAGCATCCCCACCCAAAGCCCCCAGTGAATAAACCATAGGCGACAGTGGCAAGGAAAAACTCCCGAGAAGGAAGAAACCTTGGGAGGGACCAGACTCAAAGGGGGAGCCCATCCTCCAGGGGGCAGCAGAGGAAGCCCTAACCAGACTCAAAGGGGGGAGCCCATCCTCCAGGGGGCAGCAGAGGAAGCCCTAACCAGACTCAAAGGGGGGAGCCCATCCTCCAGGGGGCAGGAGGGAGAGTCAAATACCGTAAAATTTGAGACACAAACGGGGAGCAGGGAGGAGATGACAAGCCGGTGCTGATGCTCCCTCCTATCGCCAGGCAACCAGAAGGCAGGAAGATGACACGGGCAGAACTTATGGATTACTGAAGTCACAGTGGCTACTTGCCGCCAAATCTGAACTGCCACAGTTTTTAATTCATCTAACTAGGCGTCAGCTTCTGGTCACATGCTCCTGGCCAACACCAAATGAGATGCACGACTACAGTTACAGGGAGAGGAAGAACCCCGAGTCATTTCTGGGACTTATCAGACATTTATATTTTCACTTTTATGACTGATTACATGTTGGATACCTGTAATTTTGGTTGATGGGAGGTGGGCTTTCCTTTTTTATTATGATCAAAAATGGCATCTCTAATGAGGATTGATAGTTTGATCGATGAAGCTGTGCGCCGCCATTTAGGTAAATGCAGCAACACGGTGAGGGCAAGGCTGATTGGCATAGTTTAATGTTTGACTTAATAGGAGCTGGCATTTAGGGGACACCGCGAGAGTGAACAGTCTGACAGAAAAAAGGCTGTAGATGTGTTTTTGCTCTACAATAATGTTCTGTCTTATCGGTATGTTTGCGTTACAATGCAATGTAAAGCTGTATAGCCTACTTATTTAAATAAATGGCAAATTCATAGATATGTAAATGGAAGCTTTTGTCCGTTACAAAAAGGACAGGAGAATCAGTTTGAAATGAGAGAGATATTATGCATTATTAGGAAGATATAGACTGAGAGATGTATTCATAGAGTGGTTATTACCTACATAGTATTAAGTAGATAAACGTAATGCCTAATTTCCGCTATGGCATTGGTTGAATTTTTGGGCCTGGTCTAGAAGAATACGATTAGGTTAAATCGGGATGCATTTTATAAAGAACTAAGCAAAAAAACATTACTACCATAAAACCCATAATATTCACTCACTGCATTCCAGCTTCTGACTTTGCAGTTATGTTCTCTTTAGGAAAAAATGCAGACCATCAAAATGTTACATTTAATCATTATTAAAATTAAAAATTAAAAAAAAAAAAAATCAGTAGTAAATTGAGAGCGCAAAAGTAAACTGTGTTCACATTTTAGGGATTTTGTGAGCTAAGTTAAGTATTTTTGGGAACTTGAAACTAAATTGTGCGGGAGGAGTAAGGATTTGATGGGGCTGTCAGGGGAATACATTGCTGTCAACATATCGTGTAGTTATGCTACCATCTGCTACCGATTTATTTTATTTTTTTTAATAAAAACACAAGTATTTCAGCAATATGTTATTAGTGTATCAAAGTCTAGTATGTGTCATGGCAACACGCCTTTTGTCCAGTGAAAATGTGGACAGCTGGTCATTGTCTGTTGCATGGTGTGACCCCCCCATCATCTCTCTCACTCTCAGCTGCAGCAGAGAGTTCATCAGATCCTCAACCTAAGAGGAGGCTCCATCAAAGTGGTGCGACACGTCATGAGAGGTAAGTATTCATACATTCAGTGCCCCAGGAAAAACTGGACAAGACAGTGAAATATAAGAATGAAAGCGGGTAACAATACATAATAAATCGGTAGTGGAATGTTGAGGATGAGGTTGTTCTGTGAGCTGTGCTAATTGAGAGAAATAATGTATGAAGTGCTGGAAAGTGTAGGAAGTAAAATGACTAAAATAAAACTGCAATACAGTGGACAGATACTCGCTATAGGTTTGTAAGAGACCCAATGGCATCTGGAAACAAATTATCTGTGAACTAGGTGGTGATGCACCAGTAGCACTTGCCAGAGGGTGCGAGCTAGGTGACTGGCATCCATAATGTTAGACTCAGCTGCCTTCTGGCAGAGAGAGAGGTAGATCAATTTGGGATGTGAAAAGTCCATGTCAGTCTTTGAAGCTGTCCTGACAGTCAGTGTGGATCATCTTCTGCTGCCATTTCTCACAGTCAGCGGTCTATTAATTAATGCCAGACACTCAGTTTCATAGCAGCTCTCTCAGCTTTAACACCAGTTTGCATGTTATGATGGTATTAAAGCAGAGCTGAAGTTGCTGAACAGCATCTTGATGCACATGTTCTACTTTTCTAAATGTCCCAGAACAGTCTGCAGGGCGAGGGAGATTGCATTGTCCACAGATCTGTTAGACAGAGTCCAAAGTGGAGGTAGGCCATAGTTGAGTTGTGGTTAACGTGCCACATGACCAAGGTTCCCATACACTTCATGACTATGGAGGTTAAAGGGAACGATAGTCATTTAGGCTGGGAACACTAGCTTTATTTCATACAGGCATGAATGTGGTTTTCTTAAAGCACAAAGGAACTGCGCACAAAGATGGGGACTGGCTGAAGGTGTCGCCGTTCACTCAAGACAACCACACAGCACATGCCTTCAGAGTACATGACGAGATGCTATCAGGTTTTGGCGGTTTTGCAAGGATTAACCCTTTTAAAGGCTTTACGTGCATTGGTCTCCGACTCCTGTAGAGCGTCTCTGTCACGCCAATCTTATTTTGCATTTGTGGTGCTCCTGTGATTCAGTGTCATTTTCACCGAGGAAGGAGCAGCGGAATCTGCTAAGATAATGTGATTTGCAGGCTGTGGAAGATCTGCTTCCTCCACCTTCACTTCTACACCTATACCTATATGGTACCACCCACTTTCACATAAATGAGTTTTTGGGAGTAGGAAAAAAACGCTTCTGCTGGAGAATGAAACTGCATAAAATTGACGTTAGGGGATTTTAGGACTTGTACCCTGCATTTATTCACCGATAGTATTGTGGACCCAAAACCGGCTTGTGATTTTGTTTTGTTTTAATGAGCTGACTCAATTATTTCATTTTTTACATTCATCTATGCCCTGGGGGGTGAAGGTCACCTTGGTAACATGTCCAGCATGCCTGTTCCATGGCTCCTTTGGCCTGAGGCACGCCCAAAGACTAAAAATGCAGCCTTTTTTTGCCGACTCCTTTAAAGTTGCTGTTCCCATTTCGGCCCCTTTTATAGAAAAGGGACAGGGGCCTCCTTTGTACCTTGTTGGAGGTGGCAGACATTCACGCGGCCCCCCCCCCCCCCCTCCTGGGGAGGTTTGTCAGAAGCAGCGGTAGGGCGTCCACTGCGCGTGCCGTCTGCACCTTTCCTCTCAGAGACAAACCCTCGATCACGCTCATGCTCTGAAAACACTTCATCCTTCCTGCTGTAGCATCTGTATCAGCAGACAGAAGGCTGTCTAATCCCCCATCTCCCCAGCTTCCTCATTTTCATGATATCCCTTGGGAATTTTCACCTTTTTTTAAAGTAGGAAACATTGAATTTATTAGACAACGATTTTCACACTCTGTTGATAAATACTGTCAAGACTGGTACTTAAGCCAGAAGTGTTTTGCCTTTGTTGTACATGTGGCATATCTCTCATGTGTCTTAATGCAGCCCCCCCCCCCTTTGCTCAAAGCACTGGGGTGAAGCAAATGTTGGGCACTAATGGCTGAGGCTTTTAGCAGCTTGCAGGATCAAACACCAACCGGAGTTCAAAGGCATCAATATAGTGTTATAAAAAAAACTTAGTCTAGCTTCTCCTGTGGGTTTATTTCCTGGGGCTTTGAGGTTGTGTATTATCAGCAAGGCTCTAGCAGATTTATTAATACCACACCAAAATTGTGGGGTCTTCATAAGTAGTCTACATGTGTGCAGTATACTTAATTGTATTATTGATTACTTATTTATTGAGCACAGCCCCCAGGCGGAAAAAACAACCCACAGCAACAGTTGCCATTCCTCAGTGACCAGTACTCTAGCTGGTTAGTTTGCTGTGTGTTAATAAATCGGGACTGGAATATAAGAACGGAACTGGGAAACCGCCACAATGTTAAATGGCCTGTGGACGCCGATATTTTGTCCCTCAGGGCAAAGGGTATGTTGTACCGCAGAGCAAACAGGCAACACCACACGTCCGCCCTTGTGCACCCAGCAGATGGTGTCTCATGAGGAGGTAGGGCAGCCATAGTGCGGGAGTGGGGGGTGGGGGGGTGGTTGGAGGGTGGTTGAATGTGGCAGAATTCAGGAGGGACTTCATGGAAATTAGAAGTAAATTAAAAGCTCTTTCTTGAGCAGCTGGTGCCTGTCGCATGCCGGGTGAGTCGGGTGAAGTTTCCGGGCAGAAAAGCAGACTTTGACTGCTGCACCCATGCAGCTATGCCATAGGGTACCACTACAGGTGGGCTGAATTTCTCACGAAACCATCTTAAGGGGGTCTGCTTTTCGTCCCGGAGTCCATCAGTTTCTCACTGTCATCAGTCTAATGGAAGCAGTGGGCACAACCCCCCCTGTGAGCTTACGGGTGCTAAGGTTTGCGAGTAGAATATGCATAATTAAAACAAATGTCTTACTAGTCAAATAGGTTCAGTTGGGGGAATTCTGATTCTCTCTCTTTTTTTTTTTACGCTGCATCTTTGTACCAAGCGTTCTAATGATAGTTCCATATTTATCATCCACGGTCAAAAGGCACCCATATTTAATTCATAGTTTTGTGACCTGTAATATATGCACCTGTGCACATTTATTTTCTTGAAGGAGTGTTCTGTTCCCTTCAGAGGATCTGGGAATTAAAATTTTTTTTTTTGCACGTTGGGTCTACACTAAAGTTGTTACAGCAACATTGCACCAAGCTTAGCATTGGTGGGTGAAAACCCATGTTTTTAGGTACTGAGTTCTTTTGAAGAGACGCTTTTAGAGCGATATCATAGAGTCAGGTTGCAGCTGCCTCCACAGAGGTATGCACTAGTGGCTCTTTGTAATAACTACCTGACGACGAATAAGAATAGGGTGAATAACAGCAAACTTGTAGGAGCATGGTGCTTTGTGGAAGCTACCTTCCTGTTGGTGCAGGCAGGCTGGAACACCCTGGGGCCTGGGAGATGGCTATTGAAATGAAGCACTGTGGCGCACTTTTATTGCAGTTCCTTTCAGTGAAGTCAGCCAGATTACAGGAGGAGCAGTTTTGACTGTCCACCAGGAAGATTGCAAAGCCTGACTGCCCCCGCACTTGGAAGTAAAGGAAGTCTCCAGAATGTGCAGTTATTTATAATAAGTCTAAGTCAAGTGTCAATTTAACAGTATCCGAGTCTAGTCTTTTTTTAAATAGATGCAGCCTGCAGGTTTTCCAGTTCTCACCTATTTCTGTTTTATTTGATTGTATGGATTTATTTTCTGTCACACCTCGCCTGTTATGCAAATGTCATCTCTCGTAATTGTTACCTGGGATTTACTCCTGTGTACCACCTTGCATTTCACATGCAAACTGCCGGTTCTCAGATCTGACACCTGTGACTTGAATTGTCTTAACAAATGGTTCCTTAGTGCCGGACTTGCAAGCGAATGTGTGGTCTGTGCATATATAACCATCACAGGAACGAGGATTTCTGTGAGCTTGCATTCGCTTGCGAGTCTACACTGTGAGACAAGCACACAGCCAAAACAGATCCTGATGGGTGCCCTTTAAAACATTTACTGTTTTAAGATGGTTATCTGCTTACCTGTGCTTCTCTTAAAAATATCTCGTCTGTGAAATGTGTAACATTCAAAAAAATTCACCGAAAGCTCTAGGCGGTATTACTGCATGTACTTTTCTCCAAATGAATTTGTAATTTATCAAAGAGGGAAATTGTATCACTGTGACCTTACATCAGATTTGTGCTTACAGAGCAGAGCTTTTTACCCTCTATAATTTATTTCTTCCCCCTTGCATTTTAAACTGTCCCCATTCTTTGTGGGTTGGTTACTGCGATGCTGAGATCACTGCAGGAAGATGCACACAAAATAGTCTAATATGCATCATCGACTTTTAGGAAAGGGTTCTGGTGAATTCCACCTCTTTTTTGTAGATTAGAAGTTACCCAACTATCAGGAATTTCTGATGAAAGTCTGCTGTAACCCTGTCTCCTCCATGTGCTGTAGAATATGTGGAGAACCTTGGTGACGGGAAGACTGAGGAGTTCAAGGAGAGCGAGCAGAAGAGGATCATGGCTCTACTGGAGAATTTCTAACCGTTCCCAGGCTTTCGTCTGTGCCCACAAGTTGCAGGAGCTAATGCACATACAAGACTGTGGGGCTGAGGACCTATGGGAGCCAAGCACAGTTGGTTAGTTATTGAAAAATAGCTACATCCAGCTCAAAGGACCCCATCACATTTTTTCTTCCTCTTTTGTTTAAGATTTGTTCGCAGTTGAAATGATCAATTTTTTTTTTCTCAATTTCAAAATTAAAGAACCTTTAAAATAACTTTTGTGTTGCATTGTGCCAACTTCACTCAACTTCTGCGCCACAATGAGCCAGTTGTTAAATCTGAGAATTTTCAATAACTATGTACAAAGTAGAAACTTTGTTTTTCCCAAGTGAAAGGCAATATTGGAAAGCTGTTAAGTTACAGAAAGGGTTCTCATTTTCAGTGGTAAAGCAAAGTCATGCTACAATGCATTGTCTGGATTTAGCAAAACAAACTGCTCAAGCGGTGTTTTTCATTATTTATCATAATTTCATAATTGACGGTCATCGAAATGCCCTAAAATGGAAAAGTTGAGAAGGTACAGTTGTCTATTGCTACTCTCTAACACGTCCATATCCCTATGCTGCAAAATGACTGGACTCTGCTTTTGAATTCCCCTCGGGTTCACCTGTTACTATTAAAATGCTGATGTGCTGATGTCACCTCCTCCATTAGCGGAGTCTGCAAGTTGAGATCACTTGGTTTCTTTCTTGAAAGCTGTCTTAGACACTTAGTTCATGAAAGGTGGATTGCCAGACTTCTCATAACGCGCGCCTCAGCACATGTCAGATTCAATTTGCACTGACCCTCCTGTTGGCTGTGAAGTGAAGACTTCTGAAAATG
>JABFEB020000104.1:22244470-22256686 GCA_019775895.2 Stomatorhinus ivindoensis | reverse complement strand
TTGGATGCTGTTCAACCAAATAGATACTTCAGCATTAGTTCAAATACAAGAACTCGTGGCCATAGGTGGAAATTAGTCCCTCAGCTACAGCTACGCAAGAGTCACCACTACTATGCGCTTGCTCACCAGATGAAACTGCTGGCCTAGTTGGAGATTGGAGGTGGAGGAATTTGTGGCCTCCTGTCCAGTCGGTGCTCAGAATATGGATTCTATCAGAAATCCGCAGGTCTGCTCCATTTGCTCCTCACTCTTAACCATCCTTGGTCGCACTTGGCTCTGGACTTCATCACTGACCTTCCCCCATGCCAAAGCCACACTATGATTCACACTATCATTGATCAGTTCTTGTGGATGTGCAGGCTCGTGCCACTCCCCAGGCTCCCATCAGCTAAGTATCTAGCAGACCTCCTCATGAACTGGGTGTTCCTGTAATGTGGGGTACTGAAGGGGCCAACAGCTCGCCATGAGGGTCTTCCAAGCCATCTGCACCTGCCATCTCTCTGAGCCTCTAGTTCTAGTTCCCACCTGCAGACCAATGGTCTCCCAGAGTGAGTCAACCAGGTGGGCATGAAGATCCTACGGCTGCTGTGCACCACCAGTCCAACAGATTGGGCCCACTATCTGCCCTTTGATGAGTATGCCTGGAACTCCCTCACCCAGCAGGCTTGCAGTCTCACATCCTTCCAATGTATCCTCGGGTTCCAGCTGCCCTTGTTCCCCTGGGACTCCCCACCCAGCTTGGTCCCATCAGTCGAGTAGTGGTACCATAAGAGCAAGAGGGTGTTGAAGTAGGCCCACTAACAGCTTGGAACACTGTCCCACTGGCAGAAGGCACATGCCCTCTGCCACCTGGGCCTCACCCTTCCACCTGGCTAGCATGTCTGGCTCTCCACCCAGAAACTCTGCTTCTTGGTCTACCATAAGTTAGCTCCAAAATACATTGAACACTTCCACATCCATCATCAGGTCAGCCCCATGACCTGTCACCTGAGCTGGCCCGCATCTACTGCATTCAGCATCATTCAAGCATGTTCGATACAGTGTGGCTCATCCTCTTGTAGATGCTGAGGGACCTCCACCACCGGTTGCTTTGTACTACAGGTGCAGTCCTGGTCCTCCTGGACTTGAGGCACTGGTGGGGTGAACTGCAGAACACAAAGACAAATATAACTAAAGTTAACAATAAAGTGCATGACGTTGAAATGTAATACAAAGAAAAAGATTAAAAGTATATGAGGAATGTATCTTATACATTGACCTTTTACAACATTTAAATTCACAAATACCACAAACTATGGAATGAAAATTGGCATATAATCATGAGAAAAAAAATCAGGTGGATCTTACTTAAAGAGTTTGATTTTTACAGCTTGTGGCCTCTTGGAAAGTGTGCTCCTTTCCATTTCCATTATTATTTTTTGTATCACGTCAAAGGTATACCTCGGTACATCAGGGGAGTCCAAGTTCAAGTTGTAAATAAGACCAAACAGCATGGCAATCACAAAGGCCATGCTTGGTAGCTTCCGCAGCACTGAATGGCCTTCAAGGACAATCCCGATGTCTTCCACTTCACTCAAGTTACTGTACTTGATGGTAAAAATTCAAACTGTGGTATGCTCATTGCCTGCCTGGATGACAGCTTCATCTGCAGTATGGAATAAACAATAGTCCATTATTTTATTTGGAATATGGACAAAGATCTGGAATAGTTGGATTTTTTGGTTTACAGTCTAATATTGAAGCAAGATTCTTACACTAAAATCAACTTTGCACAGTACAACATTGAATGCAACCCAGTTTCAGCTCAACAATACATCAATGGGACTTACCACATACTCCCTCAGTAGTTGTGCTGGATCCTCATGGAGGTAGATGCAAAGTCTCTTGATGATGTACACCTTTCCAAACTCTGTGTCTGTTATGCACGAGCAGCACAGAATGGGGAAACTGGAGCAGGAGTCACAAAATTTGGCAAACAAGGGGTTTAATTGAAGAACATACTGGAACACATCACAACATCAATGACCGGACTGGGGAAACATACTTGAAGATGGACTTAAATGCACAGGACTAATTAACAACAACAAGAAATAGCTGGTAACATGGGGATTCCACACGAGGTAGCTTGGGGGCATGGCACACAGGAGGATCAGACGAGCAGGTCATGACAGGGCCATAATTCTGGAACGAGAGAGTTATTTCTTGACTCGTGATATCGTCTCAAAAAGTATTGCACACAGCGACATCATTGTAGTATAAATACTGATTGCAGAGGCATTGTTGTAATCTGGTTAATGTTTGCATTTATCTGAAAGCACAAAGTCAGTTACAGTATATTGTACAGCTACCATACATGACAAGGCAATACAATACAGGTAGTCCCTGGTTTATAAACATCTGATTTATGAACGAGTTGTACCTATGAAGTTAGCCTATTGTATTAAAAATCCAGGTTAAATATTATGGTTTAAAATAATAATGCAACACTACTTTATAACACTTGTGAAAGCATTGTGTTGCTTTAGTGGTTTGTCTGCTTGAGGTACAGTACAGTTCTCTATGTAGTTACTTTTATTATTATTATTATTATTATTATTATGTACAGAATTATTATTCATCTCCTTCGTAACTGAGGGATTGCCTGATTGCCTCTACCATGGGAGCCTTGGAAACCACTTCTTGTCTTCTATATGCAAATGTTTTCCCTTTTTTCATCTTTACCACCTCTCTGCTATTCTTTCTCTTGATATCTGAGACAAGTTTTTCACTGAGCTTATCCAGGCTTTTCGGATTCTCTAGTGGCAGTTCAGATACATACAGGGATACTGGGCAGTATGTCTAAAGTGAGGATGTTTCAGTTTGTAATGATTTGGAACTTCAGAGAAAAAAAACAACTGTGTTAAAACCTACTGACTGAATATGTATACTGAATATGTATACTACATAAAATTGGGTATTTGTAGGATACTCACCACTGCAACAAAGCCTACGGCAAACCCTCAAACTACAAAGAGAGTTAGGAACAATTTAGTACAGTGGCATTTCAGAACTCGAATTTAATCTGTTCAGAACTCTGAGTCGAATCCTAAAAATTCTGATTGAATTAATGGAAATAATGGAAAACCAATTAATTGGTTTCTGGCCCCAAAGGAAAATACACCTAAATATGTTTTTTTAGCATTTAAACACAAAATGAGCAGAATAAAACAAAAATAGCATATACTAAACATTTTCGTAATTTCTCATGAACACTGTGCCAACACTGTACGCCGTGCGTAACATTTTTTTCTTAATGGCTTCCAAAATGATAAAGAATGCACCCCAACACTAGACTATGCCATGCGGTCCATTGTTTATTTTTATTACTACTCTGTATTCATTAATTTGTTCATTAATCATAAACTTTTAGGCTGTAACATTTGTACACCTATTGCATAACTTTTTGTTGAGCAATGGCTATCAAAATGATATAAAGTACAGTCTATTACCTGATATTAAATAAAAAAGCACTATCACCAACAAGTGATGCTATCACAGCGAATGTGAGGCTGAGACTGAAGCGTTACCCTTTGTTTCTGCTGAGAGACATGCTGAGCGACTCATTTCCCGCGCATATAAGTTATCAGAGGTCGGCGTTCGCGGTTCGACTTCCGAGATTCAGATCGAGTTCTAGGTCATTTTTTTTTCCGAACTGGTTGGTTCAACTTTTAAGAAATTCGAGTTCTAATGAGTTTGAGTACTGAGGTACTACTGTATTTGTGAAGAAGAAAGGAAAATGAAATGGTTTGGCCTAACTGAACAGTCATTGCATTTGATTTAATGCCATATCCTTCTCATTTTTTTTGTCAAACCACCGAAGCAGCTTCAAAGAGCCGTTAGTCATGGTGGCCACCGCAAGTGGGCCTGCAGCAACGGGGCACATGAAGCACATCTCGTAAAAGACAAATAAACTGAGTATCGTGTGAACCTTATGCGTAAAACGGCACGATCTTGTTTAATGGCTCATTGACAATATGAGCTACGACGGGGTTTGTAAACTACCATTTCAACCATCTCAATTAAATGGACCCGGATTCCATTTTAGCACTGAGTTTTGCTGCGTGCCGTTTGGTCAGTCTCCTACAATGATGCACGTGTGACTAATGTTAGTGTGAAACAGCTGGATGAGTCTTTCAATCAAGGAAAAATAACAGTAAAAGTACAAGACGAACCAAACAATTTAGCTGAGCACAGGAGCCTTTCAATTTAAAGTAGCTTATAAAATAGCTAATAGTTCCCCCCCCCCAGCATGGATTAGGTGGTGACCTTAATTATACTGTCCTGTATATTGGACGATCGGGATAAAGCCCTGAAATGTCAACATTTACATTATATTACCAATTTGAAAATACCAAGCAAGGAATATAGCAGCATGCTGGTGCAGTGGTTAGTACTGTTGCTTCACATTTCTGCGGCTACGGTTCAGGTCTCTGCTGTGGCTCCATGTACGTTTGCATGTTCTCCCCGTGTCATCAGGGGGTTTTCTCTGGGTGTGCCATTTTTTCCCCCTACAGTTCAAAAACATGCTGAAGTTCATTGGAGTTACCAAATTGCCTGTAGGTGTGCGCGTGTGTGTATGGTGTGAGAGTATGCCCTGTAATGGGCAAATCTTAGTTTCGAACAAGGCCAAAAGACTAGAGCCCTGCTTCAGAAATATCCTTCGGTGTTCAATCAGAATGAGGGAGATTTTGGATGTGGTAATTTCATTCAGCATAAGGTACCATCATTTTGATGAGGCCGCTGTTAAGCAATTAAACCGTTGGCTTCCTGCTTCCTAGTATAAGCTGATTAAGGCCCATATTGAGGAGCTTTAGGATAGAGTTGTAGCCCTTATACGGTTATAGGTTGACTATCGGCAGTTAAATGTATGTACTCACAGGGACGTTTTCCCTCTTTATAGAGGAGTCTCTTGATGGTTTTGGATGTTGTGACTTTATATTCCATCCTTGATCCTGCCAGTGGTTATAATCAGGTCCTGTAGCAGAGAAAGATAACTCCAAGGCTGCCTTTTGTACGCCGTTTAGCCTGTTCAAGTTCAGGCAGGTGCTGTTCGGGTTATGTAATGTTCCCAGATCGATTTTAACACTTGTTTTTTGGGGATGAGCCATTCTATTCATTGTTGCTTTATTTGAATGACGTTGTGATATTTTCTAATAGCTTTGAAACACATTCACAGCATTTGAAGTTGTTCAGATGATTAATGTAGAATTACCTTAAACCGAAACTCAAAGTGTAATTTCTTTCAATCTGACTTTGAGTATTTAGGCCACGCATTCTCGACAGGTGGCAATGGACCCAGACAAGATTAAAGTAGGAGACTGTAAACATCTACAGATGTGATGTTAAACAAACTACATTCCATTTTGGGCTTTGCCTCCAACTACTTACTAGTCCATTTTTCCCTAGTGTCCTGTGCCATTGCTGAAGCTGATGGGATATTGCAGAGCTCTTGAAGGAGGTTAGGGGTTTGACTTTGGGATGAGGTCTGCCAGACTCCTTTTTAGAGCTTGAAGAGCAAGAATGGTGAGCATGCCAATACTGATATATGCAGATATTTTCCAAATATTTTTTTAGCGAAACTGATTGTTTGTCAGGCTGGATGGTGCTTTCCAAGGACCATTAGAGGATGAGAAGGTCTGCGTTGTTTGCTAGTCGAGAGCTGCTTTCATCAGAGCACGATCTGTCAAACTATAGTTTGATGAAACTTGAGTTTCAATGGGTGGTAATGGAAAAATTCCGGGAGTATTTGTTGGGGGGTCAAATTTACCATGTACATATATAGTAACCCACCCGCTCTCTGTTGCCAGCAAAATTGGGGGCAGTGGAGCAGCATTGGGCATCTCAGCTTGTGCTGTTTGATTCTGAGATCAAGTATCAACCTGGGACCATGAATTGAGTTGCTCTCTCCTTGTTGCTCTCTTCAGTCCCAGTGTCTATGGCAGAAGATGCTCTGGGTTACTGGACGCACCAGTGGTAACTGAGTATACAAGTCGGCATTTAGCATCAGGCTTAAGCACTTAGGACTAAGGAGCAAGAGCATGTACCCAGAAATCAAGAGCTGTGCTGGAGAAGAGCAGTACTGGATGGTATGTAGCAAATATTATATTTACTGTGTGTTTGATCAGCCTATGATTATTGTAGGTATGATTGATTAATCTTTACTCTATTGTAGGCTGTGAAAGTGTCACTTGGTTTTGGGGGCAATGTCCTGGAAGGGCGGTCAGGGTGCCAGTCTTTTCCCTAGTTGAGGATTATTTGTATTGTTAAAAGGAGGTCTGATGTGGATTGTTCTGCAGGTATATGCAATATTTAGCGGTAAGTGATAATTGGTGGGTTTTTTTAAGCTTTCAAACATATGTTAGGGTTACAGCAGGTGTAAGGTCTACCCTGTGTGCCTACTGCTGGCTTAGTTCAGCTTGAGTGTAGTGTTGTACATTGAAAGAGTGACTGCATACACCATTTCATTGGGTTTATAAATGTTCCTTTTTGGTTGGGGGGTTTGTTTTTTGTTTTTAATATGTGCATTGTTTGCACTCTCCGGCGCGTTGATGATGTTGTGGTATAAGTGTACAGCCCTATGACGTGTACTGATGTGCGGCATATTTTTCATAGTGTGATTTAACCCTAACCATTAAAAGTGCATTTGTTTTTAATATTTGTGGAATAGAATCACTTGTATAGCACATCAGCTGTGTGTGTCTTGTGTATACCAAATCTGCTGGAGGACTTACCCAGGATTTGCTATCATAGGGGTGTCCCACCCTCATGGTTGGGAGTGACGTAGTTGACAATTAGTTACTGGGGGATTTTGAGCTTTCACAAAGGCCTTTGACCTATATACCTAACAGAGAGGCACTTTCAAGAACACTGCTGCCACAGGTGTTCAATAAAATCAGAGCAGACCTGATGATGAAAGTAGGCAGTGCTTCTACTGACCACAGACTGCTGGACCTCTATGATAACAACTAGTTTTATTCCTATAACTCACAGTTCCACTCATGAAAATTTCAAACTCTCACCCTCTGTACTGCCCTGCTTCTCATTCACGGTCAGGTACACAGCTTAGTAGCTGAATTGCTAAGAATTTCTGGAGAATGGAGCATCACAGGGAATGTTGGGGCTTGCTTCCCAGATAATGCTAGCATTGTTATAAGGGAAAGCTTGAAGCACATTCAGCAAAGTGTGGCACCGGTGAAAAACATTGTTGAGTACATACATTGGAGCATTGTTGAGTACATACACCGGAGCATTGTTGAGTACATACACCGGAGCATTGTTGCAACAGGATGACTGAGAGCAACACAGCAACACATTTTTTTTTCTTCCAACAATTTCTGCAGTAGAAAGATGTCATAAATTGCCAGTCATGCACAGGTTGATCCCATCTGTGTAAGACATAATATCTTTGAAAAAGTGGAAATCGGTGCAGACAGGTCTCTAACATTTAATTGCATGTGTTGCTGCTATATTTTCAGCAAATAATTTGGTTATCGTTATTGGTTATTATTTTTAATTTGTTCTGTCATAAAAGGTAATGTTATTGATAAGGTGTATTATGAAAACATAAGAAATGAGATCTGTTTATTGACTTGTTTCTTAGACAACAGTTATTATTAGTTGGACTTTTGAATATGAATATGATTTTTAAATAATAATCTTCGGTGTCCTGCTTACCAGATATGTGATGACATCAAAAGTCATTTTGATGGCGAGGGAACTGCAAAGAGTCCTTCAATGACTGCAGCACGGTCTGTCTGGTCATGGCCCAGTTACAGCAATGATGAGGTCACTGGCTGCTGATATGCAAAGCCATTTCCTCCCAGTGGAATACTTCAGCTTTTGGCAGAGGCAACCTTCTTAGAGCCCAGGTTTAAGCATTATGCTTTTCATGTTGCAGCTACAGCAGATGAGGCAGCAGTTGCGAGAGTGAGGTTTAACAGCCAAGCTGATCCATGTCATGCTGCTGAGAGCGATGGCAGCCCATCCCTTCCATCTAAACAAGCATCATTCTGGGAAGACTTTGATGAGAAAGTGGCTGAAGCAGTGATGAACCCGACAGCTGATGCAGTGGCAGAAATGAAGGGCTTTTTGGCAGAACACTTTATCCCAGGATCTAAGAATCCAATGGTCTGGTGGAAAGTATGGCAATGACACAAGAGGGACTTAAAGATTCCATGAAGATGTAATTTATTTGCATCTCTAGTTTCCTTAATGTGTTAATATAGGTATGTTGCTACACTTTGTTCAGTCACTTTAACTGGAACTGTGTGTTGCTTTCTTATTTTTCTTAAAATATTGTTCACTAGTCTTGTGAATGCATATTGATCACAGTGCACTTCAGGTCTAATTAAAAAGCAAAACAATCACATATGCAGGCTTTATCTTTTAAATATAAATGAAATAAGTCACCTTCCAATAGCCAGATAAAATCTAAAGTATCTTCAGAACCCCTGGCCTAAATATGCTTTAATAAAGGGATTTTAAAAAATACTAAAGCCACAACCATATAGTGTATCATTCATTAATTAACATAGAATATGTTGCCTTCAGTCTATAGTTTGAAATTCTTATTAAACGTGTTGGCAAGGTCTCTTGTAATCGACACATTTACTTATCATTTTAGCATTTAATTCTTGAGTAGACTTTCAGCACAGTCAGAATTGTGTCTAACCTTTTGAACCGAATGTGCCAAAATTGCCAACTTGCCAATTGCAGAACTACTCCTACGGAGAGTCAGTGACCAATGGAATCAGCATGAGCTGGCAGGGCGTTAGTGAGACACGCCACCTTGTGGCTGGGGGTGCGCATAGCAGAAATACAAGGGATTACTGGACTGGAGGCAACATGACTACTGGCCATCTGCGAAAAGCATATGTAAATGAATTTAAAGGTTGCTGTGTGTTTTTATATTAGTTTGTCAAATATATTTAGTTTCACTGAAACGATCCCAACTGACTGAATCTCATTCTAGGTGACTGGAATCATGAGCTGTAAAACTAACTTGTCTAATCATAGCATATTACCTATATTACCTATATTACCTAATGGATATCTTACCAAAGGATCAACTAAGAAAGGATTTATTTCCTCTCAGTTTACCTTTTAACCATATAGCTAAAAGAAACTTTGTTACTTTGTTAATTTTTAAATTTTTGTAACATTTTCACATCTCCATAAACATCCAAGAATTACTTCCTTGTGGACACAACCTGCCAAGCTTTTCAGTTCGACAATGTCTGTTGCCATTGTGCTGCTTCTAGCAAAAGCATGACTGCATGGGTACATCTGTTGTGATGACACAGCTACGTTATTTTGTTGCCAAATACAAATCTCAGTATGAAAAGGACTGTATTTACTTATTATATTGAATGGCAGTAAAATACTTCACTTAAAATGTTGCAGCATAACTTATTTTATTCCATTCTTGAATCAAAAATAACATTTTTATATATAGTATAGTACTCATGATCACAAACCACCATGTAATGTCAAATCAAAAGTGCATTTTATGCTCTAGAAATGAGAAATAATGGTATCCAATCAGTTCCTAACAAAAGATGACTTAGTGGAGCAAGCTTTACACACGTTTCTTAGGCATTATTGGTGTACAGATTTAATATGGCAATTATACCAGAAAAGAGGACGATGGAGCTTAAAATTAAAGACAGTGGTCCGAGCTTACACAACAGAAGACAGAGGGAGGCTTCAGAACTGTCAGTATCTCAGAGTAATAGGATATTCTTTATAAGAGAAGGAAGAGTTCTTGAAGCCTCCCTTCAGAACATTTATTAAAGGGGTTTCCTTATTAAAGGTGCCATATGTTATATGGGGTGGGAAGAAGGATGCAGGAACACACTTGAATTGCAAATGAAAGGGACTTTAATAAAAAAAAAGGAGAAACAGCAAATGAACGGAATCCCAAGGGATCCAAACAGAAAAAGGTAAAGCAGAGGTGACATGAGAATGTAAGATTAATGACAGATTTGGAGAGCACGGTACTGGGAAGGACTTAAATACAAGACTAACAAGGCAGCAAACAGGAGGCAGCTGGGAACGCGTAACAAGAGGGCAGGAACAAGAAGGAAGGTAAATGAGCCTCAGGCTCGTTTAGCCATGCCAGGGGCATCAAGGACAAAATGGTTATAATTGGATTGGAGAGCTCATGCAGAGATCATAGAAAAGCAGTAGCAGTAAACTTTAGACTGATTTTTGTTTAGATAATCTCTAGGAATCATTATTAATATTGTAGAACTTGCTATATTTTGTTTTCTACAAAAGTGTAGTTATGGTTTACGGTGCCTTAATCCAGCTGGCTCTTGCCGTTTTTTTGATGTGACGGGGAGGGGGGCATGACATCCCATATTTCTTCAGATTGAAACGATCCAGGCGCAATTTGGTGATGATCTGTGTATTCTCCAGGATGATCGAGCACCCTGTCACAAGGCAAAAGTGAGACTGTAGTGGCTCAGAGATAACACTGAAAATTGGATCCCTGGCCAGGAAATTCCCAAAATCTTAATCCCAATGAAAACCTGTGGTCACTTCTCAAAAAGCAGGTGAACAAGCAGAAGCCCACAAATGGTGACCAGCTCCGAGCGCTAACAAGGCTCAAACTCTCATGATCGTCAGGATTCGTAGACGGCCAGTAGCCAGGATTTGGATCAGAAGCTAAAATCCAGCATGTCAGAGCAAATTGCAGATGTTATGAAGAAGAAGAGTCAACACTGTAAATACTGACTCTTTGAATAAATTTTATTTGCCAATAACAGCCTTTGAAATATTTAAATGTTTATAATTGTTCTTCAGTATACCCTAGAAACATGTAAAAAAAATTTGAAAAATGCTGAAGCAGCAAAATTTGCAAAACATACAGAAATTTGTGTCCCTGGTAAAAATTGACTGTATCATTAAATATTTAGCCAAAATCGTGTGTTCAGATGAAATGTGGCTGCATACAAGCAATGAAAAAAAAGACTTAATCACATTAATTTAGCCTATCATTATCTTAATAAGTTTCACGTTTGAGTGGGAACCCCTAGAGGGCAAGGTCTGTCCATTTGCAGCTGGTCGCACCACACCACTGCATCTCAGTATTAGTTTCAGTATGAAATATGAGAAATTGTGAAATTGTCATGTCTGGCCATAGAGGGGCGCCAGAGCCCCAGAGCCCCGCACACTGGCACTCGGGCTCCCTAGCAAATTAAACACATTCAGCTGTATCTTATTGCTAATCACGTTCAGTTAAATATGAGTTAGTCACCTGAAGGCCAACTCATTCTTCACTTGTCACTTTTTTTCATCAGGGGTTTGCAGCTGCAGACTGTGTGTAGCCAAGATTTTGTTGACCGGCTGAGATCTTATATGTCTGTGTATGTGCATGTGCAAGGAAATTGTGGCAGCGGTGACTTTTCACAGAGCAGAGTTCACGCACAATTGAGTAGAAGAAGAATTGTTGCAGGAGGTACCAAGATCTCCACATATCTAATTTTTGATGTCCAGACAATATTCCACAGATGTGTTTTTTGCAATAAACCCCCCTCCTGGTCTACTGGAACATCACTGCTGTATGCAGGTGCTGACTGCAAACCGTTTGCACGACATACTGCAAATGTAGTATGAACACAAGCTCCTGTGTGCTGAACTGTCTGCAGCCCGAAAGCGCACATGGAAAAGTGAAGTATGAACTAGTCTAAACGCTATTTAAGCATTCTAGTTTGTTTGTTGCACTTTCTTGAGTTGTCCTCCCGTAATTCTGCATTTGGTAACAGTTGCCTTCTTTATGTAAACCTTAGATAAAGCCTCGGATTCGGATAGTCTGCTTTGGTAGTATTAACTGACAATATCCAAAGTTCCAGCACACAATTTCTGAAATGACTAAATTTCCCTCAGACATATGCATGATTCTAAGAGGTTAAATCACCTCTTCCACCAAATGCTAATTCATGGTTTCACGTGCTTTGTCCCCTTGTTCTCGGTTAGCATTTTTCACGGAGGTGCCCCATGACATCACAGCACAGAGTGGACAGGACGTGGAGATGGCCTGCTCCTTCCGGGGAGCAGGCTCACCCTCATACTCCCTGGAAATCCAGTGGTGGTACATCAGGAACTACAGAGACTGGACAGACAGCCAGGCCTGGAATACCAATCAGGTATGGCCAAACTGGGATGTAGGATTGG
>JABFEB020000104.1:22204786-22227961 GCA_019775895.2 Stomatorhinus ivindoensis | reverse complement strand
TTGGGTTACATCTTTAGGTGTGTGGAGTTTAAGTCAAGGGAGGTGATGTTACATTTATATAATTCCTTGGTAAGACTTGGTAAGAATATTGTTTGCAGGTTTGGTCACGATACCTTAAAAAAGAAATTCCTGCTTTGGAAGGGGTGCAGTGTAGGGCTGTTCAGCCTTGAGCAAAGGAGACTAAGGCGGGACATGATCCAGGTATATAAGAGCCAAATGGCTACTTCAGTATTAGTTTAAATACTAGAACTTGTGGCCATAAGTGGAAATTATCAGGAGAACATTTTAAAATGAATTTGAGAAAGCACTTCTTTACACAGCATGTGGTTAGAGTATGGAATAATTTTCCTGTTAGTGTTGTGCAAGCTAAATCCCTGGGTTCCTTTAAATCAGAGCTACAGTAGATAAGATTTTAACAACTAACTAGCTATTAGCTATTATTCTCCCCAAACAAGCTTGAAGGGCTGAAACTGTAGTTCCTCAGAGGTAGTTCCCAGACTAGATATTTTTCCCTCAAACAAGAACTACTGGGTGGGGCTTAGAGCAAGAAACTTCACTGATTGGTTGACTACAGGCACCATTGATAACTTGGAAGTTACATGGAAGTCACTTTATATTAAATGAATATTCATGAATACATTTTTGTTTGTGTCTCCATAGTTCTGCATTGGAAAATTTGACTGATAACCAACAAACTTGTCTAATATTGCCGGGGCTCTCAGTGAAACTTTCCAGCACTTGTCAGTGGAGTAACCCTGCATCATTTTTTACTCTGTGGAAAATGAAAGATCAATCTGCTGGCCAGATTCAATAATAAATATCTTGCAGACTGTATAAATAAAAACATGCGATCAGTCCCCCTAATAACTAACAAAATAATTAAATCATCCGCCACAGTTTTGGAATGACAGTGAAGTTTCGACTGAAAACACATGTGACTCTCCCATTCTCATTTGGCATAAAAGTCACAGTTCTTGTTGTGCAGTTGTGCAGTGGGAAAGCAAAAGTGAGCAGGAACCACAAGAGCTCCCGGGTTGAGACAGTCCAGGAACTTGGAAACAAGAACTTGGTTCCTGAACTTCAGCAGGAAAGCACCTGATGACTTTTCAGTGTTATGGTTTCATGTGTTCCACGGAAAACTCTACCTTCAGTCTAAGGAGCAGGCTGGGGTGAGAAAGTAGGTGGATGCATCGTTCCATCACTGCTTTAGCCATGGAAATATTAACAGGGAGTTCAGGCTTCATGTTGACATCCTCTTCATCCATGTCACACTCTGGAGCAAAAGAGGGCACTTCTACAACAGAAAGAGTACATGACATCATACTGAACTTAGCCCTGTCATGAACACTGTATATGGCAGATGCTCCTACCTGTGTCCAATTTTTCATCTTCTTCTTCCAGGCAGCCCTCGGCTTGCTTCTTCAGCCTGTAGTAGTCCAGGAGAAACTGCCTTACATCAAGACTGTTCTGCGTCTTAGACCCAGTTAGACTCGAGGGTTCCTTTTGCTTTATCTTTGCAGGGAACCATCGCACTGCAGAGTGGAAAAAAAACCTCATAACTAAGAAGAGAACTGCGGATTCTTAGGTGCGCCTATTTAATCTAAGTCTAATTCTGAATGTGTCAATTATAAACAGCACTGTAACTACAAGAATACTGGTGAATTCAATGGGAACCATAGGTTTATAAGGTAAGATCATGAAAGGCCCACCTAAAGCCTTCATTAGGGAATGCAACACTGCACAGAACACTGGTGCCCTCTCATCATAGCTCCGATCCAAGGATACAAGCACATCTTGGACGACATCATCCACCAGGGGCAGGAGACTGGAGTCAGAGTAGCAGAACATTACAGCTAGTACTTGGGGAGCATGGGGGTGCAGGCTCAGTCTCTGCAGATTCAAGGAGATATCATTCAGCAGGTAATCCGAGTTAAAATTGATGAGCTCCTTCAATGAGCTATAGCCACAAGCATGGCAGATGTCCCACATGGAGCAGACGGCTGACTGGCTGATAAGCATTGTCTTATCACCAACTTTCTCCAGTATGGGGTACAATACTGTCATCAGGAACAACTGAAAATCTCTTCCCAGGGCCAATGCAAAGGATCCTATTCCTTCCAACTGTATGCAAATCTGCCAGATGTTGCTGTTCAGTTGGGAAATGGTGGAAAGTTTAGTTACTTGGAGGAAATGAATATTGGTGCTTTGGGCATTGTTTGCTATAGGGAGAACTCTTGACTGCTCAAAATGTCTGTCTTCATCTCGGTCCACCCCCTCGCTGTTGGTTGTCAGATGCCAGTTGTTCAAGCTAATGTACTCTTCAATGATGGACATTACTGCTGATTTCAGATCATCGCGACTTACAGGGTCACGCTCCAGGGTCACCGCAACACCAACCCCAGCTGCACCAGAGATAATTTCATTAAGGATCATAGCACACTGCTTTCTGTATGCTAAAGATTCTCTGTACAGATCCATGAAGTGATCCACTAACAGATAGAGATTACCGTAGTAGCCCAGCAATCTGCAGATTTGCTGCAGTGACGAAAAGATTTTCGCATCCGTAAAGTACAGGAAGTGCTTCCTTTGGGTGTGCGTCTCGTGAGGTCCAGCCTCAGTGTCTGCGAGAGAGGAGGAGCTTCTCTCTTCTACAATGCGCACGTCGGTAACATCAAGCTCCAACACTTGCACCAAGGCTTTACTTATGCGCTGTAAGTGGGTAGCAGAGTTCAGCACCACGGACACCTGCAGTCCAAGGATCTTCAGGTAGCCATGAAAAACACTGAGAATGAACAGCTTGTGCTGGTCATCAGAAGTCCTCATGAGGCGTGGTAGGGATGTGGCAAGGGAGTGCAGGTTCTCTGAGAGGACATTAGTAAAGGTCTGGCTGCCCTCCTCCTGTCTGTTCAGGGCCATATTTTCCAAAACAGCACAGCACTTATCACGGACAGCGGGGGTCTCGTCATTCACCATGCCAACCAGGGCCTCCAAAAGGGGGCTAACACAATCCCCAAGGGATTCTTTGCAGGTAGACAGGAGGTGTTCCGAAAGGATGACCATTTCTAGCCTCACTTTCCAGTGCTGGTGAGCTGAGGTGCAGGAAATAATCTTCTTTAAAAGAATAGCTAACTTCTCTGAAGTGTCCTTTTTCCAGGTCACTGTCCTCTTCACCAGCAACTCCCCAACCTTCCCCAGATCCGTTTCTGGTTGCTCTACAGCCTTGCTGTTGGACAGCTGCTCATCCGGCATGACCCGGCCTACAGTCTGGTACCAGACCCTTATGGCTCTAATGGTGACAACATGCCCCTGTCTGACATCGCCGGTGATCACCCGAGTCACAGCACGAGCAATTCCTGGAAGGAAACAAGCAAAAGCACGTCCAAGAGTGCGGCTGTTCTCCGGGTCTGCTGTGAGATGTAACTCTGCGCAGTCACACTTGAAGAGCATAATGAGCAGAACCTTCAAGGCAGCTGCCTGGATCTTCCGGGATTTCTCCTGCTCACCCAAAGCCAAAAGCAAGGACACGGCAGCACCCAAGCCCGGCAACATTGCTGGCTTATACAGCTCAAAAATAATGTCTCCACTGGCCGCATGCAGAAGTGCATCTAAACTACAGAGCACTGCTGCTTTTAGCTCTTCCGAAATGAGTGCTGGCTTCCCAGGATCCAGAGGGGAGCTGAGGCAGAGGCACAACTCTGAGAAGAGCTCCCGTAACAGGTCCCAGCTCAGCACGCAGGTGGTGCCTAAAACGTATCCAATACCCTCCACCACCACCTGAATGAGGCTTTCCTTCTTGAGACTAGGCGTCTTGAGCACAAAGCGCAAAGGAAAGAGAACATATTCCTGAAGCTGCTGCAACGCCGTGTCGCTGACTTCCTTGAGCTGTAAATTGAGCTGCTGCACATTCTGTAGAGTTTGCTCTTTGGTCAACTTCACACATGTTGGCCGCAGAAAGGCAAATGCCAAATTGGGTTCATCGATCTGCCGCATTCTGGAGTTGCAACAGTCAGCAGAAGACATACAATTTTCTGTTGAGCAGAAGACATATATATATGACTTTTACTACAGATTGTCATATATCAACATTAAATACAGATCTAAAAATATTTAGAGAAAAGAATCTATACAACAAAAATAAATGTGACATAGCAACCTCAATGTACATTTCATCTTGATCTCATGGTTCACTGTGCAAACTTGCATACTGGCAATTAATAATTACAATTAATATTTTTCTACTGTACAGCTCACCTCCTTTAAACGTTCCAGTGACAATTTATAAAGACCAAACCAAAACCATACTCAGAACGGAAAACGTCTACTAGCTTTACCTTTTCTCTGTCATATTTACGATACGTGCCATAGCGTGGACTCCGTACATACCGATCCTGGATACACGTCATCAAGCTGCGCCGAAAATAAGGAGCAGCAAATCGGGGAGCGACAGTGTGCGCGTGCGGCCTGTGACGTCCAAGAGCTGCAGATCAGGCAATGCAGGATGGTGTACACATGCCTATACATAGTACGATATTTTTGTTATTAACATTCTTACGACACAGTTTACATTCACAACTGTCACAAAACAAATGCAAATCACAATTACAATACAAAACACAAATACAACACATAGTGAGAATCCATTTACGCGCGAGCTGCAAATCGGGCAAGAATTGCAAACTGCGTAACAGGCAGGCATGACCTGCTCGCGCTTCTAAACTAAAGCTGCAGTGAAAATTGTTAGCAAAGCAACATATACGATCTTATATCTACCAGGCTGACATTTTAGTTGACGGCAACCATTAAAGAATCGTACAATTGGTTTTGAAACTGTTGTTTTGTGTTTCAGAATAAGTATGAACATTTTTAACTGAATATGTCTACTTTATTTTTAATTTCTAGTAAATTTGGTAACTGCTACGCGCACGCGGATGGATCACGTGACTCTTTTGCTTCTTGACCTTTGGCAAAAACGTCACTCTGCCATCTTGCTTGCAGCACTAGACATGATTGTTTTTACCAGCTAGCTGCTTAGCACCGGAGTCCTGTTCTCTAGTATTAATAAAATGGCAAACCATTTAGTTAGTCTGAGTAGCGACTGAAGTACATTAATGTCAACTAGTTACACCGAGGCTGCCCGGATAGTTTAGGCTAACAGGTCACAGCATATACTGTAGCCGCGTTAGCATGTTAGCGGCTGCTGGTACTCGTGCGGGATTACTGCGAAGCTGTAGTGTGCTCCAGGGTTTGGTAGTCATGTTAAGTAACAGAAAATAATTTATTCAGGGTTGTGAGGTTCGTCTTCTATCCGAATAACTACATTTTGCTTATGAATATATTCGGTGGCGTATGCATTTTGAACTAGATGTTTGAGTCCTGAGCTGTTTTTTCCTCTTCGCCGAATTTCTGTTGTACTTAAGTCATGTTGTTTTGCTGGAGTATAATCTGACATTATTGTTTGCTGAATTAAATATGTTTATAGATTTACTTCCAAATATGTATTTTGTGCTCGTACCTGAAAATTGCTTAAGTTAGTCGCTTGGTTACAAGACTAACTGAACCATTCGTTCGTTAAGTTGTCAGGTATCACTGGTAGTGACTGTGCATGCAGGTGCACGAAGATAATTAGGGCTAAATATCGATTAAAAGGTCAGTTTGGTGTGGCTGGGGAAACATGTCGTCTTTCTCTGAATCTGCGCTGGAGAAAAAATTGTCGGAGCTTAGTAATTCCCAGCAGAGCGTTCAGACATTATCATTATGGATAATACATCACAGAAAACATTCATCATTCATCGTGCGTGTATGGCATAGAGAGATGAAGAAAGGTAAACCTCTAAACCCTTGGAACCTTTCATTATTTTATTTGAGAATGTGTGTAAACAATTATTTAAGAAAATATCAGTGACGCGTGTCTGACGTAACACAATGTATACCACCCGTATTGTTTAACTTAATATAATATAATATTGTTTTAAAAATAAATAATAGTGGTAAGGGGGGAATAAGATGTAGGCAACTGTAATGCTACAATACTTTATTGTACTTTTTTATTCTTTCAGCAAAAACCAGCAGAAAATTGACTTTCCTGTATCTTGCCAATGACGTGATCCAAAACAGCAAGAAAAAAGGACCCGAGTTTACGCGGGATTTTGAGACTGTCCTCCTTGATGCCTGTTCTCACGTGGCGAGGTATTTGCTTCATCACTTGCATGAAATTAATACCTAAAAGTTTCTAACTTTTTTCAGAGTATGAATGAATGTTGTATCATGCCACGTCTACCTCATCACATATGCCTATAATGGTTTTCCCTGTGCATTTTATTATTAATTTTGCATTTGACTTGTGCCTGCCTTGGTCTGAGTGCTGACCCCTCATTCCCTGCAGGGAAGTAGATGACAGCTGTAAGAAGCACCTGGAGAGGTTACTGAACATCTGGCAGGAACGCAGTCTGTACCGTCCCGACTTCATCCAGCAACTGAGACTGGCTATTGAAGACTCCAATAGCACCAAACACAAGGTTCTGGGTAAGAAAACAGGAGTCACCTGAGGCTGAAATTCAGCCAATCATCTTCCTTATTGTATAGCCTATACAATTATGTTTCTTCATTTAGGAGCAAGAGAAGGTATACCTACTTTGGGTTTGACATTTGTGTCACCAATTATGTTGGGTGGGGGGAAAACTTTTACAAGAATCATCTTTTGAGTCCATCCCTAGTTGGGTGCTGAAAATGCTGAACTGGTGCATTTCTGTTTTGACTGTGAAGTAGTCACTATTCTACTCATGGAAGATGAATACCGAGTGGCTTTTCAGATAGCAGGAGCATAAAGCTGTGGGAATTTTGTCCACATTGACCACTTACTGTTTTAGCCATCTCGGATCTAGAAATATTGCCAATTTTCCATTATTATATTGTACATTTAAAGAATGCTGGCAGCAGTAAAGTGCATGAATTATGTAAAGAGTTGTTTGTTTCAGGGTGCTGAAACATACTAAACATTTGCAGCATTACTCATTTACCATTTTATGTCCCTGGATTTTTTGCTTTAGACTTAATTTACTCAGGTAAAATGTCCCAAAGTAAGCATGAGTAGAAACATTAGCTTTGAATAAATGGGATGTTTAATCAAATGAATTATAGTAATTCAGTCGTAATTCATTGACAGTTTATTATGGGACCATAAGGTATGTACAAATAGCACTTGAGATTCCATTATGTTGGTTTTTCCCCCTTGCAGAAAAGAAAGCCACCAAGCGCCCTTACAGGAAGGTCCAGGAAGAGGAGGAGGAGGAGGAGGAGGAGGAAGAGGACGATGACTACAGAGCTCACTTCTCACCACACACCTGTGATTCCACAGGTCCACAGCTGGTACTGCCGCATTTTATAGTGGTCTCTTTTCAGCAGTAGGTGTCAGCATAAGTCCAGTGTTGCATGTTAGCAAAACTGTGTGACCAACTTCTGCTTTCTGGTTTGGTTAAAACCTCCATCCACGCAAAGACCTAGAAGAGTGATATGTAAGCTTTGAGTAAAATCTTGGCCTAAAGTAGTACTTTGAATTGGAACAGAAACCACTGTCTGAACAGAACTGAGGAGCTAGTGTGTCCGAGTCATTATGTTAAACGCTTCTTGCCTGTTGTAGACTGAAGAGCTGGTGAAGGCCCTGCAGGACCTAGAGAATGCTGCGTCTGGGGATGCTGCTGTCCGCCAGAAAATAGCCTCACTGCCCCAAGAAGTGCAGGATGTGTCCTTGCTGGAGAAGATTGTAGGTGAGGTTGTCCTAAGTGCATTCTTCCGTTAATGAAATGCACTACACGTAATTAAAAGATTAAATATGTAGCAGTTTTGTTTTACACAGTGTTTAATTACGAGTGTTGTGAAGTTCCGTAATGTTTTCATTTCATGATGGTTTGTATTTAAGTACAATGCAATATCGGCGCTACTCTCTAAACATCAACACTTGTCCTTGGAAGATCAGTATCAATCCACCACTGATTTGCACAGGTTCTTTTGTATCTTAGGTATTTTTAAGTAGCACATTCATTTCTGAATATCCACTTAATCTCTTCCCAGACAAAGAAGCTGCAGAGAAACTATCGAAGACGGTGGATGAGGCCTGCTTACTCTTGGCAGAGTATAACGGACGCCTTGCTGCAGAGCTGGAGGACCGAAGGCAGCTGGCCCGCATGCTAACAGAGTACATCCATAGCCAAAAGGAAGCGCTCACAGAGAGGGAGAAGAAGCTGGAGGCAAGTCTCCTGGTTTCCTAGCGTTTGTGACTTTCTGTCCAACTGTTTTCACAACTCTCGCATGGGTCCTGAGTTCATTTTGAAATAAATCACTGCTGCTGTGAATCAAGTGACGGTGCTGGCTGATTAATGGGCTAGTTTTCATCTGTGCAAGTGCCATTGTAGAATAACAAAATGATTTATTGGGTAAACAAGAGTAAAAGAGCAGACCAAATTTGCCACGATCTGCAGTAGCTGAATGATTTCGAGCCCATGTCTGTCCACGTTAGAAAGGGAGCATGTTACCTCTTGGGGAGTAAGGAGTCCAGAAACCAAGCAGCTGAATTACAGTGGAAAGTTCTTTTGAAAAATTTATGGTGATTCTTTAATCTTTTGAATGTCAGTGATGCGATGGGTGATTCAGCTATGGCTTTAACCCTTAGGGGACAAGGGAATCATTGGCAATAACGCGATAATCTTTCTCATAATCTGTCTTTTCAAAAGGTCCATTGTTGAAAGTTTAAAAGTTTTTAAAATTAGGTTAAAAAGCCTAAAAAGTAAACTGTCACCTTACTTTGTTTTACCTGCATCGAGGGCATGTTGTACTGCTCTCACAATCTAAATAGCCACATTAGCGCGTATTCAAATCGCATTCGCATGGTAATTTGATGGACAACACAACGGTGAAACGTGATACTTCCCCATCAGCACCATGGGGGGGGGGCAGGTGTTAAAGGCTCATTCATACACACGAGAGCTCCTACATATGTAATGGAAGGAGGCCAGACATAGTGACATAAGTTCGGTTTTTCTTATTTATTTATCCAACTGAATGTTGCAACTGCAACATTTAGTCGTCTTCATGTAACCAATACTTTGGTGATCAGATATCTGGGATCAAAACAAACTTCCACCATTGCTTGCTATGTACTTTTATAATGTTTCTGCAAGTGTTCCAAACTGCATTTTGCAATGTCTAAAGTTTGTAATTTGACATCAAAGTAAACATAAATCTGATATATTTTCAATATACATTACAATTAAGATGAGTGTAATGCCAAAACAAATATATAAGAAGTATATTTGCCATGACGTAAGTTTATGATATTGAATGAAATGTGTGACCATGCCCCAGTCAGTGAGAGTGTGTTCCCCACCCCTAGTCCCCAGAGAGTTAAAGTGTTGTGGGGTGAGAATCTTGGTGTCTTATTTAATGCTCACAATTTGCTTCAGGTTCCACCTTTATAAAGTTTAGCAGAACAGTGGTGGTTGGCAGTGAAATAAATTAAAACATTTGTAGCAAGCAATATACCTAAGAAACCCTCTGATAATTATCACCCCTAGATAGTGGACTGTTTTTATGCTTACGAGGCACTTTTTGGTAGGAGTACAAGCAGAAGCTGGCCCGGGTGACCCAAGTGCGTAAGGAGCTGAAGTCCCACATCCAGAGCCTGCCGGACCTCTCCCTGCTGCCTAATGTAACCGGGGGTCTTGCACCATTGCCCTCTGCCGGGGACCTGTTCTCTACTGACTAAGCAGCCCAGTACCCTGACCTGCTGAAGGGACTCCTGGAGAGAGCCGATCAAGGCTTTGCATAGAGGGCAGCGTGGGATCAGAAGTCCAGCCTTCTCCAGCTCCACAACCAAAACCACATGTGCATTTTGTGGTGGTGATTTTTTAAAATACATTTTTAAGATATGAACATGAAATCATCTTTCTTGTGAAAAATGTAGAGGCAGTTGGTTTCAACTAGTAAATTATTAATTCTGTAAAGAATTCTTAGTGGTGATGTTCACTAAATATCACCTGTGTTGGGTTTAGTGATTAATCTAACCATGTTGGGTGTGTTAAAAGACCCATGTGAAAAAGTTATTTTCTACTGCTGCTACTAAAAGACACTGAATTTAGCAGGTATATTTATACTTTCAGGAATGACCTACAAGGGCCTATTCCTGCTCCCCCCTTTCCTGTGCATCAGTACAAAAACATGCTTCTAGGTAAACAAAAACTCAAAAAAGGCCAAGTATCTGTACTTTGTTACAAAATGGCATTTTATATCTTCCAGGTCCCAGATAATCTTAAGCACTGTATAGTTTATTTTAATGTACGAAAATTAAGTTAAGAACCAAGTAATGTTTCAGATTTTCTTTCAGGTCTTTGTAATGATTGAGGCTGTAGTTTGTTCAGACTCTTAAGAGTTTCAGTTGTCATGGTACTATAGATGAGGTTTGCCAGTATCCTAAGTTGTGCTAGAATGTTTTCTCACTATATTCTGAAATGGCCTTCCTTTGGAGTAATTAGCGAAACAGGAAATAGTCCTGTTGCCCTCTTTAATTAGGTCGAAGCATTGTGTAATGTTGATTGATCTGCTGTCTTCCAATGGCCAGCTTTATAAAGAGTAGGAAAGAGAATGTTCTTTGTGTTTGGGGAGTGGTGGTGTGAAATATTGGTTCACTAATTGCATGGCATATGCTGTCAAGATAGCAATAGCTAATAGCACAATGGAATCCAAAACATGATGTACTACGAAGGGAAAATGTCAGAAATAAACCACATAGGATTATACAAACAAGCTAGAAAGTATGTATTTTTTTGTTCTTAGTTCTCCTACTGCTTTTATCCTTGTTATAATTTAGTGTTGGTGAATGGTGACCACTGGTGAATAATCAGGTCCTGGAAGTCATTGCACCCAGACCCTGTAATGAGCTGGAAAAATGTAGCTTGCTGTAGGTGTCAGAAAATCCGTTGGAGGGAAGGGGGACCAAAATGTGACACATTATGTAGTTTTGGAAACGTTGCCATATTTTGAGACATTTTAACAACTTTTTTAAATTAACTTTTTCACGGTCAAAAGTATTGATGATAATCACCTCAGATTGTTGCTTGCTGTGGACTTGGCTCATTTTGGTCAGTGTCTTAAGGGACCACAAACTTTCCTTCCATCTTTTGCTCAAATTCTTGCGCAGTGTCCTGCCAGTGGCGCAGAACTGCACCTGCTATGGTTTCTTGTTGAAGAAACACAACTGGTTTCTTCTGATACCCAGCAGGCTGCTGGCTAATGCTGTTTATTTTGTAACACTGGAAGGTTTCTGCAAGTTTTTTTTTTGTTGATATTTTTGTATTTATGTTGAAGGTTCCCTGTTCTCTTTGAAAATAGTTTTTTCCCCCTCTCTGAAGCAGAGAGCAGTAAAGTCCCTTTTAGGATAAGTATATCTGTTCACACGTGTGTAACATCGTTATTCAAATGTAATATGTGGCGACAGCACATTGCTCTGGCACATATAGGTAAGTATTCATCATGTATGCCGCCAGATGGAAAACACGCCGTGAATCATTCAGAAATATTAAATAATATATTCCATAAATTGCAATGGTACTGCATTTATGGTCCCCACAGTACCAACAGTGATTTGTTCTGCTGTTTTTTTGTGTTTTACAGTGTTGTGTGACACTTGTTCGATATTGTACTGTATCTTCAGGCCAATTCACTAAAGATCTGAGGATGTTACTTGTACACAGGAGTGGTATCTTTTGCCATTGAACTTTACATACTGTAATGAAGAGCCTTGCAGTTTTGAAACTGGTGTCATTGACATGAATAAAAATCAGTTTTTTTAAACAAAAAAATGATCAGTCAGTGACAGAGAAAATGGGAAATTACTCTCATTCAGAATCAGGTGAAGAGCGTGCACTGACATTTTGATTGTGTAGGCATTTTGATGCTTGTGTAGGTGTACAACTTCCAAACATTTATCCAGTACAGGGTTACCGGGTGGTTTGTTCGAGTATATTATAAAACCCTACATGTGACCATGTGTTTTACATGAATGGTTCATTCCCAGGTAAGTTATCAGGTGTAAGTTATATTAGTCACTTTAAGGAAAGCATTTTCCTATCAGATTCATAAAGTAATTAGCGTTCTTCGAAATAATCCAGTGTTCCTGTATTGTTTCTTTTCCGTCATACTTGGCAATGATCTGCATGTTTGTGAGGTTGATTTCTTCCACGCAGAAGGAGCAGTTCTCAAAGGGTTCACGAAGTGGGTTTTGCAAGATCTCTGCAGCCATTGATTTTTTTTTTTACAACAGTCAGGGGACTCAATTTAAAACAAAATGATATTGGCGCCACTCAACAAAATGTAAAATATGTTAATTTTTCCATAATCACTATATTTTTGGTTGATTAAAGAGCATGTTGAGAGTAATCATGACCAAATGTTTGTATTAAACTATTTTAATACAATAGATCTGTAGTGAGGCTGTTCTTTCTACAGGCCCATTTGCAGTATCTGCAGTATTCAATCTGCATTGATCATACCCTTATGATGGTCTCTGGGTTCTCCACAACGACGGGCCTTGATGAGCCATCAAATTCCCCAGTCTTCATATCAGCGATGATGCCAACCAGTTGGATTAGGTTATCCTGACTTACGGCTTTACATTATTGGTTGCAGCTGAGCTTGAGGTGAATCCACTTCTCTAAGATTGCAGAAAAAGACTATAGAAGTTAACAGAAGGCCTGCATGTTTTGCTTTGAGCCTGTGCACAAGACTTACTGACCATCAGTAGAAAGAAAAAAAAATAGGTCCTCAGTTTTTCCAACAATAAGTTGCCATTGTAGGACACAATCTGGGCATAAAACCTGATTTTGCACATGCTGGATGTAGGAGTTCTATTGGTGACAATTGCAAACACATCAAAGTCTCAGATGCCGTACTTACGGAAACCGGAATAGTTTATAAACTTCAGTAATCAGTATAGTAGACACTATTAGTCACTATTACTGGTTGCCATTTTATTATACTGGAATGTTCTGTAGGCCCACTGTGGATGTGTCCACTGTTATTCTCATACCTTGATCCATATCTGCAGTTTATAATGATCAGTTGACTGACTGTCGTGTTTTGCAATCCTTAACGTTTTAGTTTTTATATCCCACTGTACATTTGCCACCCTCAGGTAAACTAGCAAAATAAAGTTGAAACAATACTTAGCATATGTAAATATATGCTGTCGATGATGATATTTTAATATTTAATAGTGAATAGTTTTCATTATTTAATATTAAAATATATTTCAAAACACATTTCAATGTGGTTTTGAATAATTTTGCAGTGGTCTTTCCTTGTCAGGCTTCCTGCCATTGTGTTTATAACTCTTTCCTTGGGTTCCCTGTTCACCACACCTTTTGTGTCTTGTCATTATCATGTGTTTACAAGTTTCGGATTTCAGTGTTTTATTGTCATGTGCACAATGGACAATGAAATTCTTAATCACGTTCAGTTGTGGACAAAAGTTTACATATACTTATTACAAATATGTTTGGGGGTTACAGTGATTTCTACAATTGTTCTTTATCTGTGACAAAATGATTATACAACACAACTTAAAAAAATCAAATTTTAGGTGTAATTTGTTGTCATATTTGTGAAACCAACAAAAGGTCAAAATTATACATAGAGGGTCAAAAATATACATGCAGCACACCTAATATTTGGTTAAATGTCACTCAGCACATTTCACCTCCATCAGATTCCTTTGGTAGTCATCAACAAGCTTCTGGCAGAAGCTTCTGGTTGGTTAATTGACCACTATTCTTGGCAGAATTGAGTACAAGCAAATTCGTTGGGTGCCTGGCACAGACAGGACCTTTAGGCATAGTCTACACATGTTTTTGATGGGGTTGAGGTCAGGACTTTGGGAAGGCCATTACAAACAATTAGGGCCATATTTTAACCATCTGAAGCACATGGTCTGAAGCACACGGTCTGAAGCACATATTTTAACCATCTGAAGCACATGGTCTGATGCACATGTTCTGAAGCACATATTTTAACCATCTGAAGCACACGGTCTGAAGCACACCACGCAGGTTCTTTTAGGGAGTGGCCAACCCACTTTTGCTAGTTTAACTGGGGCAAAATAGTGTCTGTGCCAGGCGTGTAGTTCAAAAGGGTTATACTAAGTCTCATAATTATTCATGGTATGTTTGGGACACAACATGCTATAAACCACTATGTAATGTTATCTCCCATTCCATTCAAGAGCCAGGTGTCCTTGCACCTTGGTGGATTGCTATTATAATAGCAGATTTGCCAGGTAGCGATCCACTTGTGCGTGAGCAGACCATGTACAGCAACAGGTCTGCATTTCCACTGCATGTCCCATGGCAACTGAATGCAACATGGGACAAATTTTCAGTTTTGAATTCTGGAGCAGGCAGGAAGCGGCTGACAGGCTGATATGTTTGCAGCAGTGGGAAAAACAAAATATTGCTCAAATAGGTTTTTTGTTTTTTTTTATCAAATTATTATTTTGAGTGAGCAGAGAAACTTACATAAAAATTATATTACAATTTTCACCAAATAAAAGAAAAGTAGGCTACTATGACTAAATTGGATTTTGCACAGCCAGCCTACCACGGAAGTTCTGGGTGTTAAGTGGCAAGGTGCACAGATTCCTCAAGTACCCATTATGTTATTCTGCTGAGGCTGGACTAAAACCAGCAACCTTTCCTCCACAGGTATGGAGGCCTGCTGAGTCACCCCCGTGTGGTGATGCTGTACCATGAAGATTGGTTAATTAAGTGAAAGGCAAGGCCATCCCTTGTTGACTCAGGAACATGCTGAACTCAGGAAAATCAGGATGTCACTCAGCTGGACAGAGTACCCATTTACAAATTGTAGTGAAGGACAAGGCAGGTGAGATGTGTGGGATATTAACTTCTCTGACTTGCCAATATAAATTCAAATTCAGTAGAGCACATGAAAGTCCTACAAAGATCAAAATCATCTGCAAATAGCAGGAATGTCACTTCTGGCCCCTTTGCTAAATGCTCTCCTAGCTGAAGTTGTGCCTTCGTATCCTATTCATGAAAATCTCAAAAAGTGGAGAGAAGACACATCTGTGCTAGAAGCCAACACACGCTCTGCTTAGCATGACAATGTCATGTCATGGATGTGGACGCCGTCTTACGGAAATGGAATAGCGTTCAGTAGCAGCCCTGGTGCCCCATATGCTGTCATAAAAGCCACAGTATGTGCCATGGCAAGTGTTTATATGACTTTTCCAAATCCATAAAGCACAAGTACATTTTTGCACATTTCTTTGCACCTTCTTACAGCTGGGTGAGGAACAAGTGTATTTCCACATTGTTCCTCTGGAATTGTAGATTCGACCATCAAAGAGTCTCCTTCTTAGGACGCTGGCATCGGGTTTCCCAGAAAGGCGAAGCAGGATAATAGGATAATCCCCCCCCCCCCTTAGCTGGAACACACACACTTGTCCTTTTCTTCAATACAGACCACCACCCATGTTTGCCAGTCCTGAGGTACCTTACATGCCTTCCATGCAACGTCAGCATCTACTCCTTTAAACATCTCAGTAGATTTAATCTATCCCTGCAGCCTATCTGCCACGGAGGCCTATTATCTCTGTAGTGACTTCAGCTACACTAACTTCAGTTTCCAATACTGTGTCCACTAGGTTGAGGAGTTCTTCAAAGCGATTTCCCACTACCTGACAATATCCACATCAGCTGAACACAATCCTCAACTCACCCTCCTGAAGAATCAAACAGCTTCCCAAAACTTCTCTAGAGCTACCCAATAATCTCTCCCCATGGATTCTCTAAGACGTCTTAGACCCGGGTGGTACCCCACCCCTGCCTTGCCCGCATAGCTTCAGGGATCAGCACTGGATCCCTGTGACAATGCATAAAACAAGTGGGTATGGAAAATGGTGGGGTAGATGGATGGACATCCTATATCCACCCAAAGAGTAATAACCAATCACTGTTTATGGCTAGAAAACTTAAAAGAGTAGACTGTAGGTCCTAGATTAATACAGTTGACTTTATTTGTGTTTCCAACTCATTACCAACACAGCAAGATTTTGTCCACAATTTAACACCATATGTTTGTCTCTGTGGTCCATGAATATATGTCGTCATTGTATAAAAGCACATCAAACAATGCTTAGGAATGCCTGATATGCCAGAAGGTTATAAAATAAGAAAACTTCCTATATACTGCATTACTGAACTCAGACATGATGAAAAATAAATGTAAATACTGTCATGTTTGGATATAATAGTATCAGAAGCAGGCCTTTATTTAGGGGATAGGGCCAAATGTACACTGGGTTACAATGCTGCATGACTTTAATACAATTTTGTGTTGCAGTTGGGCATCCAGTCCATAGCCTCAGTGGAATACAGTTAAACCATTTGTGGTATGTCACCTGATATGAGGCACTGAATGGGTAGCAGTGCTAGTTATAAAAAATGTGCTAAATGTGAACTACACAATAATTTTACAACCTCCTTTGGAGGTAAATTTTATTTTAAGGTGCTTTGCTTAAAATAATTCCTTTTCATTGTTCTTTTTAAGCTATTTTTCTGTATCACATCTCTTTCATAAAGTCTGGAAGATAAAAATCCCCCAGCCAGGACAACCACTTACTAGTGAAATTTAGAGAGTGCCAAATTCAGAGGGCACACGAATGCCGAAATCATTTCAGAGAATTAACAAATCACATACAGTATAGTTAACTTAAACTTCTGTGGACTTTCTGCAAACAGCCACTGCTTTAACCTGCAGAAAAAAACAGAATTATGAACATCCATCTAATTATGAGGATGCATTACTGAAAAGCAAGACCTGTTTGGTACATGGGCATTTATTAACTAGTCTAATAGCATTTTTGACCAATATGCAGTACTGCACTAAAGTCTTGGGCCATCAAAGAAAATGATGTTCAGATGATCTTCTTGTTGCTGTTGAACTATTATGTCCATCAAACAGTGCTAGGTTAGTCATTTCAAAACCTCTCATAAAATCACCATAGTATTTGCAGCAAACCTCCAATACACCCACATATTTTTTGACTTGACCACCGACACACCTCCTATGGCTAATCAAAACCTCATTGACGTCTAACTAATTAAATAAATTAATTAAGTGACCTGGTGGTGAAATTTAATAAATGCATGGAATGGCTGAGGTGCCCCTGAAGAGAGGTTTGGGAAGCAAAGTGGTGATCATCTAGTAATCCAGGCATCAGTAGCTTTTTGGAGAACAGACGAAATTCTAGTTAGTTGTTATTGTGTCACTTTTAATTTGCATGTTTCGGTGTTAAATTGTGTTTTTTTCTGAACAAATATTCACTTCCCAAGAAAAACTGCAGTAAACATTTTCTGATGGCTCAAAACTTTTCAGTTCGGTATATCCAAGGGTATATGATGATGAAAGTTTGTTTTAGTTATTTTTCAGCCTTTACTGATCTAAAATATGTGTAAGTATCAGTGTAAAGCAGGGGTGTCAAGCATTCCTGGGGGGCCAGAGCCCTGTGTATCTTAGTTCTTTCCCTGTTCGACCACAAATGATTCAGCTCAAGAGCTGTGTGGTAATTAGCACAAGGAGGTGCAAGGAGATGAATCAGAGTAGACTGTAGTCTAAAATGCGTATTGCAAAAATGCGTAGGGCTGCGGCCCTCCAGGACTGCAGTCTGACACCCCTGGTGTAGAGTATCAATCATATATGACAATCATAAACAACCTTTCCAGGTACTTGCTGATATGGCAGGGCTCGTGGTTTTGACATAGTGGGGGGCCGCTTTCCGGAATCCACAGGAAAACCCTGGTCACGGAAAAGGGGGGGTATTCCATGTGGTCCCCCCACCTTGGAGCACACGGAAAATGAGGATGAGGATGGGCTCTGCATGCCTCCTCCAATTGCAGATTGGCAGCTGTGGTCAGACCCACTGAAGCCACTGGTGCTTCCACCAGAGGACTCAGAACTGTTCCCTGGAAAACAACGAAAACAGACTCAGATAAACAACCCCCACCCATCAAACAGTGCATAACACCAATTATAAACATCTAATGCTATGTAGTTAGTTCTGCAGTTGTGTTCTGCAATTAATAACAAAGCCTGACCCAGGAGGTGTATGCTCTCATTGTCTAGGTCATCCTCCTCCATAACTCCTTCAGAAACCCCTTGGCTTGACTCTACTCTCTGGGAATGGCCACAGAGGTAGCTGGCAGGGGATAGAGAACCCCAGCCAGAGGATGAGGATGAGGATGAGGTGCTTCCAGCTGTTGAACAAGCGCTCCCAGATCCTGTGGAATTAGCATGGGATAACAGAAGGCGTCCTTGGGGTAACATCTTAGAGTCTGAAATGAGAAGAAAATAAGTTTTTCTTCATGGGTAACAAAACATATTTCAATACATTTCAATGTTTTACTTGAAGGAAGCAGGTTGAATAGCTGAGATGTTTCTAAAGAACATGTGTGAAGGCACCTCTTCCAGTCGGGACACACTTGATTGCCCTGTCGCAGATTGCTTCATCACTGGGCTGGATATCCATGAAAGGTTTGCTCCCCATTCCCATGAAGACCCTCTCCTGTATCCTAAGCTCTGCATCATGTCATAATAACAATTAAACAACAGAGGTTAGCTTGACAGGAAGGGCAGATTTAACGAGAAAGGAGTGCTGGAACTCTAACTAACCCCTGCTGCGTACTGCTTGCTCCCAAAGGATCTGTTCCAAGTCATTGGCCCAACCCTCCTTCACCTCCTTTTTCTCAGCCTGCAGGATGTAGGTATCCTGGGAGTTCCTACGTCGGAACCAGATCTCAAAGCACAGCCCACTATTGCCAGAGTTGTGTGTCATCCCAATATCAGAAGTCTGGTCAAAATAAGCACAAAATCAGAATCATACACATGACTTCTGTCAGAATTTACACTAAATTCAATCAAAATTTCTTTCATTATGGCTACTTACCTTGAAAGATTGTTTATAAACATAAATGTCATTCCCTATAGTTGTCCTCTTAGTCTTGCTGAAAAGGATGAGCTCTTGGAAGAGGAACACGTGGCGAAAGCATTTCTTTTTCTTGAAGGACACCAAGAATTCATTCTGACGGATCAGAGGCCCCTGTTCCTTCAAATTGACCTGGAAGAGGAAAGAGAACCACGGAAGCTTATCAATTTAATGAAGTGGAGCTTCACTTGCCGTGTGTTTGCTCCCTCACACCCTAATCACAGGCACTCACATCACAGCCTTGGATGTCTTCCATAGTAAGAAGGTCATTCCCATGGCGCAACTGGAAGCAGACGACTTCTAGAGCTGCTTGAATTTCAGCTCTCTCACTGCACGGCCATGCATCACACTCCCTCAGCAGGTCCTGCAGCAGCAGGTTGTACTTGCTGATCCGCTGTACTGGCTTCAGCAGGTAAGATGACAGATCCATCTTGTCTCCCAGCTCCTGCTGTTTCTGCTATCATTTAAAAAAAATGGAAGTGAAAATTTCAGGTACAGAAAGTAAAAATCCATGATCTGGTTTCAACCAACCAATTAAGTATAAAGAGGCACAGTCACAGAGTACTCAGGTGGTTGATTGAAACAAAATCATGGTTAGGGTTTTTACTTTCTAGACCTGAAATCTCCACCTCGGAAAAATGTTTGAGGTTTATTCAAGAGTGCAGAGAATTAACAGTGATGAAAAGGTACAATTGTCTCACTGATTCACAGCCTATCACTCCGGGTCTCTGTCTGTTAACCAGGGGTTGGTAGTGTGCCCCCTTCATTAAATTTGCCGAGCAGGGGGATGCAATGGTTGCTTGCCTGAAAGAAGCCATGGGCATGGTGAATGAGCAGGGCATCAGATTGAGGTTTATTCTTGCTGTAGAGTGCATATAGGCTGAAGCTCTCTCTCTGAGTCAGGAAAGAAAGACATAATTAATTAATCTGTTTAAGCAGAAGGGACCACAATTAAACATACAGCACGTGTGTCTTCCAAGGTGATCAGCATGGAAAATACCCTCTCTGGTTTTTGTTTCTCAATCCGGTCCTCGGGGACCTGCAGACAGTCCTGGTTTTTACTCCCCATGGGGAGCTGGGAGGGAGCAAAAATGTGGACTGTCTGGTAGGGACCTTGGAGGGAGCAAAAACATGGACTGCCTGTGGTTCTCCTACAACAGGGTTTGGAAACAATTCCCTACTGTATTAGCAATAGAAAACCTTGTCTGTATGTAAGCTTCCTGTTAACATGACAATGGTGTTAATGTAAAAACAGCTTTTGCAAGATATGTTTCTTTAACAAGAAAATATTATATAATTATGGTCGCAAAAATGTTTATACATAAACATACATAAATAAAATACATACATAAAATATACATAAATAGACTGCCTGGCTAAAAAATGTCACCATTTGAATTTAAATCAGCAAGTACTTAAGAGCCAATGACTGGATCATTATTACAGCTCAGCAATGTTATACAGCAATAATGTAAAGTCAGCTGAGAACCTGAATCTACTGAATGACCAGGTTACACCTCAATCCATCATCAATGGATTCTTTCTTCCGTGTTGGCATGGGCATATTACAGGACGATAAAGTCAAGATGCATCAGGCTCAGATTTTCAAAGAGTGGTTCAGGGAGCATGAGGAATCATTTTCACAGATGAACTGACCACCTCAGAGTCTTGACCTTAATCCCACTGAAAGTCTTGGAGATGTGCTGAGGGAGGCTTTATGGAGTGGTTCAATTCACCTATCAGCGAGAAATTAATGCAAATCTGGATGAAAAGAAAATGCTGAGATGTGGAAGCAAAGCATTGACGAATGTGCACCATAATCAAAGCTAAATGTCGCCCAGGCTGCGTATGTATATGCTAATAACCTGGCACTTTATATTTAAAATAAGAAATAAACTGTATATAACTTAGGTAGACCTAGTTACCAATTTAATAACCAACTTAAATTATTTTAGAGCTGTATCAATACTGCAATTAATCATTATACAGTAAAATCTCATTATAGTGGATTCGCTTATAATGGAATATCATCTATAACGGACGAGGTCCACTGGTCCCAGCCACGCGCCTTTGCGAACATGCAGAAAACGCATCGGATATAGCGGACTTGCATATAGTGGAATTTCACTTAAAACGGACAATTTGGTCCCCAGAGCCCTTTTAGCTGTAGTTTTGTCCAGCTAGAACGGACATGCAGCTCCGCCTACAAGGCGCATGGCGATGGTGATATCCAGCGCAGATACGTACGTAGTCGGGATTATTAATAGTCACACATCTGGTCTGGTAAAGGTGGATTACTACATGTACAATATAATAATCTATACAAGTGTGTCTGCTGGGGTGTGGCATGAGTAAATGGTGTCCTGTAGTTGTGTTCTAGCCATACAGCAACTCTGGATATAACCGCCTTTTTGCCAGGTCCCTTGAAGTGGGATTTTACTGTATCCCAATTAGTTTTGTCGCAATGTTTCATCAATATTTATACCTTTGCATCAATTTATTCATTTTTAACCACTTGCTGGAAAACATAGGAACTGGTGGTGGGTTTCAGGAAATGGTTTCAGGAAAAGTCCCCCAAGACAACAATGTCCATCAAGATCAAGCTCAAGATCAGGGGAACAGAAGTGGAGACAGTACAGGATGACAGGAGAGCAAACTGGATTGGGCCGGGAATCCAGAGCCGGTGTACAAAAAATGCCAGTGCCGGCTATATTTCTGAAAGTCATCGGTCATTTAACATCTGGAACAAGTTGCTGCAGATGTGCTTCCACTCAGCAGTGGCCAGTGCCAACTTATAGGCTGTAGTATGTTGAGGCAGCAGGGTGAAAGCAGCAGGTGTCAACAGGCTTAACAAGCTCATCAGGAAGGTTGGCTCCATGCTGGGAATGGAGCTGGACTCCTCAATGTCTGTGTGCTGTGTAAACTTGTTGGCAGCCTGGACAGAACCTCACACCCCCTGCACTGCACCCTGAACAGCTACCCCAGCCCCTTCAGCTGGATGCTTACAGCATATCACCAAGATACTCCACCCAGCAGCAGAGGAGATCCTTCCTTCCTTTGGCCATTAGACTGAATAATTCCTCTCACTTCTTTTGGGAGGAGACCTCCACATCAGACCCTCGCTGCTTCTTGACACCTTAATGCCTGTTAATTAAGTTTGACCTATTTAAATTTTCATTAGTTGCATTATTTCAATATCGGGGTGTTAACCATCAGGATACAATTTTAATATCATGATGCAATGAATCGTGACACTGGTATCATGATAGACATCATGAGTATTGTATCACGGGCTACTTGGTAATACTCAGCCCTACAATACTTTTTGTAATTATATTTTTGCCATTTCCATTTATAATGTACCATGAATTGATATGAATTGATATGAATCTGGGTCAGGGATGTAGGCATACTCACATGTCTCAGAAAACAACGCCCCACTCGAAGGGGTTCCTGCAGGCAGCCTTCCAGTTCCTTGAGAAAGAAGTGGCAGTGGAAGTCGTGCAGCTTCTCCAGATTGCTGAAGATGCGTCCGCGCCGGCCTCGAAGGTCCTGAGGCACGTCCGGCCTCTCCAGCAGGGGGTAGTAATGGGTCATAACGTAGCTCAGTGAGCGTACATATTCCCTCTCTGTCAGTAGTAGTTCCTCTATTATCAGCCGGAACCTCCTGACAGAATAAATTTCATGGTCACCACGCTTACCAAAAGTCCTCAATGGCAAGTCCCCTCAAAACGATTAACTGGCCTAAAATGCTTTCCTTCAACAATCAGAAGAGATGCACAATTTGTTCAGTAAAGGACACATGCAATAAAAATTTGAAGGGAAATACTCATTATGAAACGCAAGTGTTATTGCAAGTGCAATAAATTTTATTTTAGCATATTATCATACCATTCAGGTACAGCCTGCCTGATCATATTCTAGGACACAATCCAAAGCTGTACTGAAAAAGTGGTTAAGCAATATTGGATAAATCCATCCATCCATCCATTTTCTATACCCGCTTATCCTACTGGGTCGCGGGGGGTCCGGAGCCCACCCGGAAGCAACGGCCACGAGGCAGGGAACAACCCTGGACAGGGGGCCAGCCCATCGCAGGGCACACTCACACACCATCCACACACACAGGC
>JABFEB020000104.1:22179540-22204686 GCA_019775895.2 Stomatorhinus ivindoensis | reverse complement strand
AACCGGAGTACCCGGAGGAAACCCCACGACGGCACAGGGAGAACATGCAAACTCCACACACATGGAACCTAGGCGGGATATTGGATAAATATATGGAGTAAATTTACAATGTCATTTATTTAATTTATTGGAATGTATTATATAAATTTGCTAATATGAAATAATTAATGGAATATGGATTGTTAATCATCATTTCTTACAACTGACTTTATCAACTAGGAAGTGTATAAAAACATTATCGATTAAAATGGGCCACCCTAGTGTATTTCATTATGTATTCTGAAAGTGGGGTGAAGAGATGTGACTCACAGAACTCTGCTGGCTTTGTCCTTTTCTCCATCACATGCTTGGGTGGCCTGAGTTGTGAATGAACATGGGATCTCAGTCTGCAGACTGCCGGCGGCTGACCGGCAGCTTGAGACCCCAGAGCAGAAGCTGCCATGCCGAGAGATTTGGAAGCTCTGTGCAGCCTGCAGTATGTGATGAGATGGCTGGCCATGCCCCGGAGAGGTGGCTGGGGCCTCTAACCCATGAGAGATTGACCTGGCAGTGGAACCCTCGCTCAGAGATCTGCCTAGGTTTCTATGCCATGCGAACCATTGGCAGTTCAAGGAGTCAATGGATGGCACGTTCATCTCAACTGCACATTTTGTAGAGCACTCTTTCAAACTTTTTGTATGGCTTCTTTCCTCTTTTGAAATTATACTTTCCCCTGTCGCGTTTTTGTTAGCGGCTCTCGTTTTTGGTTCTGTGCGTGCCTCATCATCCAGCTTGAGGGTTGCATTGCAGCTTAAGACTGCATTGGCCCCGTAGTCTATATATGTTGGCACTCCGAGTGGTTTGGTGAGGGATGGGTTTAAATTGGCAAGTGGTACTGACAAAGCAGATTCCTCGTTTACCCCATCCCCTCTACTTATATCCACTGGCCGTTGGACTTTAACAGGATCCCGCAGTCTCTCTTCCAGCTGCTTGCGAACCTCTTGGCATCTGAGCCAGGCAACATTCCACACTTTCATTCCCCGGGAGCCTTTCAGAGCACAGGCCTGAGTTTTAACCTCCTGGAAGCGCTCCACTGAAAATTCATCAAACCTTTCCTGGTACTTTTTCAGTGTTCCAAGACTGTTCATAGCTCGGCAACAGCTGGGCTTTATCTGCTCAAGATATTCCGCACAGTCTTTTGAAACTTCAATAGCCTGGAGAAAAAAAAAATGAAATTGGCTTGAAATACTTTATGCGATAAGCTTGTTCCCAAAATCGAAACTCAGGATGCAAAAAAATTACCGCCCTGGCTCAGAGACTCACCTTTTCACAAAAGTGAAACAGACCTACCAAAGTCTTCAGTTCAGTATGACACTGCTCTGTCCGTGATTTGAAATCGGCAAGATTAGACTTGAAAGTATGAAGCATTGTCTGGAAAATCTCAGTTTCAGTATAGGAAGGCTCCAGGACCATCTCAACTTCTGTCACTAGAGTTACGGCCTGGTGTTGTCGCTCCTAGAATTAAGCAAGAGGGACATTTGGCATTCTGGGAATTTTTCAATGGGACGCCTTACTGAATTTTTAACATGGTTTGCGCTTCCTTACAGCGGCCTGAGCCAGGAAGGAATCAAAGTTCTGCATTGTCTGCTCCACTTGCTCCAGAGAATCCTCCACAGTCTCTGCCTTCAATAGTCGCTGTTCCCCCTCAGCACTGAACCACTCCCTGATCTGCATGCAATACAGGCACAGAACAGACATGCACTGTTATGAAAAAACTTTGTAAGTTTATAAAGTAATGACCGGTGATACAATTATTGTGTCAGCAATAGACTAAGTAAGACTAAGGACATAATAGCTAGCAGGTTCAGATCCAGACCTACTTTGGAAACCTAGAGAATAGAATTTGACCTGACCTAAAAAGTAAGGGATTCATTGGAGAAATGATTGTTAGGAGGTAACACATACTAAATAATGCTCTTCTGTTCTGTAACCTTACTTGAATAACTGGGCTTTACATACACAAATATTTCTTTATCAGTTTTCCACCTTAAATTATGGTCCATGGGCTTACCTCGGTAAATCTGCTTTCTAGCTCCCTGAGTTTGAGCAGAAAGTCAAGGTGTTGTAGAGAGTAGTTGGACTTCATCACTAGTGTGTGCACCTGCTCCTCCACATGGTTGTACAGACGGGTTACAAGCTCCATGGTGTCACTGTTGGGACAAGGTGATTACAAGTATCTGTCTCAGCAGAGGAAGGCCACAGCAGATGGTTTGGGTGGTAGTTTAGATAACTGGAATTGGGATGAAATGTAGCAGATTTAAACTTCTGTGGTGTCCTGTCTTCTCTAAAGTCATTATCAGCACAAAATGGTTTTCCAGAATCCCACCAGGAACAGCCACTGACCGGTAGTCTTCGGAATGTGAAAATCGAGACTCCTCTCTCCCCAATCTTGCTAAGATGGCCCCACCTTCCCTTTGTAATGTGACCAGCCTTGTATGCTGTAGCACTTCCTTCATCAGCGTTTTCTCTTCATGAATACACTGCTCCACATCCTGCCACACAGACACAGCACTCATTACTTTATATCCATAGCAGACTGTTGATGGCCCAGATTAGATTTCCAGTCTCAATGTTCACAATTTTGAGACACGATTTCAAATCTGCTACTAATGAACGAACATATGTAGATATGCGTGTCTATATATCACGTATAACTACTTCTCTTGTAACGTAAAGTGTACCTGCAATGTGTCAATTTTTTTGTTGCCCTCAAATTTCCCAATAGCTCTCTGAAGCAATTTGGAAGCCTCTTGAAGGTCAGACACGAAGGGATCCAGTTTCTGGAACATAAGGTTTTTCAATGAGATACGTGTTTAGTCCAAGTTGAAACTCTGTCTGATTCATCCAACTTGGCAGGAGAGCATGTCTTTGATGTTTCTGCAATATCCTTCATACCTGGTGCAGCTTCAGCCAATCAGAATGGCTGTAAGGGAAAGTTCCTTCCAAGCTGGTTGTTAGCTGATGTCCATCCACAACCTTGTGTAGTTGTTTCAGTGATGTTGCAACTTCCATCTGGTTTAACCAATCCAACATTAAGACCTATTACTGACATAGCAAAGGCGATGGACTATACACTTCATTGAGAAAGTGTCCTCTCATAGACCAGAGTTATATCTGACCTGCAGTCCAGGGTGCTTTTCAGGACGAGGGGTTGTGTCTTTGTCCACCAGCATGACAATACAATGCACCGCATTGAGGGCTTGCTCCTGAGCCAAAAGTAATAGGTATGGACATGAAGGTATTACAATTAAACCACACGAAAATCATTTGATACTTGACAAGTCAGTGTCCGAACTTCTGTTTGTGAAATACTTTATTTTACATAATTATACGCTTCCTTTTCCACTGTGTCCATCTGCCTGACCCTGCCATCTCCCCCCAGATGTGACCCTAATGAATAGTGTCTGTCTGTCTTGTTAACCACAGCCTGGTCAGTGTCGTGACCCATGTTGTTGCTTGCATCAGTGCCTGTATGATCCCTGCTTATTCGATTCTGTACCTCCTTGTGTTTGGTCCGTGTCTTCCTCTGCCCCCAGTTCCCTGTTAGACCCCTTATGGTCCTGTTTTGTTCCTGATTCTGTCTCGTTTGTCTTAAAAAAAACCCTTTATTCCTCTTATATGGGTGCACTTGGGTTGTTTCTCTCTCTGAACATGACACACCCCACTTCACCGCTTATCCTAACTGCCTTATTGACAAAGTGTAATGATGCTCATAGGAAAAAACGAACAAAAAATTATTGTGTGGTTTACTGTAACAAAACATACAAAACGATTGCTGAAATACTCACATTTTAAAAGCGAATGAGGAGTGAATAGAATTTTACTGGTATGGATACTAGATGGAAGCCAACTTACTTGTACTATTAGCAAGGCCTTATAGAATCCTGGAGGTGGGGGGGCTTTTCTCGCATCTATTACAAGGGTCATTCCCAGGTCTGCAACTTCTTTCCTGGAAAACCATACTGGAGACTGTCTCATATGTTTAACAGCACCTTCGGTTTTCTCCACCTCTCGGTCATTTCACCCCACAACATTATCACATCACTTTGTCTGTGTGTTACGGAATTTAACAAGTCATTTATTACTAGATTTTCCCAATAGCAAATTAGCAAATAGCTGCAAAGAACTATCATGCATAGAAACAGAGGAGCAGCATTATACAGTAACTGCTTTACATTTCTAAATAACTGTGTGTTTAATGTGCAGATGTCACTAAAGTAGAAAACGGATATCAGGTTTTGAATGACATAAATAAAAAGTTAGTATTGTTAACAATGGTATATGAGCGTATTACAATAATGTGATTGATAAAATGTTTTTTTACAATAACTAATAATTTATTAACATATAATTTCATTACAATTCAATTTTAGAGTACACAATTATAGAAGTATAGCCTACCAGATGTTTTTAGTACAGCAGTCACTCATTCAGTGCTGCTTACAGCTATCAGCCATCAACTACAGTCTTTACATATCATTCTCCTTGATGTAACTGGTGGACCACTACAATCCTGGTATGTCGTTATCAATATCAGTCTCATTTATTCCACCTTAACTTTTTATACCAGTTGACCGTTCCATCAGCTACAAAAGAACGGAGTAAAAACCAACAGGAACAGAGATTAGTTGTGTCCCACCTTAGGATGAAGTAGAAGTGGAGTAGCAACTTGCACAGCTCCTGGCTGGAGGCAAACTGGGACTTCCAGCCCTGATGATCCCCATAAACCTCCACTACTGCTCTACCAGTCCGGTCACGGCTGCCTGAAGGAAAATTTTCATGTATCGTTACCATGGCAGACAGAACCCCCCCCCCCACCCCCACCCAGACACAGACACATAGATACAGAATGTCTTTAACTTTATGAGGGACTTTCCTAGATTGACCCGCTTTCTCTTTTAACAGGGGCAGAGTGGGATGACATCATGTAGCAAACCTGGCCCCACACACCTTCAGCTGAAAATATCCAGCACTGGATTTCCATGCTTTAGCCGGCAAAAGAAAAGGAAGGAGTGCATGGAAAAATCTGGGACATTGTCTGTGTATGATTGCAATTACTTTGCTTGCTAGGGTAGTTTGCGTACTTCACAGGATCACAGAGAGAAGGTGGAGTATATACAGCCATGGGGTATTACATTGTACCTACAATTGTACCTATTGTATGTATATTGTATTTATTGTGTTGCATTTATCATTGATTGTACCCTACGTCAGATGCTGCCTAACTCTGCAGGGAGGAAAAGAAGTAAGAATGTCGTTATACATGTACAATGACAATAAAGTTTTGAATCTTGAATCTGAATTTGCCTGAGGACAGAACAACCTGTAATGCAATCTGCATTCATACAGTAAGCTTCTTTGGCTTCAGTGTTCGGAAATTTTCTAGCTCTTTAATCTCAAGCACTGTAAAAGAAAGGTTGATCCCTCATTTACGATGTTCAAGACACGATCCTGGGACTTATTGACTATTCATACAAAAGGGGACCTTTACCTGGAAGGCATGCAATTCCCAAATGGAGGAGGTAATTGCTAGTGTCTGCTGGAGATGGCCTGGCTAGCAGATATGGGACATCAGCAAGCGCTTCTTGGGTCCTGTCAACCTGCGGAGCCTGGACCTTCTTTTGGTGTTCATTCACAGCATGTAAGGATGCTGTTTCAGCTACACCAGCCTGGACAGCATCTTCAGGTAAGGGAGGACCTGGGATAAATCGTCGACATCATGAAAATCCTCTCTTACAGCAAGTGTCCACTTTACGAAATTTGGTTTTCACATAGTTGAGATTAGTTTTTAAAAATAAATATATGATGTGTAATTACTCATTAGAAGAATTGAAAATAATGGAAAAATCTCTGTCTAATTGTGATTGTATGTCACAATATTATGATTTTAAAGAATGAAAACACTAGTTAAAACATCTGAGACCTAATAGGCAGGTTAAGAACATTTTGGAGAGACAGTAGTCGATAAAAGTAATTCCCACTGAACCTAAATTGCACCAAATCATGAACCCAAAATCAAAGTTTGAATTTTGTGTACCATTACACCCCTAAACGGTACTGCCTTTCACACTGAAATGCTACCAAAATAAATAAATCGGGCAAAATTGCTTTCTTTCTGTGCCCGTGATACAGGAATGTATCTCAATACACCACCTTGGGGGCATCTCTGTTGCGGATGGCACTATATGACAATAAATCTAATTGAATTTAATGGTTCCACTCCAAATCTTAAAAATCTCACTTCAATTTACATTGGCAGTATCAGGACACCAGCAACTACACTTGAATGGACTTCTGTTAAACCAGACTTACTGAATTCTATAAGATGAGCAAACCATCCTTCTACCATGACTGCTTTCACAAGTGATGAAAAGGTATAGAAACTTATTTTGTTGTGAATATTGCAATAAATTCCACAGGAGTAATCCAATAGTCATATCTACTTGAGCCTAGTTTAAAGGCACTCTTTGCACCGCTAAAAATCTGGATCATTAAATGTTTTCCCTCAGCTACATCTATAGAGGTTTTGGATGCTTTCAGTGCCAAAAGACTTTAGCCTTCCAGATATCTGACAGCATTGTAAGGTTTAATAGCTTCTCTCTTGGTCAGTGTAAATGTGAGCACTGCTCCTCCACCTATGAGTAACATCCAGCCTGTAGGTCTTTGGCTGCTTGGGCTCAGTGCAGACCTGGGCTCCCAGCCCAGCAAAGAGGCCGCAGTATCACCCACGTTCTCCTCCCACCCTGGGCTCACCCTCAGACCAATGTCTCAGGCATCCAGCACACCCTGCTCAGGGCGGGGGGTCATGCCCATTGCCTTCTGTGTGATCACCACATATCTTGCCTTGAGATGGAATGTGGCAGCTCTGTCTGGATAATCCACAAAGACAAACCGGGGGTCCATACAAACCATTCAGCGTAACTGAATGCACTCTTTTTACCGGGAGAGTAGACAGCTGAATGGTGTCAGACTTCAGTCTTCAATCACGAGGGATTCTTTTTAGCTGAGGAATCACGACGATGTTTATAACTTTGAACTCTGACTTTAAACGACCAGCCATATTTTCCCTTTCCTTTCCCGTATAATGACAGGGGAGGAATATATAGCATTTTGAGCAGACTGCTGTAATGGAAGACTTCCTATAAGGTAAGAAACAGCCAGTGATGGCTGCTGGCCAAAACGTTTAATTTTAGTGCGCAAACTACAGACTGAACCCCCCAGGGTATCTCTCATCAAAGAAAAAAATATGGCAAAATATTGAAAAACATAATTCACATTCGCACTCACACTCACACTAAATTCGCACTCACACTCACACTCCATTCACACTCACACTCCATTCACACATGCACACCTACAGGCAATCTGGTAAATTAACCTCCAGTTAACCTCAGCGTGTTTTTTGTCTGTGCGGGGAAACCGGAGTACCCGGAGGAAACACCACGACGACTGGGGAGAACATACAAGTTCCACACACATGGACCACAGCAAAGACTCAGGCCCAGGTCCCAGAGGTGTGAAGCAACAGTGCTAATCGCTGCACTGCCATGTCGCCCCTGTACACAGATCTGACCAAGAAATCTGATTGGACAGACGGTCTTCTGTGAGTGTTGTTACCAGAGTATAACTGCAATCGGACATTTCACATCAGATGTATCACTCCGCTTTACAGGTGTACCTAAAAAACATTACTTAAGCTTAACCCTCTGGAGTCAGCGATGTGTTTTCACTGAGGAAATACTGCAAAAATAAATTACAACCTCAGTTCATGGATAACTGCAAATTCATATAAGTAGTCACTTTGTAAATTACAAATGTCGCTTGTTGATTGCTACTGTAAAAACTTTATAAATATATGCAAACTGTTGCCAACTAGGTGATTCTTTTAGCATTTTGCACTACATTTATGAGACTTTTTTGCAAGTACTGTATAACTACAAAGCATTCGTTTTATTTGACTTATTATGTTTCTCAAAATACATGTTGTAAAATATCTTAATAGTATAGTACGTATTGTATTTGCTGAAAACTTTATTTAAATAAAGGTCATCGTCATTAAATATTGGCATTAAAATGATAGATTAAGGTATATGAATGTTATGCTTTTTTTTGGGGGGGGGGGGGACCCCTGTTGTTAACCTCAGTTCAAATTTTAAATAATCATTTTTATCGACTTGAGGGAACATAATCAGTGTGCAGTGTCAAAATAATCAACCAAAAAGCAAAAGTCACAATAAACCGGCATCACAATGAATTATTTGTTAAATGGCACATTTGACATAAGGAAAGACAGAATATACTTTTATGACAGATAAAATGTAGATTAAAGAGCTCTCTCACCTTCCTTGGTGCTTCTTCGTTTGTCTGTTTTTGGTGACACGAGTCCAAAAGCATTTATCTTTTTAAATTGTCGTCTATGCATGTTTGGAATCATATCGGGGCGAATGTCACTGATACTCCTGCTGACTTTCCGTGATACTACAAGGCATTTTTTGGGTGTTTCCGACAAAAATGAAGAGGAGAGGGAGAGGACTTTACCTGGATGGCAACTACTGTTCTGTATGTCCTGTATGGTCTGCTGAGACTGGAATTCTTCTTCACTCTGGGCAGTAGGTGGGCAGTGGTGGTTGGAATGACAGCAAGGCAAGGCCAGTACTGAGTCTGCTCCTATCTTCTTGATGCCTAGATCCACGTCTTTTCCCTCTGCCTCTCCAACACCCATGGTCGTTACACACTCTTCAAGAGCTTCCAGAGTACTGCCCTCAAAACTGACTGGGTTCTCTTGAGCCTCCAGGTAGGACTCCCGATACCGACCACGAAGCTCTTTCACTTCAGCCTCAGCCAGTCCTCTCCTTATGCATGGCATACGAGGTTCATCCATAAACTTACGGGTGTGGGTGCAGACCATGGCATCCAAGCATGGGTTGGGTAGAGCTGATGGGTTTCGAGGGTGGGTGGGTGGAACTGGGTATATAGGATCACAAAATGGGATAGGAGGAGCTCGGCGTACAGGTTGCAGTGCAGGGAGCTCTGGTGTCACTTGGTCTCTTTTGAGAACTTGAGCGTTCTTTTCTTTGGTGAACTCCACTAGATCCACGTAATCTCCCTCCAATTCACAGTTACTGTGGTTGTCCCAGGTGTTCGGGGACACCCAGCCAACAGGCTTCCCATTTGATCGAACTTGGTCCACTTTCATGAGCTGGGAGCTGCCACCATCCATGCGGCACAGGGAAACAGCAATGCCATCTTTAGCTGGCAGGATCCTGGTCTCTAAAGAGAAACCTGAGGGGCCACCTGGCAACCCAGGTGACTCCAGGGGGCCATCTGGAGGGAGAGGAGTGGCAGCCATGCTTTTGGGCTTGTCTATAAACTCTGGGTTGGCCACCTGCTCCCAAGCTACTTTCACAATGCCTTGGTCAGTGGCCAGGAGGCAGCGGCGCAGCGGGGTGCCGTGACGACCGTCATTGATGTCTCTAAGCCACTCTTCGGTGAAGATGCAGGGGTAGGAGGTCTCCGGGATGGGGGTCTCTTCAACCTGCCGGTGGTCCTCCAGAAGGCTCTTCAGGACAATGCGAGCAGCCTGGTCAGCAAAAGGTTCCACCTGCAGGTAGAAGTCACCCGGTCGCAGCAGCAAGGGGTTTGGGGCTGCCAGCTGGATCACCACCTTCTCCCGAAGACACAGGGGCCAGCCTTCACAGCGAAACAGCACATCGGAGTACGGCGCCTGAGGGCAGACGTTCCATCCATGAGAAGAGAATCTCTACACTCAGTCAGACTTGTGGGCTTGTTAGCAACACACTGTTAGGCCCAGAAGCAGACTGTATAACTCCAAAGGCTGATAAATGAAAATACAATGATTCAGTTTCAGATCCCAGCTGAATGGTTCTACACCCCCCCTCTGAAAACACTGGAACAGCAACATCAATTCATTTGTTTTTGCTAAAAATCGAAGACTTTTGGGTTTGAGATCAAAACGTGAATATGAGACAAGAGTTCAGAATATCAGCTATGACCCTATGTTGCAAAACACATATGTAAAGATCAGGAAGAAAAAGCTAAAATTCAGAAGTTGCCAAAGTGCCAAAGTCAATTGGAATCATCTGACAGGGAGGGAGTACTGTCGAATACCTCAGAATATAACAGTCTGCCTTAGCTGGAATGAAATCAGGTAACCAAAACAGACTAATGTAAGAGTATCCTGTTGCATTAACACAAAAAAATGTGGCTTAAATGTGAAAGCAATAGTGCTAAAAACTATTCCAATCAAGCTTTGCAATTCAAGCCACAAGTATGCCCCAGGGGCAACCTGATGCTGAAAAATGCCTGGAATGTGCGAGTAATGTGCTATTTTCTCTGTCAGGAGATAAAATAAAACTGAGTGTTTCCGGGGAAACTTAGGCTGTGAGCCTAGACCTCGCACTGGCTATGAACAGCTAACAGACACAGTAACATCATTGGAGCCTTTTGATCAAACACAATGGGCTATTTCTTCTCCTATGAGCGATAAACAAAACCCTTTGTTCATCTACATTATTGAATATCATTTTAGTTATAATCTGACTGACACAATGAATGTTTGTGCGGCTTCGCCTTTCCACGCTATGTGGGACTGAAATGTGAGACATTTCATACTTACAGCACAGAAACATCATCTGTGCAAAATCAGCTACTTCTTGGCAAAATACTTTAGTTTTATGTTCAAGTGCAAGTCTTGGATCAGGCAGACCTAATTTCAACAGAAAACCATGGCTCTAATATGAGGAAATCAATGACTGCTTTATTTACTAAACTTTCTTATGCCAAAGGATATGCTTTATTCTGTAGCGACTGAAACACTAAGAAAAGATGGAAATGTTCTAACTGATGAAATGTTGTTTCAACAAAACTCCCAACAAACTGAAATGAAATATGACTCATACATTTCATTGAGACCTGCTTTAAAGAGACACCTGAAAATTTGTACACGAGATATGATGTATTCCATTATGCATGCATATTTTCACATAGAAATGCAAGACCTCTGGTGTCGAGGCTTAACTTGTCTGAAATGCAGGAAAGCAAGGATATCCTGTAAAATAAACACTCTCAAGAACACCACAATAATAATAATTAAGTCAGACAATATTTTAATAGTTTTGCTATTCTTCTTGTGAATGTAGCACATAAAAGAAGTTCTTAGAATGCTAATTTCCATCCATCCATCCACTTTTCAACCCACTTATCCTATTGGGTCACAGGGGGTCTGGAACCTATCCCAGAAGCAATAAGCACGAGGCAGGGAGCAACCCTGAATGGGGGGCCAGCGTATCGCAAGGCACACTCACACACCATTCACACCTATGGGTAATTTAGTAACTCCAAATAGCCTCAGCATGTCTTTGGACTGTGGGGGGAAACCAGAGTGCCCGGAGGAAACCCCACAATGACACGGGGAGAACATGCAAAGTCCACACACATGTAACCCAGGTGGAGACTTGAACCGAGGTCCCAGAGGAGCAAGACAACAGATCTGAACATTTTTCAGGCAAATGTTCTGGCAAAGGGACTCACACAAGCAGCCTGCTGCACACTCTCCAGGATGTGCTTTGCAGGGATTAGGAAGTCCAGTAGGCACTGAAGAGAGTCACCGCGGTAACATTCCTCAATGACTCGGAAGAGCTGGCTGAGGACTGTGGGTGCTGTCGCCTCAAAGGGTGGGTAGAGAGCCGACAGGGCCCCTTGGATAGATGCCTCCAGAGATTCAGGATTCTGTGGAAGAAAGAGGTGACCCAGTATCATCCATAAAAGCAGAAAAACATCTCGTAGGGAAAGTAGTCTAATAAGCTGTTAAGTAACCAGAATAATCCAGAGTTTGCCAGTCATAAACAGTTTGAAAATAACCACAAACGCCTGAATGATTGTAAGGAAATCATTTCAATCCTGTAAGTAATTAGGGTAAAGCTTTAAGGGAGAGACTTTCTTTTTAAGAACGTGTATGGGCATAACAGGGAGAATGATATGTGTTATGCCTGTCTAATCCATCCCATATTTGTGTGATTTTTATAAAGTGAATAAACAGTTTGATCACTGTCCTTGTTTACATTCAAAAATCTGTGATTAACAGCTTCTTGTCTTCTTGACTGATTAGAGTACAGTAGTGTTATACAGCCAAAAGGCTTGAGTATGAGTATATACACATACATTTTACAGCAAAACAAAAAATAATACTGTAGGGTTGCCAACTCTCATGCACTGATGCTTTCAGACTCTCACACTTCTGCAATAAATCTTATGGCAAGTTCATATTATAAACCTAAAATGAGCTAAATCAAAAGTGTTGGGTAGTTTGCAAACCATACAGACTATAAGGTAGTAAAACTACTACATACATGTAAATGTGTGTAGACTTGTCTTGAACTGAAAATCTCACACCAGCCAACAACTCTGCAAGAGTGATTTTCCCCAAAAAATTCCAATGATACAGTAATAATGCATGCTAGTCATTTGCAAGTTAGCGCAGTACTTGTGTTGAATATAGTATATTTTCATCTTCAAATGCAACATTTGTATTAAGAGATTAAAAATACGTTTTAAACCAATATTGTACAAACAAGACATCACAGTTAGACTAGAATACTACTTGAAACTGAAGTGAATGCATTAAAAAATGTGTGTTATTGTGTTAAGTATGATATATATAAAAACAAGACGGTACAATGTCACAGTTCAATGACCATGAACTTGGAAGGGAACATGGGAGTACAGAGACTGAATGAGACTGAATGAGACTGAATGAAGAAGGACACATTGACAATGATTGTCACGTGAACCAATGAACCTGATGATAGTGAAATAGCTTGCTTTCCATATTTCTTTTACTGCATTGCAATGAGAAACTTGCATGAATTCCAGAGGTACATTTTAAATCCAATCACAGCACATTGCAGTGGTCAGTGAACTAGACAGGCAGAGCAACACATGCAAGCAGTCGAGCACTGAGCTTTGGTTTCTGGTCTTACTTCTGCATTCGTCTGAAGGAGGTCCAGAAGCAGACATCTAAAGCACGATGCTCAGGATCTGTTTGAGGGAAACACTGGACAGCAAAGACGGATGTATACCATGGTTCTCAGATGCATGGAATTTCCTTTGGCGAATGGAAATGTATGTGTAGTTCTACTGCGCAATCCCCTCATCCCCGCTGACCCCAAAATATGAATTTTCTCTCTGAGGTACGTTTATGTAATTTCTTAAACTAGGTGAATTATTGTCTCTAAGTTATCCATATTGTGTAACTCAGTACACTAAAGTAAGTCATGCCGCGCACTCATGTCGGAAGAACCAACAATAGTGCTAAAAAACCCAAATCCAATGCATGTGTTAGAGTTTAAACATTTCAATGGAAACGTATCCTTCCTTTCTACTCTACTGCAACTCTACATGCAAATCAAAGTACAATCAGTTTATTTGAATAGAGAAATACCACCATGATTTTCCCATAAGCCTTAATGTATTCCAGCTGTACGCGTGCAGAGAAGTTGTCTGCTGTCCTTCTGGAGACCCTAGTCTGAGGGAGTACCTTGGACTCTAAGTCACACTGCTTTCTACTCCCCTGTGGGTGCTGTGTGTGTGTGGGGGGGGGGGGGCATATGAAATTTAGCCTTGGCCTCTCAGAAGTCGTGGGATTTCAGACGTCTTCTGGGATGGTTGCCCTTTCTCAGCATAGGTGACCCTCTTGATAAACACCACATATCCCTCTTTCATGAATCAGTCTCCTTCCGGCCCCATGTGCTCCAAGTGAAGTTCATTGGGGGGGGGAGGGGGGTCAATGTTGTCTTTATCCGGCTGCACTTCATTCCTTGCCAGCAAACTCTTGGCCCATTGGCCATGGGTGCTTGTATCAGCAAGGGTTCTGCTCAGGATGGCTATGAAAGCTCTGTGTTCCCCTTTGTGTTTTGTGTTTTCATGTCTGTGTTTGCATTAATAAATTGAAGATCCTAGCAACCCTGCTGCAACAGCCATAGACATTACTTTGAGATGAGGTTTCCCTTACAATAGACTGTGCAGCAAAAGTCAGATTAAACCGTAATGCTAATTTTGACCATTTGATTAGGCATGTTTCGCCACATTGTTATAATATTGTCCAGTAGGTATAAGTATCTTGACTACTACAGTGCGTGTGCAGGAAATTTTTACAAATCATATGAGCAAAAACAACATTATGTCAATTTGTACCACAGCTTTAATAAATACTATTTTCTTTTTAGTTCAGAAATGTCAGGTGGGTGTTGATTATTTTCAAATAATAGCAGGCAGCACTGGCAGCCTAGTAACACTTTTATATTAAAAGTTGTGACGTTTTATTTAACATGTTAATGCAGAAACCTGTGTGCCCGTTTACTCATAAATCAGTTATAAATGAGTTACATATCAGTTATTCATATATGCATATTTTTCCTTGGTTTCTGTCATGCCCCCTCATTAACCTCGTGTGGAATCCCCGTGTTATCAGCTGTTTCTAGTTGCTGTTAATTAGTCTTGTGTATTTAAGTTTGTGTTAAAATCATTAACGTCAGTCTTTCATGGTCCTTTGTGTTCTTGAATGTATTCTCCCTGAATAAATCCTGCATTACCAGGACTCCTGCTCCTCTTTCCCAGCTCCGTGCCTGTTGATCATGACAGTTTCTGTCGTAACTTTCAATACTTGTTTACTGTTGGTTTGGCACTTCTAATGAGTAGCCAGACCAGATATTCTGTTCTTACAGGGACTATATTTTTAAGAGCACATTGGAACATCACTAAATGCTAAGTGAAATAATTTTCATCGGAAAAATTTACTGTGAAGTTTATTCTATATATAATTTTTATAGGACAATGGGGGAGACCGAATTTTGCAACAAACATTACTTATGTGATCAGGGGGAGTTGCAAGACGCAATGATGGTGCATAAGGCGGTGTGAGTGTTTGTTATTGTTTAGACTGTCGTGTCACGGGAATCGAGCTGAAGGATCTTAGTTTTTACTAGTCTAACAGAATGTCTGCAAACACTGTGTGTGCCTTTAAGGGTTTATAAGCAGAACTCATTGTGTAAAAACACAAAAACCTTATTTTTCCTGAATCACTGACATGAGAATAAAAGAAAACAATTAATGTTACTAAAATTATGAGGATGTATTTAAAATGTTAAACTGCCTGGCATATAATAATTTTAACATGTATTTTGAAACGACAGTCATCATGTCAATCACCATCTTTAAATCTTTTTAGCGTGACCTCAACCCCAACCCTAAACCTAACCCTAACCCCAACCCCCTGATCACACAAGGTCTGTCCTGAAACTGGGCGTAAACTTCTTGGCCAAAGAGTGTGGTGAGGTCACAGTTCTGCAGCTTTGCAGATAGATGATACTGGAGTCAGGAGCACATCCTGGGAACCATTGGGCACCGAGGCAGACACAACGGAGGTTAACCTTTGCTGTAATAAAGGCATATTTTATTGTTTCATTTTAATTAATTCTCTAACGATTTGGAGTGTCAGGGTGGGTGCCCGTCCAACCCTGTCCTATGTGTTCAGTCCCAGCTTGGACAGCTGGTGTTGCTGGTGAGTCCGTTCCCTCTGTCATTATACTAGGCCCTAGTATGTTTTCCCTGTTACCTGGGCCACTGCATAGCTCAGTGGGTTGCGTACATCATGCCAAGGCTATAATCCTGAGTCATGAGTTTGAGGCCAGCCTAGTCTCTCCTAGTGTTAGCCCACAGTGGTGTCAGTATTTCTGGGTATGTAGTTATTTGTTTCTGGCATGAAGTTTCTTAGTGTTCTGAGCTTGTTAATTGCTTAGTTTCTCCACCTGTGGATGTTTCCCTGCACTGTGCTCATTGGTTAATCGTCTTCATTCACACCTGCCTTTTGTTTGTCCTTATCTGTGTATTTAAGTGCCTGCCTTTGTCCTGCTCCTCAGTCTGCCATTGTGAATGGTACTGTGTGTCTGGGGCTCTTTTGGAGTTCTATTCCCTGTGTTTTTGCTTAGTTCCCCACAAGCGGAAATGAATTTTATAATGATCTGTGAATGTGATAAAAAATGCGCACATGTGCTACTTGTATGATTCTGGAACACAGGGCTTTGTTTGAGATTTGTATGAAATTAACTGACTATTGAAGTTACAAATCTTTCTCCCTGTCACTCTTAAACAACCACGAGGTTTCTCAGTGGAAACTGGCTCAGAATAGACAGCCTTAGAGACTGCTTTCTGAATTACTGACAGCTCATACCCATACGTACATTTGGTAGTGGGTGTAATAACTTGGTGGTGAAGCAAACAGCCATTGATACAAATGTGCTTAAATACCACAGGCTATCTATGTTCATAAACAAATTTATTATCGGTAAATAAAATGTGTCCTGTTCCTTGGCGAAGATGCAACTTTTAAAAAAATTGTCTCCAGCCTTCCCTTCCCATCAGAGCCAGTGACTTAAAATGGTGTCACTCCGTAGGCATATCTGGCTGACCCTGGCATCAATGACTGGTTCAAATCCAAATTGAAAGTTGAAGCACACAGTGTGGAGTCACAGTGACTCATGTTTATGAGGCAAGTTTAATCTTGACCTCAGACACAAAAAACCAAGAGTGTTCCAATCTGCCAAGATGACGAAGCTAAGAAACTGTTAAACAAATACGAGTATTTCTCTGCTATAAATGCTTGTGGGTTTTTTTGGGTTTATTTCTTTTCTTAAGTAGCTGTGAAACTTTCTTTTCCATCCCAGGTTGCACCAAGGCCTTTTTGGTATTTTCACTATTATAAATTGCCAATGGTAGGTGTCCAACAAGAGAACAGGAAGGGCAAGCAAATGGAAGAACCATTCCACATCACCTCACTGCAGCTGCATTTAAAAAGGCACGCCATTCCACATCACCCCACTGCAGCAGCATTTAAAAAGGTGCACCATTCCACATCACCTCACTGCAGCTACATTTAAAAAGGCGCACCATTTCACATCACCCCACAGCAGCTATATAAAAAAGGCGCACCATTCCACATCACCCCACTGTAGCTAAATAAAACAAAAAACAAATAAGGGGATGAGCCTGTGTTTGCAGCTGGTGAAATGTAGCACCTCTTTCCCATGTTCTCAGCATGCTTACCCTCTTTTTTTGGGTGAGAGAGTTTTTGTGTGTGTGTGTGTGTGTGTGTACACATGCTTGGGGGGGGGGGGTGGCCAAGTGTTTGTCAGAAGGACAGTGCTGCCTTTGTCTTGCAGGCTTTTTTAAGCTCAGCTCAAGTCCTTGGCAAATCCAGCCAAATTGAAGTGAACCAAACTCAAGTTGTCTTTAGATTTGCTGTCACTTAATTTAAAAAGGAAATCCCTAGATTTGTCCTAAGCATTGCGCGTACATGCACTTAAAGACCATTTTTAAGCTTATAGCGGCCTACTATAAAGTCTACTGTTATGTTATAGAATGTTATAAATGGCCAGCTTGGGTCCTGGTACTAAAGTTTTACTGTTGTAGCCTAAGTCAGTGAGTGTTGTACAGTTACTGTAGCTAACAGTAACAATACTGTAGTACCACTGTTACTGTCAGTTTCCATTCTGCATTTGATCTGTTGCAGTGCAGAGTGTCCTCATGGTTGGTGGAATGCTCTCCATCATTCTAACTGTAACCACTGAGCAGCCCAAAAAGTTCCATTAAAATTTAAGAAACCAATATAACCAATAAAGCCATGAAAGTATTTGAGTTGAAGTCAGGTAACAAGCCCATCATTCAACTCTTGCTCATTAGTAATGTTGTAGTAATGCTGTAAAACTGTCTGTCTCTTGTCCTGCCAGCCAGACTTCACCACACTTCCGAAAACTCTCCATCCCTGTGATTCTCATTTTGCTAAAGCAAAAATGGCACTTTTGTCATCATTTCACTCCTTGATATTTAAGTCTCAAAACACCAACAAAGTCCATGTTACATTTTTCCATCCCCGTCACAATGCCATCCCAACCAAAACAAACATTACGTGCAGATTCAACCCTTAATTAAATTAAATTTAGTCTTAATTAAAATCTTTTCCACACTTCATACCAGCGTGCTCAGAATTACGCTTTTTGTTATTTATTGGACCCAGCTATAAGTTATAAATGAAACATTAACATAGGTTTACTGGTTATGGAACAAACTCCTTTGGTCAATTTCAATCCCAATGTTTAACTTACAGCGGGGAAAATAAGTATTGAACACTTTAATATTATTCTCAGTAAATATTTTTCTAATGGGGCTATTGACATGATGGTGGTAACGACCACAAGTAATCTACACGTACAAAGAAATAAAAACAAATAAGTCCATGAATTAAGTTATGTGTAATGTAGTGAAATGACACAGGGAAGAAGTATTAAACACATGAAGGAAAGGGGGTGCAAAAAGGCAAGAAAGCAGCAGAAATATGTCAGTATTTAGAAAGTAATTCTGCCCCCATCAATACAAATTAATATCAGCTGGTTTAGTCATAATTGATAGTCTATAAATAGGTTTCTCATTATAAAGTTGTCACACAAGAAGCATCTCATGATGCATAAAAGCAAAGAGCTCACTCAAGACCTCCGCAACATGATTGTTGCAAAACATACTGATGGCATTGGTTACACATGTATTTCTAAACTTCTGAATGTTCCAGTGAGCACCATTGCAGCCATAATCTGGAAGTGGAAAGAACATTATTTCACCATAAACTGGCCACAACCAGGTGGTCCTAAAAAGGTTTCAAAAGAATAATCAGAAGAGTTGTTCAGGAGCCAAGGACCACAGCTTCGGAAAGACCTGGAATTAGCAGGTATATTGTCAAAGAAAACATTAACTAATGCACTCGACTGCCATGGCCTCTATGCATGCTCACCATGCGAGACTCCAACGCTGAAGAAAAAGCATGTTGAAGCATGTTTAAAGTTCTCTGGACAAGCCAATGGAATACCGGGAGAATATAGTCTGGAATATAGTCATTGTCAGCAAGACAATGATCTCAAACACACAGCCAAGGAAACTCAATTGGTTTCAGAGAAAGAAAATAAAGCTGTTAGAATGGCCCAGCCAATCACCCGACTGGAATCCAACTGAAAAATTTATGGAAAGAACTGATCCGGAACATTCAAAATTTGAAGATAGTTTGTGTGGAAGACTGGGCCAAAATCGCACCTCAGTAATGAATGCTAGTTTCTCCGTACAGGAGGCGTCTGGAAGCTTCTGCCTGTTAGACTACTAATATCACAGACAAATATATGCATAATTCACTGACTTTCTCAGTAAATAACTTTTTAAATCATCTTTTTTTAGAAATAATCACATTAAACTGATGAGCCTCATTCAAAGCAGCAAGAGGAAGTTGTAATATAGACTGTGCAAACAAACCAGAAGAAATAAGAACATGTTTTCCATTCAACTATTTGCCATTTTTAAATACTGCATGTGCTTAAGATGAAATATGTCACAAGATCCCTGAACACAAAAGCCATGCATTCATTTGAAGGGCATTCCTTTCCCATTATAAAACTCAGTTAAATTAGGTTAGATTAGATTAGATAGTACTTTATTAATCCCTTTGGCATGTTCCTCCGGGAAATTTGTTGAAATCATGGAAGAAATAATTTCTCAAGTTTATGAAAACTAACTACTAAAAAACAAATATAATTTTTAAATTATGTAATGCAAAAACATTACATAACACTGTGTAACTCTGTAACAGTGTTGGATACAAAAGTCATTGGACGGTAGACCTTGACTTGTACTGGCATCGTCAAACCGGAGCATCACATGGAAGAGTGGCACACAGAGTACGACCTGCACTTCTTTGCATCCAAGACAAGAGCAGAGAGGTTTGTGTTTTCACCTACTTTTGCATACATGTTCAACAGGCCCGCCGCCGTAGCACTGACGTAGTTTTCGGTGTAACCTCTGCATTCTTACAGTTATGTATTCTTACACACAAAGCACACACTATTTCTTCTGGGTTCACTTTCTGCTTGGGCCAGGGCGGGTCGCAGTGGGACACAGTGCCTCCTTTCAGGACTGTGCATACGCAGCAGGTCTGTGTGAAGGGGGTTTTTCATTGGGAACGCCAGACAGATTCCATGGTGAGAGTTTGCATGCCAGACCTGCTGTTGGCACCATGCAAACCCTGTTTATTTCCTGCTGAACTCGACTCTTCTCCCCCCCCAGCCAAACAGATCTGCAGGTGTACCCCAACCTCCAAACAACATATATTTGCAGCGTTGTTACAAACGTTTATTACGTTTTCCAAACAGACAGTGAAAGAAAAGTAGCTGAAACCTTCATTAAAGGCTTGATAACCAACTCATACAGTAAACAGTTGCAACGTGTCACTCCCAATGACAAATGCAGAGAAGTTTTTGTCAAGTGTCTAGATCAAGGGACCAAGAGAAATATTGTCTTTTAACGTGTAAATTTCCATCCTATTCTGTAATTACAAATAATGAGCTGGATCACAAGATTTCCCATAACTGAATTTAAGAGAAATGCGTCAACTTCAGCATGTCTGTATGGCTGCATCGTGGTCCGCATGCATGCATCTCGGGCTTAGGGTGTTATGCCTGCAGTGAATGTCTAGCACAACAAAAACAATGTGCTCTAACTAAAAGGAGACCCTGATGGCTGAACTGGCAGACATCAGGACAGATTTATTAGTGTTTCAGTGCTGAGGCTGCAGTGTATTCTTCCAGATATAAACAAATAAAATGTGTAACATTTTATTGTTTGGCGCATAAGTTTAAGATCACTGAAGCAAGTTTAGACAATTTGCCAATAAATCCCATATAGCTTCACCATAAAAGTACATCCAGACATAGATAGAGATGTAACCTAAACAAAATACAAAGTTCTCTTGGCAAATTGCCCAGAAACAGCTGCTGAAATTTTTATATGTCAGTAAGGAAGTAGTGGTTGGGCTTACTTCCATATATGTGGCCAAGAGTAATCTTAGGAATTTGCTGAAGGTAACTGCACCCTCCTGACATCTTTTCAGATGTTCGTGCAACATCTGATACTTATAAACATCTTCTAATTGCCGATCCTGGTCAAGGTCATGAAGGGGTCTGGAGCTTGTCCCAGACAGCAACCTGAAGAACCCACAAAACACAGAGAGAACAGCCAAACTCCAACTAGAGAGTGGAGATGGGACTCAGATCCCCACTGAGCAAACATTGGCACTTGCTGAAGTGGCGTAACGTGGTTTGGCGTTAGGGAAACGCATGTCAATATGCACAAGAATGTGGATTCAGTCAGAGCTCCATCATGCATGTGCTCCACCACAAGTGGCACCTGGCTGAAGATGATCTTGGTAGACAGGTGCAAACACAGGTATTAAAAAAAAATCTAAAAAATAAAACGCAATTACTATAATGTCAGACATAGAACAGGTCAAATGAAATTAATTCTTTATATTTGTATGAAGCACTAAACTAATTAGAATAGATACATTCTTGGCCCCAAGACACACTAGAACTGGGACAATGTGGCGACCTGTCTTGTCTCTTTATGCCTACATGCACGTCATGTACTTCAGATGCTTGGCATCAGTGTGAGCCGTAAACAATGTCCATGGTGGGTATTTTTTTTTGCGCAAAAGGGATTGGTTACATCAACCAAGCATAGGGCATTTTAGAGATATGTGAAAAGTTTTAGACTTTTGACCCAGTTCTGGTGATCTTGACAAGAAGATGCTTTGATACGCTCTTTCAGCAGGAGACACCTGCACCTGAAGTTGCAATGGCGGTCAGTAGACCAGGTGGTGAAAAGGCTATAGAAGTTGGTAAAATACATCGGGAGTTTTTGAACGCACTGAATGTTAATAGGTTGAAATGGCTGACATGCATTTCAGTGCTTCATAAATGGTGGGTAAAGTGTCTGCAGATTGTATAACATTAGTGGTAGCTTATACTTAAAAAGGAGGGAGCAGAAGGTGTGTTCCAGCTACATAATAAACATTATATCTGTTTCATCATGTAAAAAACAGAGAAGAACCGTCAAAGAGTGCAGAAAGACATCTGACAATAGATGTGGTGGCAGATGTGTACGTCAAAATTGCTGGGTTTGAGTAGATCCAGTGAAGTGCATGATTTACAGCTCTTCAATGTAAAGCGACGTATATCAGGGTCTTCATTGTGCAAAATTACTATGATCTCCATGTCTGATAATTTCAGTCTATTTGGACAAACGGCAAAGAGGCTACATCAATGAACCGACTGCAGCCATACATACAAAAACACAGAGGTAAACTTTCAAGATTGAATGCTCAGAATTTGCAGTATTAATTCTGCATTTACAAGGGGATATGCTTTTATCCATGTTTGCTTGAATAAAATTTGAATTAAGGTACACAGTTCCAATGTTAAGCCTCTAAAAACAGTGTGTTCAGTCTTACTCGTTTGCCTCACCTGTGTATTTATGTGTGTTCACCAGAAAGCAAACTTACACACAAAGTGTTACAAACTGGTCTGTTCTGCAACGTCACTGAAAAGGCAGGATGAGACATCACCTCACTAAATTAACCTGTGCATTTAGTGACCTAAATGAGTACTACCCTCCCCCCGATCACATCATCCTCCAAATATCACAGAGGACTGAAACTCTGCTAATTACATATAAATACATATTTTCACTATGTGGTCAAACTTTGCTGAAGAAACTGATTTTCTGGACAAGATGAAGATTATCTGCAGCTTATTGATAATGACATGAATTTCTAATAGATATTTAAGGTGTTAGAGGGATACTGTGATCTTTATCTGACAATACAATTCCACATCCTGCAGTGACTGATACACTAAAGTTTACTCTTGCAGCAATGGCAACCGGAATGTGTAACTTGAAAGCAAAATGATTACTAGTAGCTGCAGTATGATTACAGTACATTGTGTTGAACCTGTTAAACAGAGAAAAACATGTGCACAGGATTCTGTTAAACAGGGAAAAGTTCCAAACAAACTTGTATAGTAAACAAATATAGTAAAAAAATTAAGTTACCATTTTGCTAAATTGTTGCTGTCGTCTTGTCCAAAGTGGTCATCCTGCTCAGTCTTAGTTATGTTCCTTGGGGATTTATTAGTCCAGTGTCCATCTTGAGCAAGACCAAAGACATATTTAATTGTAATGAAACTCCAGGGTAGAGCAGGGGGGTGTCACACCCTCCCCAGGCGAGCCCCCATGGTGTCACAGCACTCCGTTGTGTTTAGAGCGTGGTCACCACTTGTATCGCCGCTCTTCCTACACACCATGTTATTCAGCCAATGAGCAGCAGCAGAGCATGTCTGAGAGTGCAAATTGAAGGGTGAGACAGAGGGAGAGGAAGAGAGTGAGAGAAAGAGAGGGGGAGAGAGAGAGATGGAGGGGGGCTTTCAGAGGAAATCCCCTTAACCCTTTTTAGTCTTTTCCAAGCAGCAACTCGAGACCTCTCTCTCTTTCCCTCGCTCTCTCTCTCTCTCTTTCCCTCGCTCTCTCTCTCTCTCTCTCTCTCACTACTTTCCCTCTCTCTCTTTCCCTCGCTCTCTCTCTCTCGCTCTCTCTCTCTCACTACTTTCCCCCTCTCTCTCTCTCTTTCCCTCGCTCTCTCTCTCTCACTACTTTCCCTTGTTCTCTCCCACTCTCACACACACTCCCCAATTCCCAACTGTGTAGACGCCAAAAGCGAAATCTGAAACCACCTGCCACGCCCACATCCAGCAGCCCCCACTCCAGCCATTCCTTTGTGGGGAGCGTCTGTCTCACAGGAACCCTCCGCCATTCCAGGGGCTCATTCGCCACCTTGCCCCTACGCCACTTGGGCCACACAGCAATAAGACGCGTCATGTGTGACTTTGATGGTCAGTGTCCATCAAAAACATGCTCAGGGAGCAATGAGACAATTCTTTCCCAGACCATCAGATTCGTGAGAAATAAGTTTGGAGCTCTGGGGGGTGGGGGCTTTACAATTTAGACACTAGTTACGAGGCATGTGGTGAAGAGAGATGTGTGAGGAGGGGTTGTAACTGTGTTTAATGCCTTGTGACCCCCCTAAAAGAAATGCATAGGAATTCACCGTGGCATTTAAGGGTGAAAGTTGTGGCAGTGTAGAGATGACTGCAGCATGGTAACATTAATGATTAAAACATAGTTAAAAAAACACACACGCATACACACATCTGCTTCAGGCTGGTGACTATATTGCTGTATCTTTAGCTATTCATGTAAACTCTGTGTGCTGAATCCACTCTCAGGCTGTATGTTGATTTTAGATACCCACAGCAGCATAGAAAAGAGGTCTACAACCATTCCCAGTCAACTTCTTTGGCAGTAAGATATTAATACTTTCAGTTTTCAGGTGTCCATATGGTTCATACATTTCTATTTTTGCATTGTGTATCATTTTCATTCAACCAAACAAGCCACTCAGATTCACTCAGTAGTCACCTAAATCAAAGGTATTGAAACAGGGTTGATGGAGAGACCTAGATTAATGTACCCATTTCTTCCTAGTTTTGTAAAATCAGTTCTGAGTTGCTCTCCAATTCTTGACCCACCACACGATTGCTGCAGTTTGATCACGGGACTTGGTCAGAAAGGGCCGTCTGTGTCCTACATGGTTTCCAGATGTAGCCTTTAGTTTACGCACCGTAAGGCAGATGTTCCTTCTCCCCCACAAAATGAAAACAGGAGGCAGATACTGTAGATCTTGGCTCTCTGCAAGCACAAGAAGCTACAGCGGTGCTCAGCTGCTTAAGGCGATGGGGACTTGTGTGACCAGAGGGAGGTCACTGGATTTCCAAGAACACTGAATTCTGGGATAGCTGTGGGTGGCCACCAGTGTTGTCTGATGCCCCCAGTAATGGGACAGATCTGCAGGAGGGAGCTCAACTACATGCACTGGCCAAACTGACTGGGGAAGTGGCCACCCATTATTAACCTAATTAATTCTATGTTTTGTGGGAATTAAGATGGCAAACACGAAAATCAGTCCCATCAGATTAATGAGAGGCAAGTGGAAGAAAACGCAGGAAAGTAAAATCTGCCTTTGGAAAACTCCAAAAAACGGGAAATTTTGTCACAGTCAGCCCTGTGCCAGAAAGCTAAGTGAAAAACAAACACAAGTGACAAATGACA
>JABFEB020000104.1:22166110-22179440 GCA_019775895.2 Stomatorhinus ivindoensis | reverse complement strand
AAAAAACGGGAAATTTTGTCACAGTCAGCCCTGTGCCAGAAAGCTAAGTGAAAAACAAACACAAGTGACAAATGACATTTGCACAATGAGTCCTACTGAACAAACACGAAGCATTTTCCATGCTGGCCTAGCCAAATAACCTCAGTTTATGACACTGTGTCTGTAAATCACAATAACTTGCGGCATCTTAGAAGAAAAGAAAGACATGATACCCCCTCCCCCACCCCGCAGGAAGTGCAGAGATAACGCATTCTCTGGAAATTACGTGTTACAAAGCTCTCCATTTTCATTTATGGGTCCTGGCCCTCTCCGCGAGACATTCCGTGAGGCCCCTATTGCTCTGATACAGCCTGTTTAGTCTGCTGGTGAGGTATCTGGTGGGTCATTTGCAGAATCAGTCACAATATGCAAATATATATATATTCCCAGACAGGAAGTCGCCCCAGTCAGACCTGTTAGGACTGCAGCTGGGTTACTTCATCACTTGTTTGTTTTTTCTGTTACTGCTACACATACAACAGAGCCGCACAATCTTCGTTATTAATATGGACATTGCATGATATACACATGCAGTTCTCATATAGCAAGAAGTGTAATATTCAGCTGGGTTAACTCAATAAGTTGAGTTTTTTTTTGTATTTTTAATTATGTTTATTTTCACCATTAACAAAACACTCTAGTGGTTGCTGCCACTGCTTTTGCATGAGCTCTGCAAGCACTCTCTAAGCCAATTGTAATCATTTCCATCCTTGCTGTTGGACTCACTCATCCATAGTTTGGCGCATTTGCGAGATATTTAACAAAAAATGAGAGAAAAATTAACAATTGGTCATCGGTAGAAATTCATCTTCCGCTGTATGGAAATATTTTGTATTCCATGCAGTCGATATTGAACAAAACCAGTTGGTGTGTTGCCACTGCTTTCTGTCTGTTGACACAACCCACAGCAACACCACAGACTAGTCTGACCAACCCTGTTTGTACATGATACGTTTGATTTAGCTAAACTTTATTTCAGGTAAGTTTCAACATTTGTTTTGAAAATACTGCAATATTAATTGTGAGCATTTCAAACATCACAATAATTTTTTTATCCAGCCCTATATAATATTTCATACAAGGGACCAACAGAGACCCATAGCATTCATAGGGTCCTAAATACTCAGATATTAAAATCATTACAATTCATTTATAAATGCTAATGGAGCTAAGCGGCCGGCTGGGTTACAGTAAAGGTTGCTGTTCTCTGTAAGGGGACGAGCCTGAAATGCAGAGAGGTCGCACGAATTAGTAACTTCTACCTATCAACTTTGAGCACCTCACTTAGAAACATAATCACTGAAAATGATCACTTAAGGTATTTATTTTTCCAGAAAAGTGAAGGAAACCAAAAAGCCCTCCAGGTGATGAAATTAAACATGCTATTTAATATTTTGTGGGAATAATGAAATGTTTTTGCTGGCTGTTCCATTATACGCTATGATCCTTCACATCTACCGAAAATCTACAAATTCGTCATAAAAATAACAGTGTATATGGAACGTATAAGACTGCCCTGATTGAAAGTCTTACCTTTTACTGCCAGAAATGCAGTCTTAGGCTTTGAAAATTCCACTGTTGACAGTGCCGCAAAGTGCTTTTGGCTCATGAGTAAAGGGAGCTTTGGAAGATGAAAGAGCACCCCCCCCCCCCAAGCCGTGCTGATCACTCCTGGCACCCTCAACAACACACAGCATGCGGCTCTCCTACTGAGAAACACCACATGGACTGCATTTCTGCCGGCCTGACTGACTGACAGGCAGAAAGCTTTTCTTCAAGCATGAGACTGGCTCCTCGACAGGGAAACTAGGGCCAGCGTCTGTTTGAACATCAGTGGCCCCCGACGTTTTGTGGCTTTCGCCCAACATGGTTGGAGGTCAGCGGGGCTTTAACATTCAGCTTTGACTCATCCCACATACAGGCATTATTTATTTATCATATTGCATTCATTCAAGCACAATGTCCCTCCCCCCACTTACAAATCCTGTCCCCAAGCATAACAGCTGACTTGCCATTGCAGGAGAAACTTTCTCAGTGTCTCCAGCCATAGACAAAAACACGCCTGCTTCTGTGTTAAGGAAAGTGGTTTTATTTATTACGATAAATAAAAAATTCAATCTCTGGATATAATGAAGTTTGAGTATCCACCTTTTAAAGCATGTTTGTTCAGACTAGGGCTGGAAAAAGATGTGTATTAAAATTGATTAACTAATGAATTAGTTGAACCCTAAACTGGGTTTAAAGAAAGGTACATATGCTTTACTAAAAATACAAAACTGTATTTTTACATCACAATTGTAATTGTGTTATTGTAATAAAAGCTATTGTAATAAGTGTAGAAAATCTCCATTTAAAATGACAAAATGGCATAGAACCAAAGATGTACTGTCTCTGCCATACTAAGCTTATGCGAACCATGACCATCCTCATCCACGGACAAGTGTATTTTGTACACAAGACACAGACCGTAACGACCCACAGAAATAAAGTATGAACTAGGTGTCATACACTAACGTTAATGTTGCTAGGTACTGAGTTGTTGCAGCTTTAGTTCAGAAAACTATTGTGCTGGAGGAGAATAACACATAACAGAACTGCCAGTGTGGAAATCTTGAACTTCAGCAGTCTGCTTGTTTGTTTAAAAAGCTGTAAAACTAATTCTGGCTTTGGCAGGTCATGCTGGGCCCACAGCAAACTGAAGCATCAGCAGTGCATTTTGAGACACACCCTAATTTTTGGGAAGGGAATGGCTACTTCCCACCTAAGGACTGGAGACAGCCAGAAGTGAAAAATTTTCTTCCACCCTACACACATCTAGCATGCAGCTGCATAACAGACCACTCTTCAAACTGTGCTTATTCAAAACAAAAATCGCTAAGCTGGGACCTCTGTGTCTGAAGTCAGCTGATCTGGAATCCGCTGCAAGACACAATATGAAAAGCTTAGCAAAAAAAAAATCAGTTGAAATCCATCTGTGTTTTTTAAAATTAAAATGCTTGAATGTAACAGCTTAACAATATTGGCAAATGATAGTGACAGTGTTATTTATTGTTCAGCAGGAAAATCAAGTGTTGTCTTGTGATTGTAAAAAGCATCTATCCATCCATTTTCTGTAACCACTTGTCCTATTGATGGTCATGGGCGTCCAGACACAAAGCAGCAGGATGTCTTTGGACTGTGGGAGGGGGCACCAGAGCATCCAGAAGAAATCTCTCAGTGATACAGGAAGAACATGCAAACTCATCACATAAAACCCTGGTCCCAGAGGTTCTAACCACTGCACCATCATGCCACCCCGCACAAACACATCTAAGTAGTGTAATTAGTGGATGAAACTTAAATTTGATTATAAATAGTCAAAACACTTTTGTCATGAAAGAATCTGGAGCTTTGCAGAAAAACTGCATTTGAGTCTCTGTTATGGTAATCTCGTAGTTAACTCAGACTCTGCTGAGAGCCAACAAGAAGTTAGGCTGGAGGTCAGATGCACGCTGGCTGCTCTTGGCTGAATAAGCAGCCCTGAGGCAGGTCAGACCTATTTAGATAAATGGATCTGGAAGCTGGTTGCAGGGTGGAATGAGGGGGCTGCAGGAGCGCTGGGTTTTAGTGAGTGAGGTAGTGTCTCGGCTCCCATGTGAGTCCTCTCTCTGCTGTGTCTGTATTCTCTCTGCTGTATAATTCCTCTCTCTGCTGTATAATTCCTCTCTCTGCTGTATGAGTCCTCTCTCTGCTGTGTGAGCCTTCTCTCTGCTGTATAAGTCCTCTCTCTGCTGTATAATTCCTCTCTCTGTTGTATGAGTCCTCTCTCTGCTGTATGAGTCTTCTCTCTGCTGTGTGAGTCCTCTCTCTGCTGTATAAGTCCTCTCTCTGCTGTGTGAGTCCTCTCTCTGCTGTGTGAGTCCTCTCTCTGCTGTATGAGTCCTCTCTCTGCTGTATGAGTCCTCTCTCTGTATGGGTGGTGAGTATCTCTGGTATGTAAAGCCCTGGACCTACAATGCTGGATGTAAATGTCTTGCAGGGTGGGCAGTTCTGTCCTGGTGTTTCAGCTGATGCACCCTATCACCCACTGTGGGCTCTGAGGTCCTCTGAGCTGAAGCTGCCGTACCAGGCAGTTATGCTCCAAGAAAGCAAAGATCCTGCAGTGATGTGTAGAAGGTTTTTGTCGGCACAAAGCAGATTTTTGAATTTCTTCAGTTGCATCAGGTAATGCAATCGCTGCCTAGCTTTCTGCACCAGGGTTAGTTGTGTTCGTTATCCATGTTGGGTCATCAGAGATATGTTCTCCAAAGTACCTGTAACTCTCCACTGGAGTCTGAAAATCTTGAGACGTGTACATCCTCTCTTGCTCCTTCCAGCAACTTCCACATTTTTTAAACTTAAAAATGACTTAGTAAGAATTCTTGTTATGGCAGGAGAACAAAATGCCTGAGGTAAAACATTTTCTGATGGGGATACTGAAAAAGCTTTGACATTTTATTTATTAAATATACACACAGATATTACACACTCTGGGCCAAATGTTTGTCTGGTATTGAAAGATATTGTAGGTCAAATGAAAATAAAGAACAATTCATCCTAAATCTTTGTGACATGCCTTCAGTTTAGCCTCTTTATTCTTAAGAAAACCATAAAGTGAGTTTACAGCATCAGCGAATTTCATTTCCTGCCTAGTCTGCTCCACAGCCACACCGATGAACCATATCGATTGGGATATTCCATTAACGATATTTGATACGCTTAGAAATTCAAGTTCAAGTAGCTGCCCATATGATGTTGAAGTAGATTAAGGCTAAATGACAATGTTTCCTTTAGATTTTTTTACTTTAGTCTTTAACAGGGGTATGTGGGGCTGTAGGCTTTTGACACCAGAGAACTCAGAATAAGGCATAGTCTTCTAACTTCACAATCCCAGAGATGAATACAATTTAAATGATTACAACAGAACATAGCAGCTTCAGTTGTTCATACATTCAAGTGAAATTCAAACTGACTTTAACTTACAAAATGATACATTGAGCATGAATATATATTCAGTAGCAAAATGTAATTTAGTCACTACACCTCAACAGGCATCAGGTGCATACAGTATGTTCTTCGCTACGTCACCCTAATCCTTCAGCCACCTCGACTGGTGTATAACCCTTTTAGGTCTGGATGTGCATATGATGTCTGTTGTGTCCTTCTCCACTGGCAGTGTGGTGTTGGTATCTGGGAGTACAGTGAGATAAAAGGCATTCCATGTTTTTCAGTCGATCTGTACATACATTCCCTCACCGAGTCCTTTGTCTATTATCAGTGGTTCAGAGAATCTCCTGTAGCTCTTGAGAACATGACAGATTTTTCACTTGCACCCTGTCCCCTTCCTGGATGCAGGGACTGCAAGCATCCCATCGAGCATAAGTGTACACATCATCCACATCGGTCAGTGAGGGAACAGGGACGAGTGGCAGCAGAGTGAGTTTCGTGCACATTGGCCATCCGTGAGGAAGGTCAAAAGGCGAAGTACATGTTATTGCATGAGGCGTGGCGCGATAAACACACAAAAAGTCAGTCACAACCATTTTCCTGGGCTGTTGTTGCTGGATTGCCAATTGAATGGTCTGTTAATGCATGCAGATGAACTGCTCAACATCTCCTTTTGCCGTGCGGTAATAGAGAAGAGAGCGATAGTCATGCATTTGTCTTTCACAAAGATAAGCGGCAAAAGGAGCAGAGACAAACTGGACTCCATTATCAGTTGCAATGCTCAGCCTTGATTGAAGAAGGCCGGCCGCGTACCAGCTGGACACTATAGGTGGACAGTTCTGGGCAAGCATAAGAAAATGCTGCAACTGAGAGGGCATCTGAAGCAGCAGAAAGGAGGTCTACAAGCTCAGCATCAATGCCATCACCAGGTGCAGACACTGAGATGTCAGGCAGTGAGGAGGCAGTCAATCAGGGCAAGTGAGATAAACAGCCAGCTGGGGCATTTTGGGCTCCTGAGTGCTAACTGCATCATAGTTGAATGACAGGAGATGCCCAGACCGTCTCGCTACACGCAGACTGCCATGACCAACATCCTTTGTCGTCAAAAGTTTCGTGAGAGCTTGGTGGTCTGTTCTCAAAGTAAAATGAAGTCCCCATGGGTAAGTACAGCATTTCTCATTTACCCACACTCAGGCAAGTGCTTCCTTTTCCATATTTACGTTCAGTGGTGGACAGTGTCCATGATGCCACAGTCCTTTCTACACCATCGACACAAACGTGTGACAGTATGGCACCAAGGCTGTAGACTGAAGCATCAGTAGATACAACAGTATGTAAGGCGGGGTCACACAAGGCTAAGGTTCGGCTGTCCAGTATCATTTTATTCACCTGTCCGAAGCTTTCCTGCGCCACGGTCGTTCGCTTGAACGCGTTCCCTGTTTGCCACAAGCAGGTGCACATGGGCTCTACCACTGTTGCATAATTGGGTAGAAATTTTGAATATCATGAGAGCAGGCCAAGGAAAGAGTGGAAGGTGGACCCAAGAAAGGTAGACCGGACTGGCGAAAATGCCACTTCTCCTCATTCAGGGGGAGAATTCGGGCCAATCATGACCAGCCATGTCACTCCCATGGACGATGACATCATCTAAGCAATATATGACTCCTGGCAGGTGGATATTATTTTCTGAAAGCCAGCAGGCATTGATGCCAAGCGATAAGGAATCGCAGAAAAGCCTATCATAGGTAATGAAAACTGTCAGGGCAGGGCTGTTGTCATGTAGAGGTACCTGATAGTAAGCAATGGTCAGATCAATAGTGGAAAAAACACTGGAACCTTTAAGAGATGACAGCTACAAGAACTGTCTCATTTGTGTCCCTTAAATTGACACATGGGTGGATTCAGACTTCTTTTGTATGACAACAATTGGTGGCATCGAAGCATACGATTATGCCAGCATCCACCAGATGGCGTAGTTACTCTGATACAGGATTTCCCTGAAAGTGGCAGTCGGTGCAGCTTTTGGTGTACCGGTAACAGTCTCATCAATTTTCACACGTTGAAGGAAGTTCTTAACAGCCAAAAGTAGGACGTGATGTAACAGCACATTCTTGAACTGGAGCAGGAGCGGTAGACGCAGTGTTGATCTCAGGTCGAGGAGCTTTGTTGTTTCCTATGTGTAGCTGCAGTCCAAACACCAAGTCTCTGCCTAAGAGTGGTGTTCCATTCTGTACAATAGAGAATGTCGCTGGAACTGTACGGTCATGTAGAGACACATTCGCGGATAAACAGCCAAGGACAAGAACGTGAGCTTTAGAATATGTCACCAACCTGGCTGCGGGTGGAGTGAGCGGAATGTTGCTGAGGTTCCGTGGATAGATACTGTGAGGTAGAATGGAAACTGATGATGTCAACCACCAAGTACACTACCCAGGGCTATGAGTCAAGTGGTGAAATCTACACAGGGAAGGTAATTTTATTGGACATGCCTGTTGTGAATTCCGTGTACAACACTGTAAGTTCAGGCACATACTTCCTGAACACTTGATTGAGCTCAGTGTCATATTTTGGCGAAGTGTCCCGTCCTTTTGCACTGGCACTGTTCCAGTAACAGTCTTTCATTTATGCATGCACTGGATGGATGTTCGATTAATTGGTCAGGGATCATTTCATCTGAATCATTGTCAAAATCACAGCTAGCGACAAGTTTACGTAAAGAAGCCACATATTATAAAACTGACTCATTAGGTGTTTGAAATCTTTTACAAATATTAGCTTTAGCTTAGCAAGCTTTAGATGATCGCTTAGCACATTAACTTTTGGCATGAAGTACGCAGTCAGCGCATCCACCATCGCGCCGCATGCACTGCCTGTGCTGGTCAACAAATAGGAAATCCTCTCTCCCTCCGTCCCAAGGCAGTGAAGCAGAACCGCTCTTTTCTGTGCCTCTGGCCAATTATCTCCTGCAGTATCGATCACCAATAAGTAGTTACTGAAAATCCGCAGCCATGCGGTGAATGGCACTGTAGGCTTACTGGGGCTCAGAAGACATAAACTTGGGAAAGGCACAATTGACACCCCCATCTCCCGGGAGCACAGTAAAAGTACGAAAATAAAGAAATCCACATCCCCAATTTGTTATGGTGTCAAACATAAAGGGGCAGCAGGCCAGTTGAGATAAACACAGAATTATGGAGCACAGCACGATCCAGTCGGCAACCTTGTGCACAGTCTCCTAGCTCTCACACATACTCTCAACGGAAGTATCCGTTTTTTTAAACACTAGTATACTTCTGGTGGTACAACATACATATTATTGCACTGGACACAACACCATGGCAGAATCACAGTGGCTAAATTGATTTGCGTTCACTTTCATCTGCTCATTTGTAATACAATGCATGTCCAAAATAGACTCTGGTTTACTAGCAGCCTTACATGTTAACCTGTATGGTAACTGATATAACTGACATACGTCATCATCTTCCAGTCAAGGGTTAGAAAAATTCATGCATAAACCTTTCAGTTAGAGGATGCAACATGTGACACATCCAACAGCAGTCTATCAAAGTGAATTCCATATGCCTCTGAAAGAAAACTAGGAATCAAAGTATCACCATCTCCTCACTTGTAAAGGAATTTGAAGCAGATTAAATTTCAGGATAGGAACATTGTTTCATGATTGATTAAAAGTATAGAAAAGCATGAAACTACACCAATTAAAATGAATTCAATCTTTCAGATTATTTCCACTTGTGTTCCATTGTGAAAATTTAAAATTGGCCTGCTATCTGGAGGAGGCCCAAGATATGGAATGGAAGACTTCTGGAAGATAACTAAACTGAAAGGTAACTAAACTGAAAGATAACTAAACTTTGCAGAGTAAAACAACCCAGATGGAAGCCCAGACTCAGCATGTCAGTTTTTAGTGTTATTGAACCAAAAGCCCGACCGTGGGGCAGCTGTATCTGGCCTCACCACATCGTAAACATTAAAGATCAGTGCAGACCCCAGTGGCAGCCTCCAGCGCCACTAATGTGGCCTTGTGGCAGCGCTTCTGAGAAGCTTTGCCCAGATTATAAATGACTCTTTGGGGGCATTCAAGAAAAAAAACTGACAAAGACACAGAATGTTCCTAATTCCAGGTTCTGCACTTCTAAGGACAGGCTCAGTATTACCCTATGCTGGATGACTAGGGTGGATAGATGGACATACATGCAAAAAACAAGGGTTTTCAATGATATTTCTTATTTGACATATCATACATTAACATACGAAGTCAGCTGCCGCAAGAGAAAAGGAGAAGAAACTTGAAAGCATTGTACAGTATTCCCTGGACGGTCCCATCTCCATTCCACCCATCTAAATCTTAGTCCTTTCACACAATTCAACTTCTACAATTTCTAGAATTATTGGATGGATCAGCTGGAAATGTGAAAGCCAATAAATGCGTTCTTACCTGAATGCTAGTAGCGACATGTAACTCTGAACTACACTCGTTCATTTTCTGCACATTTCACTTATGGCGGAGGGGCGTGGCTCAAGGACATCAGCAAGCAGGGGACTTCATTGGGCTCAAAAGAAACAAAAGGGGCAACGAAGGGTCTGATGAAAGCAGGTAGGTAGAATACAATAAGTAAAACAGAACAAACACAGCAAGGCGCACGCATACATCTGAACAGGAGCAAACACACAAATACCCACAATGGGTGACCTGGAAACAGGTATGGGCAGGGACTAAATACACATGATAATGAATACCAAGGTTTAACTCACAGACAATAAACAAAACACTAGGAACTAAGCGACAAAACAAATGTGAGGGTAATTACCAACACTACAGAACACTGAGAGATACTGGGCACATAGGCAAAACAGAACTTAATAAATCTAGACGTAAGCATGGTATGCAGGAGCAAAGGTGTCTATAAAGACCGAAACTGAAATATATGAAAACAAGGGAAACGGAATTAAAGGCATCGGTGACCATATAAAAATCCGAACAGGTAAGCCCATCCCAGAGGCGCTGCTGGGTTCTGAGATACCCACTTACCACATTCAGCAACGCGGTGATCCGTGGAACAGATGAACGCATTAGCTAAAACTAAGGGGCACTAATGGAACATAGAATGGGATGGCCAGCGACCCCAGCTGGCCAAGCAGGGAAATGACAGACAAAACCAGGACAGATCCTGACAACTTGTATACTTTTTTCTGACCAATTAGGTGGTTAACTATATTTTTTGTATGTCCTAATGACCATGTTTTAAAATGTCATTTGTATGAATTATATTCTTTATATGACATACATAAATATAGTTCCAGTTTGGCAGCCTATTCCAGCCTCTGCAAAGTCTGAAAAAGATCTGCTAAAAACTTTTTGAGTTATCGTCTTAATGAGATTGATAGTCAAAACTGCCTTTTTCTGAAATCACTAGGCAGTCCTACTTCAATTTTGGGAGGATCGGTCTTAAAATGTAATCAACCCCAGTTCCTGCTCCATATAATGCCTCTGCAAAGCTTGAAAAATAAAGATCTGTCAAATAGTTTTTGCGTTATTGTGATAACTGGATCAAGTGTCAAAATTGCCTTTATTTGTTTTCATGTGATCCGTCCCCAAATTTAATCCTTTTGACTTTCTCATGCATAGAAAGATCTGTCAAATGGTCTTTTAAGTTATCATCTTAGCAAGTAAAGCTTCTGCAGTCCATGGCCCAGTGCTAAAGCCATATGTATTCCCTGAAGTTCAAGAAGAATACAATAAATATACACGATGGGAAGGTTGCACTATGGCCATGTGACTGACCCTAACAGCAGACCTAGCCATCATAAATCACTAGATTGTTTGCCTGCATTTGTTTTTTATGGGCCTCAGTGCAGCTGTCTTTATTTACACTCAGAAAACCATACGTATTTTCTCCGGGTCATCGTTTAGCCTCACCATCAGGAAGGCATTTCAGCAGTGCTGCCTGTCGACTGTCAGACTGATGCAAAGAGACTACTTCCTCCCATTACTTCAAATGAGCCCACCTCGGCTTTGATCGAAGAACATAAGCATGTGCTTTGTGAGCTTAAGAATCCTTGGCACTGAACGCATTAACCCAAGCGAGTTCTGCAGATACACTGGCTTTCCAAGCTTACAGCGCAGGGGGGAACCACCATGTTTTTTACCTGTCGTTTCACCCAGTGCTCGCCTGTCTGAACTTCTCCTCTAGTGACAGGACTGACAGTCTGCAGCTGCTCCAACGGCAACAACAGAGCAGAGGGGGCCCCGACAGGTGTACATACAGTTTCGGGATAAGCTATGGACAGCAACAGATGGAGGCAGAGGGGGGCATAATTTGGGGCAGAAAGATAAGCAAAATATCTCCGAAAACAACGTGTCCCTGGCAACAGAGAGCATTCAGCTCTGCATGCATCATTGCTTCACACAGTGAAATTAATAGATACAACTTTTTCAAGCAGTTTTGCAGCAAAGACTGGAGCTAAGAAGTGTCTTTATAACGTCACAGGTGTACTACAAGAACTGAAATATTATCAGCAATTAACCATGTGCCTACTGACCACTTATTCTTAATTTTTTATCCATTGAGCCATTTAATAAAGTTGTTCAAATAAATACAGCAGAATTATACTGCTTTCAAGAACAGGAACCAAGACTATTGTTTATGTTTTTCAGAATGAAAAAGTAGGGATTGTAATAAATGCTATGAATGCATTTTGTAAAGCAATTTAAAAAGTACCAAACGCTCCCAAGGTTCAGTACAAACAAGCATGACTTTGTTTCATTTCATCAGAAAAAATCCTATAATTTTATCTATCCATGCATCCATCTGCCAAACTGCTTATCTAGCACAAGGTCATGGGGGGCGAGTATGGTTCCTGCTCTACCTTGGGGGTGCTTCACCCCATCCATTCATGCTTAGAGCTGCTCTGTATGTCATATTGATTCTGGATAATAATTAACGCAGCCCGAAGTGTCTGTAATTCTTCTAATGACAGAGAATAGGAGATGGGAAGGAGGATTCTCTCGCTCTAAATGCTCTCTGAATCGCGTGTGAGGAAAATCAGATGGAGAGATAAGTAGCACTGAGGAGCAGTTGTGACTGGGAAGCATCAGTGCCATCTACTGGGAATTTTAGAGAAATGGATCCTTCAAAGAGTGGTCTTTGAAAAAGCAGATTGTATAGGAAATAATTAACTGCAATGAGAGGTATCTGCTATCTGAAGAGTAACATAAAACAAGATGAAAAGACCCAAAGCCATTGAATCTGTCTTTTATTTTTGGTAAATACTTCATCTACTTGAAATTTATGACACCATAAACAAGAATAAAAACGCAAAAAGACAGCTGAAAACATAATGTAGGCAGTCTAGCTGCGAATACATCTATACTGACATTTCTGATAGCTGTGGTCTTTAGATAAGGTGACAGGAAATGTAAGGTGTAATCAGGCATTTACACTATCAGTAGTATTTAGTGGTAGTTGTTATACAAGTAAACTTGGAAGCACAATATTTGAAAATAAGATCAGAACTGCCTTTCTAAGAACCACCCTTCTAAATATAGGAAGATAGTTACCAGCTCACACTGAAGCTCTTGTGGTCAGTTGCAGACACTTAACCATTTTACGGAATAATCATAAAAGTGGAGTAGCTCTTAGCAATATCATATACTATTTGCACAAACATATCGGGAGTGACAGCTGTTATGCAAAGGGGGGACCAACTCCACATTGATGCCTATGGATTTAGGATGGGATGTCATAAAAGTTCCTGTAAGTGAAATGGTCAGTTGCCCCAATACATATTTCCATATAGTGTACTGTATATTGTACACATCTCACAGATTTTCTTCTGGAACATTCCAAGCCCAGTGAGGAAGTGGAAAGACTCATTTAATCTGCTGCCAGATTTCTCTGTTATACAGTTCAAACATTTTTTTCAAGAGCTGAAAACATTAAACAGATTTCTGAGCCATCAGTGACCCGTGTTAGAGTGACCTTTCAGAACTGACTATGACTGGAATTCTGATTCATCTTCATACCCAAACTGTCTCTCTGCTTGAAAACATTCAGTATATTACTGCATGGAACAAGTAATATGACTCAATGACTGGCTGAATGAAATAAAATCATGGCTCAATGACATTTCACTTATTCAATCCATGTAATGCAAAGAATCTTTGGTTACCCTTGCTTAAACTGAACTGTGCCACTCCTTGTTCACAGTGTTGGGCATTTCAGGTACAGAAGCTACAAATCCAGACCATGGTTTTGTTTCTACCAACCAGCTGAGTATGAAGAGCCACAGTCACAGAGTACTC
>JABFEB020000104.1:22144557-22155401 GCA_019775895.2 Stomatorhinus ivindoensis | reverse complement strand
TTTTTTTTTTAACATTCTGTCTCTCACAGTTGAAGTGTACCTATGATGAAAATTACTGACCTCTGTCATCATTTTAAGTGGGAGAATTTGCACAATCGGTGGCTGACTAAATACTTTTTTGCCCCACTGTAATTATAAAAATGAAAACTAAGTACATTAAAGTAATGGTGGACTTCAGTCAAAGCACAGTGATTTAAGACTGGATCTTAGTATATGGTTAGTGTAGAGTACTAATCGGTGCCCTGTTATTCTGTACTATGCTGATGTGTACTTTATATTTTTTCTGGATTGTATTGAACTGAGCTCATTATTGCAGAGCTGCGTTGTTTACTTTTTATTGCTCAAAGTTGATGAAAATGGTGTCACCCCTTGCCAATGTCAGGCAACGCAAATGAACATGAAACGATTTAATTCATACCATAGGCTATGTCAAATTAATCAGCTGCCTTGCTAATTTAATGTGGCTGCTATTTAAGTAAATGAATACAGTGTCTCCTACTGAGTATTTCTCCTCATTCACATGTATTGCCCTCTTGACGCATGTGCTACAGGTCATGTCCCACAGTCATTAGAAAATGGAAATTCAGCTGTATTAATTTTGTGCTTGATGGGTAGAGTTAGGGTGGGAAGGAGGACCTGCCATAAACTCAGAGCCCTAAGTCCTCACACTGTTGCCTGTTTGCCCTGCAGGTCTTCCTTTACCCAGGGACCAGAGCCCATGTCAGCGGAACGTAATCAGCTCCACCCCAGAAGCTGCAGGGATTGAACTTTGGAGAAGGCTTTTAGGGCCTCGTTTCCTGCACTGGAAGATTCCGGCAAGGATTATGTTAAAACGGTGGCCTAAACAGCAGCCTTTCTTTTATGCCAAGATCCTGGTTGTTCACTGTTTGCCAAAAAAAAAGACACTTCGAAGGAAAGATAAATTAAACTATCAGTGGGTGAATAGGACGGAGTGACAGAACTACATGGCATGTCGACAGAACAACTTTCAGGGCGGCACCCAGCAGCGTGTCATGTGACTGCAGTGTCACAGCGCTGCCGCGGCCCAGATTGCATTGTCTGCGGGGGTTTTGGCAGGTGGCAGCACGTGCAGCTCAGTCAGCCGGCAAAAAGGCAAAAAAGAATGCCGCTTCCTGTGCTTATTTTAAGCAAGGCACCTATAAATAGGCTACCACAGAGGAGAAAATTTGGCATTTTACAGGACATAGGCAGGAAAACCTGCCTGGATTTTACTGCCAGCCTTCTCACAGCAACACTTTAAAGAAAAACACCTCTTAGAATGTATGCAATGCCTTGAAAAATATGAGTGGTATTGGTGATGGCATCAGCGATTTGAGGCACGCAGTATATCACTTGCCGTTTACACCGACAAACAATTACTTGTCTAAGCCACTTTGCAGCAGTTCACGGGCTCATACATAATAGAAAAACTATTCCACGTAGTAAGTGGAATTGATCTGGTCTCAAAGCAATTCTTGATTTAAAAACCTGCTGAGAAAGCATTTAGAATAAAACATATTAAAATTAAGGTCATCCCTTTGCCTCACGTGAATCCCACAAATGTGTTGTAAATAACCAGCCAAAATTAATTACTTATTGCTTCTATGCTAGAGGCCTTGATTTTTTTTGTGATAGTGCTAGATTATGGCATTTGAAGGTTGACCACAACAGCTAACATGATTGCTTTTGTTCGTGCCATGGGGTAACAGTTATATTACATTTTTCTTTCTGCTGCTATGATCCTTGTTTAATTATAAGACAGTACTGGTCTATCGTCCCTCGATTAATGTCATTGACACAAGTTCAATGCCCTGGCTCAGTTTAATTGAAATTGATTTGAATCACCTCTGCTCTATCACTGTGCATGTACTGTGACCAATGCAGACGACTCTGAAATGAAAATATTCCCATTTCGGTTTTCAAATTTTGTGCATTAACAGACTTGTTCTTAATAGAGAAATATTAGTCAGTAAAATAAATGTATAGGCCAAATTAATTTCATCAATGACTAACAAAAGTTAACGCACATTTGACACCAGCTCATACACAAGTATAAATAAGTACAAAATGTAGCTGCAAGCAGCAATAATGGGGCCAAACACACTACCAGAGCATAAATGCAATGGGAACAATTTCAAGGCCACATAAGTTCAACTTCATAGGTTGACATGTCCTGTCCTTTGGATCTCTTAATATATCACTGTCATGTCTGAATGTAGGGAAGGAATAGCGATCCATACGTAGCGTTTAGTGCCCCAAAGGGGACTTTATTACAGGACTGACACACACTGGATCACAAAGAAAAGAGCCCTGGTCAGAACAAGAGGCAGGGAGGATAAACCAGGAGAGACGAGGGCTGACTGAGACACAGGGAAGACTCGGGTTCAACTGTGACACAGAACACAGTTTATTTTATAAAGAGCCTTTCTGAAATTTATGCTTACTTTGCAAAATCAGTAATACGCACGAATATTACAGAAAGTAGGAATACAACATAAGAACTTAACATATACCGTAAACTAACCAGGTGAAGAAAATGTAAGAAATATCAGGATCAAGTATGGAAAGTGATTGACTGAGGTTTTAAGTTCTGTCTACGATGGGAGATCAGTGTCCTTATGGACCTTGCTTTGTGCACTGGTGTGCAGTCATGTTGGAACAGGAAGGGGCCGTCCCCAAACTGTTTCCACAAAGTTTGGAGCATGAAATTGTCCAAAATGCATTAAGCATTAAGACTTCCATTCCCTCAAACTAAGGGGCCAAGCCCAACCCCTGACAACAGCACCACACCATATCTTTACACTTGGCACAGTGCCGTCAGGCAAGTCCCATTCTCCTGGCAACCACCAAACCCAGACTCGTCCATTGGACTGCCAGACAGAGAAGCGTGATTCATCACTCCAGAGAACACGTCTCCACTGCTCTAGAGTCCAGTGGCTTTGCATTGCACTTGGTGATGTAAGGCTTGGATGCAGCAGCTCAGCCATGGAAACCCATTCCATGAAGTTCTCTACACACTATTATTCAGCCAATCTGAAGGCCACATGAAGCTTGCAGATCTGTGGCTATTGACTCTGCAGACATTTGGCAACTTCTGCACGCTGTGCGAATCAGCATACATTGTCCCCGCTCTGTGATTTTACGAGGCCTATCGCTTCCTGGCTGAGTTTCTGTTGTTCCCAATTGCTTCCACTTTGTTATAATAGGTGCTTGATTTTATACACCTGTGGCTATGGAAGTGACAGGAGCACCTGAATTCAGTGATGGGGTGTCCCAGTACTTTTGGCAATATAGTGCATATCAAAATCAAGTTTGGAAGCCCAAAAAAAACTTTGTCACTCCATCACTTGGGGGTGCCGACCTAAGCAAAGATGCATTTTGACTAATATTTGTTGATATGTTTGTCTGATCATACTATGGGAGGCCCCAAAACCAAACCATGGCAAGTTAATTTTAAACTTAATTTTAGCGACTGCCATATTGCATTTTCTTGAAATGTTTAAAATTGAACAGGCCAATCTTCACCAAATTTAGCAGAAGTGGTCTTCAGACCAAGTTTCATAGAATTTTTTAATTTTCACCACAAAACAAGATTTGGTGGCAAAGCTGCAAATCAGGATGGGTGACCATATCTCAGCATAGCCTTAAAGGTCTGACACCAAACTTGGCATTTGGCCTGGCCGCCACTTAATGCGGATGTGCACCCAATTTTATGTCTTTTGAAAACTGGATGGCACTGCAATAATTTTTCTTAATATGTTTTGATGTGCAGTATTGGCCTTTAAAAAGTAGTTGTTATATTTGGGGATTGTCAAAACATCAGTGCCATTCTCTCCCCTCGTGTCCCTGTTTTGCCAGCAGATCACTGGCCATCCCATATACTCCTAATGATTCCCAGCCTGGTGTCTCAATTACTCACACCTGTTTCCTATTTGTAGCTCATTACCTGTGTATGTATGTGCCTGCCCATGCCCTCTTACCCCACTGGTCATTGTTAGTGCTGTCTGTTCATTCCCATTCATGGCTCTCTACCATATCCTACACTCAAAATTCTGTTGACCGCCCCCTGCCTTTTCTGCTTCTTTACACGCTTCACTCTCAGATCTTACTAATTCATCCTGTCTTTCTGAGATTCTTTCTACACATATCCAGGCTATTTCTAATGCTCTTGGTGCCCATGCTACAATAAAGCACAGGCAAACTGTCCCCTTCTCCCATTCCTCTTCTTCGTGTACCCCAGAGCTTCGAGCCCTGAGGGCATCTGGCCGTCATGTAGAATGGCTTTATAAGAAAACAGGCCTCACTGTACATTCCCTATCTTACAATGAGCATATGCTGAAATATTACTCTGCTCTAAATGATTTCTGCACTTCCTATTAATCAGTCATCAATAATTTAAATTGTAGGCCCAGAACCCTTCTCTGCTTAAAACAGGCTTGTTAATTAACACCACCTGTGACTTCATAGCAATGTGATACTTTTCTTAACTTCTTCCAAAGTAAAATTTACCCCTTTTGTAATACTAACCCTAACCCTGCTGTACAGTTCTACCTCCTGCCAGATCCCTGCTCCCCCATGTCTGCTAAGAACTGTCTGATTGATATCTCTGCCATCCTAGCTCTTTTGAATAACAGATCCCTAGTGTCCAACATTGTGCTTATAGGTCTAAAAACTGCCGTAGTTACCCCAGTTCTCAGGAAACCTGGTTTGGACCCAATTGATCTAAACAACTATCATCTAGTCTCTAACCTACCATTCTCCAAAATACTACAAAAGGCGGTTGCGGCCCAGTTGCCATCTCTTATAGAATCAAATAACTGTTACAAACCTTTTCAGTCTGGTTTCCTTTAACTCTACAGTACTGAGACTGCGCTCCTTTGGGTATTTAATGACCTTCCCTTGGCAGCTGACACTGGGGCGGTCAGCGTTCTTTTTCTTTTGAATATAAGCTGTGCCTTTGACGCCATTTCTCCCAATGCACTTATGGCTGTTTTGCATCTCTTGGCATTATCAGTGCTGCAGTCTCCTGGTTTATCTCTTAACCTCTCTGATAAACAGCAGTTTGTAGGCTTTAATAAATACAAATCAGACACAGATATACAAATATACTGTACAAAGTGTTCCTCAAGGTTCAGCTTTAGGTCCTCTCCTATTCATTTTTTATGTGTTACCACTTGGATACATATTTCGCCATGATGGATTAGCTTTTCATTGATACCCAGCATTAAATCTTAATGCTGACAACTGATGAGCTAACAATCCACCCCATTGCCCTGTTTGCCACATATTGTGGTATATCTCCCTTCTTCCATAAACTATCCCGACTGCCTGTCCATCTATAATATAACATATAGTACGTATATAGTATAAGCTGCAGCATATTGCAGAAACCCTCCTCTCTTATGCTCCTGCCTATTTCTTCAGGTCAGTAGGTCAAATGGGCTGAGCGCATGTTTCCTAATCACGCATCTCAAATTTCTCAGGCAATGAGGATAACCGTCAGCAAGGCTTGTCAGTTATAAGTGCTTTAATTTAGCACTGAAAATTTGGTTAATAGCTATAATGCTAAACAACAAACCGTGGCATCTTGCACAAATTCAAGGTCATTCCAACAATAAAGTACTCTTTTAATTGTTACATAAATTGTTGGGATAATTAATTCAGCTTAGCAATTGATAATGACTTAGAAAAAAATCAACAGTTTATTGTCAGATAATAATGATGGAATACATCATAAGATATTTTGTAATTAGCCTTAAACCACGGCCTTATTGCAGACGAAAATGCCAAAACACGAACAGTAGAAAAATATAAACTAGCATGTTCCTCCCAATCACTTGCATGCACAGACACATATACATATCCATAGTGCATTAGTCTCTATGGTAATAGTACAAATAGTACTCTATAGTAATAGTACAAATAGTACTCTATAGTAATTGAACAAAAAGTAAAGCTCATGTATAACAGGTAACCCTTACAAGGCATGTTCCTCTTACTAGCAAATTTGATGGGTTTCTTTTCCAGTTGTGAAGAACAGTGTACATTTCCTGCACCAATGGGAGTAAACAATTTCAATTTACATTAAAAGCAACTGAAGCCTCTTGAAATTCTGGAGAAATTCCACAAATCAAACCCTCTTATGTTTGGATTAAAAGTGTCAGAATAGTTGCCCTATGTTGAATCCATAGCAATTTTTAGTAAATGGCATATTGTCCAATTCAGCGCGTAGTTCTGGGTTTGAAGTGTATGACCGTGGTAGTTCCAGAACTGGCCCAGTCTCTCAAGTGCTGTGAATAGGACCTCAAACTGGTTAACAGAAATGACATCAGGCCCAGTGATGATCCTTAACATCTTCCTAAGTCCTGCATCATTCAGTCCTCTAATACACACCTGCAGGAATCTGAATCTCTGGTTCAGCTTCAGTGTTGGGAGTTGAACAATTTCAAGAGCTTTCTTGCTGTTGGTTTTTCATTCTCATGCATGCTCTTAATATCCTGAGGGCCCATTCTGATTCACTCATGTACAGCAGACAGAGATTCAAACAGCATATCAGATGAAACATCATGCTCTCCAGCAATGAGATCCACTGCATACATGAGAGACACATGTAGCTATGGATGCAAAATACTGTGGTGTTCCTAACACCAAAAGGTTATTTCATTTTTGGATTGGTATATAAGGGTTGTGTACCACTAAGAGCCCCCCTGACGGTAACCGTATGTGAATTAAGTGGTTATGCAGTTATGTACTGCTATTCAATTAACGAGTCGGTTTTTGGTTGTTGCCTAGTCTGCCGTGTGTTTTTCCAGTAGCCTGCTTAAACAGTTTTTCGAGGTAATGATGTGTAATACACAACAAATATCTCAACTAATATTCGATCCATGGGTTTCCACTCTTCTTCCTTGCATTTGTGACTGTGATGGAACTCTGTGGTCTATGTGTGACCCAGAAATTCCTCCCAAAACGCAGCACTACCATCTGCATCAGCGCCATTCTCATTTATGTAAATCTATTTCGATGGAGGTTTGAGTACTGCTAGATCCTTCAGCAGGCATATCATCTCAGCCAGGAGATTCACGCTGTGAACTTTTGGAGTTATGCACATAATATCATATGAAGTATTTCATCACCTACTGGAGCTTTGACGAACGAGAGTTGTGCTTGATTGGGGAGACGTGGTGGATGTTGTTACATGCGGAGCCCATAGCTGTGCTAGTTGTGTGGGTGTGTATCTGTCTCTGTGCGCTGTGCGCTCCTTTTGTTAACAGGGGGCGGTCCGTAATTGTCTGGCAGCCAATCATCTCCAGCTCACTTTTATCAACCAGTCATCGCGTTCATCTCGTGACATCGTGGTTCTCCATCGGCCAACCATTGTGCTGGAGAGGAGGAGCTGCTGTTTTACATCAGGAGGGAACGGCATTTTCCAGCTGGCTGCTATCTGTAATGTGCCTGTTTGTCCCAGCTTGTTCTGGGCAGGTAATCTGGGTCGGAGGGCTGTACAGGATAGCAGGGGCACCCCTATACTCTCATCACGTAGGTTCGAGTTTGTGTTAAGACACCCTAGGGGAAGGACAAACACAACCACCTGTATGTTATGTTTTAAAGCTAGCGCTTAGACTAGTTAGGTGTTATTTTGCTTACTGTATTGAGTTAGATGAATCACTTAAGACTTATTAAGTTAGCTTTTTGTTTTTCTTGTGTTCTTTCCTTTTGTGCCATCCACCGTCCAGTCCCTCTTCTTTTTGCATGTTTTGTATTTGGTTAGTTCTGCTCGGTATTTCCGGTGAAATGAATGTCTTGTATTTACTCCCTGGCTGCAGAACTGAGTATGTGTGTGAGGACTCTCTGTTTGGGGTGCTCCTCCGCCACTGAAGTGTTATCGATGCCCCTCCATCCCTAGTTGTTTTCCAGAGGGTTTGTAACATTTATGATGATCAGTACATCCTCTTTAGACTGCAGGCTAGACTCTGTCATAGATAAAGTGTCATTCAGTGGTCTGGCCATAGGTTCTCCAAGGGAGGGTTTTAAGGGCACTTCCAATGTGTCAGACATTATCAGCAACAGTCCCCTCTAAGAAAATAATGGACCCGGTGAGCTGCTCATCCTATTTTCTTCAGTTGTTCTGCTTTGTAGCACATTATTGTTTGTATTCAATTCTTCATCATCATTTTAGGATTTTGTTTATAGATAGAATATTAAAATTCCCGTGACTGTGTACATCTCCCCTACAGTGATACCTTACTCAAGTACTGCTTCCTCTTGATAGTCTAATATATTATGTCTGAATGTCTCACACCTGCCAAACTTAACCTCAAATCTCAGCTTTTTTATTTTTTAGTACACAAACGGTCCTTGTTCCCTCTCCCATACGTTTTTTACTTGATGGATCCGCCTCAAATCCACTTCTCTGGTCTTCTTTGCAGCAAATTTATTGTTTTGAGATTGTTTCTTTTTTTTGTTTTGGAGTATTTATGACTTCATATTCAGAATTCATATCATTTCCACTAATCTCCATGTTTTGCTTTAGTTCTTGAAGTAAAGAATGCTTTTTTCATGCAATCACACCTTTGTCTTCATTTTTCAAATGCCAGACAAAACAGTTAACATATCCGACATTTTTCTCGTGAATCAGAGGCATGACATCAAATGACCTTCAAATGAAATGGGAAATATGAATTGCAGTTTGTTGTAAAATACTCTGTTAGGACTGTTGGTATCATGCTCCTAGAAGCAGCACTGAATTCTCTTAAAGCAAGGAAGAAGCCCTTCAGTAATGAGAAGCAGGGAAGAGCCAGACTGGAGTAGGCAAAGTAAATGAATAAACAATAGGAAAAAGAAATGTATTATACACACACACACACAAATGGGGACCGTCCATTCATTCCTATGCGAAAAACCCTAATCCCAGTCACGACACCCTTAACCCCTACCCATCCCTAACCTAAACCATAAGTAACCAACCCAAATACAAGACTTTTGGCATTTTTACTTTTTTGATTGCATTCACAGATTTTTTATAAAACTGAGGTTATCCAAATGGGGACCTCAAAAGAAATTTCAGGTTTTACCGCACTTTGGGGACAATTTGGTCCTCAAATGTGATCTATGCAAACCCCCCCACACACACACACACAAACACACAGGCACACACATAAAGCTAAATAAATATTAAATTTCTTTTTATTGCATTATTGCTATATATTCTGCTCTTTAGTAGTATGTTTCCTTCCCTACATTACTGTGTCAAACTGTGCACTGGATGGCGGTTAATAAGCTGTTTGAACTCTATTTCTATATCAAAGTTTTGGTTTACCATCATCTTAACCGACCAGCAACCTGGTGACCTTTTTACCTTTAAAAGTCTTTTCTGGTAAAACCTTGGTTCTATAAGATACCCCATCTTCAACGGATTTCTGCCGAGTCCTTGATGGAGTTCTGCTGTGTCATCAATGTAGCATCATCAGTCTTCTTCAACTGATATATTCTCTATCAGATTCACAGATCAATGTTCACTGTTATTAGCAAGCATGGTGCTGCTGGAAGATATTCCGTTTTATCTCTCCAGGGTGGAAAAGTCTGCGGCAAGTGTCAGCAAGTATTGTGCATATGCCATCTGGAGCACCTCAGAAAATTTGTTTCTTCGGGCTATAGGACAATTGATCGAAATTCACATTTTACTGTTTTAAGCAATGCCGTGTTTGTATCTTGCTATTTAGATTATTCCATTGCATTTCATTATAAAACAAAGGGCTAAAAAGCTGTCCCCATTTCCCTGTGTTTTGGCCTATATTCCTGTCAGTATCTATGGATTAATTACTGCCAGAGATTTGTTTATCAGATAGGTATCTTAATGCTGCTATGCTTGTTACCTTTCTGACACTGTATGCCATACCGGTATATTCTGGTTTGTGTCTGTATAGATATACCTGGTGTGCTCCTGTTTAATGTCCATTTCTGTACTTTAGATGACACCATGTGTTACAGGTGGGGGGCAATGGCTTACAGAAGAGGAGGGTGGTGTTCTCTGAGGAGGAGACAAAGAAGATCCTCCACGAGGTCCACGCTGGACATTCTGGCCAAAGGCGAATGTAGCAGAAGATCTCTCAACACTTTTACTGGCACACCATCACTAAGGATGTGCAAGACTGGGTTTGTGACACCATGTCAGGTACCCAAAGCAGTGTAAGAAGATAAAGTCTTTCATCCCAAATCAGTTCAGATTTAACGAGAACCTGAATAGCTCCAAAAAATACACTTATTTATACTTGTCTTCAAAGGCTAATTTTAAGTTACCAATATAGTTACCAATATTTATTTTTAGTTAATAATACTGAAAAGTATGTAATACTTTTCATTTAACATAATATAAAATTACATGTTTTTATATCTTTTACTACAGCTAACTGTGAGTCACTGGAAATTTGAGTTATTGATTGTGTGCCGTCATTCCTTATCTAGGTTAGAGTTTGCTTGTCTTGTCAAAGGTTTGAGAGGTTGAAGGTAGAGGCATCAGAAACGAACCCCTTCAAACTGGTATCCCCATGGTACATGATCAGTAAGCCCATATCAGTCTTTAAACTCAAAATGCTGGAGCTTTTAAACGCTATAGGTGATTTGTCTTTTTCTTCTTCAATTTTTTCTTGCTATGTTCCATTGACTTTTCCATTACAAGGTGCGGCCCTCGTCGGACCATTCAAGGAATCGTCCAAGGGGAACCGGTGCAATCTGACTGCCATAGATTTCTCCATGAAGTAGGTATCAGGGGGAAGCCTGCAGCTGATACCTCATAGGTTTGTTTGTGCTGTTCATCTTGATATTGAAGAGAAACATACATATATATA
>JABFEB020000104.1:22115368-22137004 GCA_019775895.2 Stomatorhinus ivindoensis | reverse complement strand
TGGCTGGATGTGGGCCAGGGTGGATGTGGGCCAGGGTGGATGTGGGCCTGGCTGGATGTGGCCTGGCTGGATGTGGGCCTGGGTGTATGTGGGCCAGGGTGGATGTGGGCCTGGCTGGATGTGGGCCTGGCTGGATGTGGGCCTGGCTGGATGTGGGCCAGGGTGGATGTGGGCCTGGCTGGATGTGGGCCTGGGTGGATGTCCAGCCCTGCCTTCCTTCAGGTTGCAGTGAGACATACCTGCATGATTTAGTATCTTCACAGGCTTCAGCGTGATACCCAGCGACATCCTAATTCCCGCCAGCTCCGATGTTACGTGTCATATTTTTATGCTTATAGTAATTGACTTAATTAACATAATATAGATTTGCCGTTATTGCCTTCACACAAAGCACTCATCATATCATTACACGTACGGCAGATATCTAACTTATTCTTCCCATCCTCACAGTTAATATCACTACACATAATGACATCTCAAGGTAGATGGATTTTACTTGGGAATGGTTGACCAATCCAGTTTTACTGTGATAACATTATTTCCACTTCCGCATGGCACATGTATGTGCTCACCATTTATCAATGGCAGGTATATGATAAGTCATTACAGTCCCATACAAAATGGCCATACATCCCAATGAGACGTGTGCATGAGCTGTACTACAATAGTCCAACCCTGATATGGTGTGCCAGGCCTCACAAATAAAAGAACTTTGATTGACAAGATTATTATCTTCCCAAAACTGAGCCATATGTTTGGCAAATAATGGCTTCTGAGACATCTGAGATATGTGCATTCATATCTTCCATCAAGGGGGTATCCCATGCCCACTAGAGTATGACTATAATGGCCAAGTGTCTCTTCCATTCTGGAGGTTACATTTGATACAATGTGAATAACTGCACAAAGTACAGCTGCGAAATTTTGTAAAATTAGCTACATGTTGAATATTTCTTTATTGTTGGGTTAAGTGCAATCAAAAGTGTCCCTCAATGTTGTTTCTTTCTGTGGACAGCCAAACAGGAAGGGGGGGAGCAGGAGATGTGCCAAGGTGCGGTTGTCGTTTGTTGGACTAAAAGCTTTATTGAAGAAGTTGGGAGATTATTGCTGCTAATTTTTCAGTGGGGTATTGAATGGAATATGTTGCCAGTAGATATGCTATTTTGTCTTCAGTGAAATATGAAGTGGAATTGTTCATTGATTTTTGTCTTGTTGTAATTGTCATGGGTGAGGGGCTATAGTTTTATAACTGGGGTGGGGGGGGGGTGTAAAACTCCTCTAGATGGAGCCAGGACACAGGTAGCTACTGCTAGAGCCTAATAGTTCTGGGCATAGCTTGGGTATTTTTTCCTTTCGTTAGTGAATTAAGTTCTTTAAAAGTTTTGTTATCCTGTTTCATTACTTTTGTAGTTTGTATTATTTTTTTCTCCAACTACTACTTAATTGCCACCATTAACTGCATTGCTGGATGTTTTTACTTTTTTGGTGAGTCCAAGCAACTAGAAGAGGTCGGACCGGAACGTCCGATTGGTTGGTCCCACCTCCTCTAGTTTCTTGGACCCACCTCCTGCATAATCTGATTGGATATCTGTTTGAATCGTTTTTTCCTTCTACCCTCAGAACATTTTTACTTAAGTAAAACTCCCATGAGTAACACCAGTGCAAAAGCCCCCTCAGCAGGGGCGGCCACCGCTGTAGCCCTCACTTTGGCGCCCAAACCTGTGGCTCCTTCTGATGTAGCCCACAGCACGGTGCCATCCAAACCATCCATTGTAATGTCACAGAAATCTTTGCTTACTTTAACCTGTAGCTGTACAGTGCACTTTATAGGGCAGACTTCAGTACACAAGTGCTCCATCCTCCTATGTAGGCCAAGTAGGGAATGTTAGTAAATGTCACTGGTGGTAGATCAGGTTTCGACAGACAAACCTGTGAGTACCCTCCTCACACGCATTCATTACTCTGTGTCAGGGGTGGCCAATCTTAACCAGATAGGGCCAGTGTGTATGTGGGTTTTTTGGACAACCTATAGGTCAGCTGTTCAAACCCAGATGTGAGGATTCTTCAGCCAATCAGTCCTCTAATTAGTAATCTAATTAGGGAGTTTCAGCGTAAAGCTGCACACACGGCGGCTCTTTCTGGTGAAGATTGGCCACCCCTGCCCTAAGGAAAGACTTTATTTTGACATCTTTCTGTGGCCCTTCATGGGAAACATTTGATGGTGTGATGGGGAGAAGATCAAACAGCAGTTTCTTTCAGGACTCCATCCACTCGGAATGTAAAGTGTTCGTTGACAACAAGATGATGTCGAAATTAAGTAGCTCGTCCTCCACTTTACCATCAACAGTCTTATGTATCTCAAGTTCTATTAGAGGTAAAAAACGAGAGCAGCTGAGCATTGACACAAAAAGAGGAAGTGAAGATAAAACAAGGTTGACTTATTGATGGCTGATTTAGATGTCAAGAGACTGTGGAACAGAAATCCATGATTGTAGACGTCATGAAGAGAAGTGTTGTTCTTTTCCAAGTCAGTGAGGTAAGTAAATGGTTGTATGCAAAATATCATTTTTATGTAGGGTCACAAAGCTGTTTGGAACGTGCTTGGGTGTTTGTATGTGTGGACTGTTATGTCTGTTTAACTATGTTATGGTTAACCATGCCAATTATTTGATTCTGGTTATTCATAGTCTTCCCTGGTATTAGCCCTCAGTGTTTCCAGTTTTCAAAGTTTCTTAGTTTCAGTGCTTGTTAGCTGCAGTTCATTCCAGCTGTTGCTTGTCCTGCTCCACACCTGCCTTCTGTTAGCCTTTGTTATTTGAGTGTATATTAGTGCCTGCCTTTGTCCTGCTCCTCAGTCACTATTCGGGTTACTGTGTGTTTGTTGCTCTGCTTGGTTCCCTAGCCGTATTTGCTGTTCCCTAGCCGTATTGATTTATAGTTTCTTGTAGTTTAGTATTTGTTTGTTTGTTGTCTTACATGGTGTGTTCAGTTTCCTTAATAATCCCCTTTGTCTTGGAGCTTCTCAGTAGATCATTACTTGATTTCTGCTGGTGCCTTGTCCTGCCTTAACAACATTGTAGTTCATTCCAAAGATTTTTGATAGGGTTGTCAAGGCTCTGTGTAGGCTAATCAAGTTCCTCCACATGAAACTCACCCAACCGTGTCTTTATGGGCTTTGCTTTGTGCACTGGGGCACGGTCAAGCTGGAACAGAAAATGGCCTTCCCCAAACTGTTCCCACGAAGTTGGAAACCTCCAATTGTCAAATTGTCTTAATGCTGAAGCATAGAGTTCCCTTCACTGGAACTAAGAGGCCTAGTCAATCCTCTGAATAACAACCATATGCCATTATCCCTCCACCAAACTTCAGAGTTGGCACAATGTAGTCAAAGCAGGTAAAGTTCTCTTGCATCCACCTAACTCCGACTGCCATTCATCACTCTAAAGAACACATTTCCATTGCTCCAGAGCCCAGTGACGGCATACTTCACACCACTCCATCTGATGCTTGGCGTTGCACTCGGTGACGTGAAGCTTGCATGCAGCTGCTCAGCAATGGAAGTCCATTCAATGTATCTTCCAGCACAGGTTTTGTGCCGGGATAATGCTAGAGCAAGTTTGGAACTCTGCAGTTATTGAGTGAATATATTGTGGATGATACCAAGGTGGGTGGTGCAGCAGATACTGAGCTAACAGCACAGAGGCTACAGTGGGATCTGGATTTAATTAACGACTGGGCTGATATCTGGCAGATGAAATTTAACGTAGGTAATCCATGCAAGGAGCAGAAATATAAACTACAGATATTTAATGGGTTCCATTGAAATAAAGGTAGCTGATTATGAGAAAGACCTCGGTGTGTATTTTGATGCTTTCATGTCCCACTCTCCAGTGTGGGGAAGCAATAAAAAAGGCCAATAGGATGTTGGGTTACATCCCTAGGTGTGTGGAGCTTAAGTCAAGGGGGGTGATGTTACATTTATATAATTCCTTGGTAAGACCCAACCTAGAATATTGTGTGCAGGTTTGGTCACGATACCGTAAAAAGTAGATTGCTGCCTTGGAAAGGGTGCATCATAGGGCTACAAGAATGATTCCTGGTCTTAGAGGAATGTCTTATGAGGAGAAGTTAGCTGAGCTGAATCTATTTAGCCTCAAACAAAGGAGACTAAGGGGGGACATGATCCAGGTATATAAGATTCTAACAGGTCTGGATGCTGTTCAGGCAAATGGCTACTTCAATATTAATTTAAATGCCGTTAACTTTTTGGTGGAGGATAAATTGGAGGATGCTGCAAAGTGACCTTCGGAATTAATGGGAAACATTATGTGCAGGTGTGAAGTGCATTGCTAAGACAGTTCATGTCAGGCTCCTAGAAGCAGGACTGAAATCCCAGCAAGACAGAAGCCCTTCATCAATAAGAACCAGGCTGCTGTTTGCAAATAAAAATATATATGTGTGTATGTATGTAATTTTTTTTTTTTTTAATTCCGTGGCTGTATTTAGGGATTCTTTACTTTGCAGCAACTGAATATGTTCACACATGAATTGATTCTGATTAAAAGTAAACAGATTAGCCAAGGTCCGCTTGCTGCTTCTTATGCTCCATAAAATGAAGGAGCCCACTGGCTGTTTTTAAATATTTTCTTAGATATTTGTTCACAGGCAGTTGACGCTGTACCTTACGGCCACTCTTACCGGCACAGCCTGTGTAGCATGACCCAGTGGCACCTTGTGGAGATAGTTGGCAAGTTTTTCTATAATGCGTGAGCAGCAATTCAACTGTTATCAATTCTTACCTGTGGTGTTTCCAACCAGTACTCATGGGGCGCTGTTTTTTTTTTTGACCATCTGGCAATTAGATCAGTGACATGAGAGTTCTGGCCTCCATTTTCCACACAAGGATCGCGGATTCCACCCGACTCAAACGCAAAGAAAGTAGGCAGAATAGAGGGAAATATTGAGCAAGTCTTTCACTACTCCATTGTCAAGCAAAGATCAGTACACCCTGGCTCAATGGAAAGGGGAACTTAGCCATGGCCAAATGGAACCTAGTCGCTCAGGAAACCAATGACAATGTTTTCCCCCATTTATACTGCCAATAAGTGTCACCTGTAAGGTTAAATTTTAATCATATTGCCTCAATATAATGGAAAACATTATCCTAAAAGAAGACCGAATGAGCTCTCTACTTGAGAAATGATTATTTCAGACAGGTGAGAAAGTATCCATCAGTTTGCGTGGTCATACTTTGCAGAACATTTCTTCATTAGATACTCATAAACTAAAAGGGAAAATGCAGAAAGAACTGTCAGTTATAATTGATTATAAGTCTTGGGAAGATGTTTGGAAGCAAAGATCAAATAACTGTTTGCAGTTGCACTAAGGAAACTCAGTGAAAAATTATATATGTATTGTAAAATTCTCCTAACCATTGACACACCTTCAATTCAATACTGTGACCTCTGTGTAAGAAGTGTAAAGTTGAGGTGGCTATCCTGACCCCCAGTGTTTATGGTCCTGTTGTCAGATACAGACACTAGTCCAATATTGTTTGTGAGATGGAAAAGATTTAAACCTTGAAATGGACCCAGTCTTTCATATTAGGTTTACCCAAAAATGCATATTGTCAGCAAATAATATATTCAGTTTTGCTGCACGGAAAAATATACTCAAACATTGGATTAATGAAAACTCCCATCCTCAAATGAATGGCAAAGGATCATAATAGTATGAGTTCTACTGGAATATCTCATAAATTCACTGCATAATTTTTTATAGATTATGGCAACCCTATTTGAATTATAGTTCCCAAAACGTTAGCCCATTCCACTTTCACTATCTCATCCAAACCTTCCGCATATCCGGAAAATTCAGTCGGTAATTATAATTAGTTAATTAGTTACACCTGCAAAGCGGAGTAATACAGCTAATGAGAAATGTCATCATAGAACCGTTCTTGTGAAATCAGATTCAGATCGAGTTCTAGGTAATTATTATTTTTTTGCTTGGTTTGACTTAAGAAATTCGAGTCCTAGTGACTTCGAGAACTGAGACGTGTATGTGTGAGGTATGTGTGTATGAGGTGCGTTCGAGCACTTTAAGGAACTTTACATTTTACCATATATGACAACATATGGCTTTAGTAGAAAAAACATGTTTATTGTTGTTTCTTAATGAAAGTTTATACTGCATTTATATAATTTTTATGAAGAACATGTATAACATTCAGTTAGTTAATTATACATAAGGAAATGAATGTTGTTAGGACTGCATCATCTGAAAAACTGTTTCTTTTTCAAAATAGTTGTGTAGAACCACTCTCCATAATTCAATTGAGTTTATTCAATGAGTTATGTATAAAAAGTAATGCCGGCATTCACAAAACATTCATTTAATAAGCATTTTCCTATCAATATAGAACGTATAATAGAATGTTTGACAAAATATTAATTTAATATGTATTTTACATGAATAAAAGACATGACTAATGGCACATACATTTAATATGCATCCTACGTAAATGTAGGACATATTTTTGACAGTACAGGAATTTCATATGTATTTTACATGAATAAAGGACATGTATGTCTAATGACACATTAACATGAATCGTGTACTGATTTTGAGTGCCATATAAAGTGTTTAGTGTTAGCTGTGTACTGATCCCATGTTCGTGTATATGGTTCATATATTTCATGCAGTTACTAAGTTTGTGTACTTTGAACTTCAGTAGTAACTGAGTTTTAAAGATACTTAAGCCTCCTCAGTGTTGTCATTGGTGTTTCACTCCTAGTTTCAGAAGTTACAGATTTCTTGGTTTTGAGATACGAGAATGTTTAGGCTACACTACTATGTAATTGGTTTGTATTTTTTCCCTGTAATTCGTTTCATCTTCCCTTTTCATGAATTCATTTTCTCTTCCAAGAAAATGAAATATCTAGCGAAGTGTGTGATTATATATGTTTAGTACATGTTTAATCAACATTGTTTTATAAGTAGATAGTAGGACTCACAGTCCAGGTTGGAAAGATAGGGAACAAGATTTTGACATTCATTTTCTGCCTGACACACTTGGGAATATTGTCACAGCTCCATCCCACTCCGGAATGCTGATCTGTGAAGTGTAATTGATCTGAACCAATCCAGCATGGACGTGATTGCAGGAGCTCCACACACTGAAAATAATGGTGTAATCAAATTGTCAATGCTGCATTAGCAAGTGAGGTGAAGATGAAATGTCCATGTATTGATAAGGTTCAGTACTACATAGTGAACAAGATACACTTTACTTTCAGTGTACCTGTGAGAAACTGCTTAACAGGAAAATCACAGGTTTTACGATAGTAACTTGAATAATACTAATACCTACCAACAGACAGCCATCTGTGACATGGCTATGCGGCTAGCCTTGGGTGGGGAAAATGTTAACAAATCATGTAAATCGGGTTTTTTCTTCTTATGAATTAGTTAATACTTTCGTTTCAGAGGCATTCACACTGATGTGTAATAGGGTGCTTTGAGGTACCCATTGTCACATCCTACTGAAAAACCCATTACCATTTAAGCAGCATGTGACTGTCAATTTCTGTGCTGGTTTGCTGTTACAGACAGCCTCAAAGAGACCCAGAATCCTGTTGTCACAAGGAAAGTAATGCATATCTAATTATACCATGTCCACACTGCTTCCCCAAAATCTACAGCTCTCTTATCGAGTTCACAAGTAGCTGAAGCTGTGGCAAGTTCCATGTTTGGTTTTGGAAAAATGAAATGGGCAGCTCTGTCCTCAGAATAGGCTTCAGGTGGCGTTATAGCTACAGAATACTACAGAACTCAGGACCTGTGCATTGTCCTACTTAGATACACTGACAGCATTAAATATGAGTATGAAGTGAAGCTCGGACATTTACATTAGGCCAGCTGTGTAAATCACTGACTTGACTTAATGTCACTGATTCAGGCTTCCATATCTTACAGTAAGCTATTTGGATGGCTAGGTTTAAAAATACATAAATGGGATAGACATGATGTGTCTAAATATGAGATTGTTTCAACTGAATAAAAATCCTATCTATACTCATAATTCAATTAAAATAAGAAATTTTTTCACAATTTGACAATGTACATAATAACAAACATTTTGTTTGCTGACTTGTTTTTTGTTTTTTAAGCTGTTCCTTTGAATTTGCAAAAATGTACCCTAATTCATAGCTGAGAAACATCATTTGTGATTGAGGACATCTGAATTCTCCTGCGGTTTGAATGTGTAACTGGAAACAGGCTCCATTAAAACTTTAGGATTAATTATGATTCGACCATTTCCAAAGTCATGGATGGATTCCCAGGATATGAAGGCTGCTAAGGTTTCTTCTAGCCAGAGTGTCAGCTTCAATTTAGTGAGCAGACTGCTGGATATATAATGCAGATAGAAACTGACAGGCCAAATTGCAGCAATAATAGCACAGTTCAGGGTTAGCTTAGACAGCAAGTGTATTGTTTGTTTATGGAAATCAGTAAGAAAAACATGCCTGATTTCAGTGCCTCACAGTTCAGCTGGACATGTAGCTGAATTATTACGCCATACACATTGCAGATGGTCCTATCAGAACAGACCTAAGATGTGACAGTGTAACTCACCTTCAGACTAAATATAGCCTTGATTACATTAATCATATTCTCTTTGCTATTGTTCTGATGTATCTGCAATATTTGAAGGATTTACTGTCATGTCACCACATTGTCGGTCATTTGAAGCAATACTACTTCATTAGTTTGTTGACCCTGTCACTGCATAGAAAAGACAGCTCTGTATTGTCAAAAGGTGCAGGGAAAAACGTCGGTCTGGTTCACATCTAGGTCATATTTAACAGTTAAAGTCCAGGATTCTGTCACCTGTACTGTATCAGTTACATAAAATGCTTGCTGGATCCAGCTAAACAGCAGTGTGGAGGCAGGTTTGAGATAACAAAATGTGTGAGCCTTTGAAAACCAGTAACAGCACACAAGAATTTTTTGGCATACATAAGAAAACTGGCAAAGCTTCCAATGTGATCAGTTGAGACAGAGGAGTGTAGACTTAAGCAATGATTACAGCAACACCTGTCTCATGGAGATTTGAACCTGAATCCCTGCGTCTTCCATATTATTATATAACGTGATACAGAGTATCCAATTCACATGGACCTGCTCAGAGGATATACTAAAATAACATATTCTACTGACAATTTGTTTTAAACAAATAAAAGCTGTTTCCTAGCAACCACATAACTTTACTCTGTTTCCCTGCCCATGAAGACACAGGCTACGTTATTTCATTGCTTGGCCAGCATGTTCTATCCAAAGTAACTAACAGTTTTGCCAAATTCCATACCAGCGTATTTAATTGCTATATTGCACTTAAGTAGGGGAGACTGAGGTTGGTTGGCACAGCGAATAATTCCCAAGTCAGTACAGAGAACGGTCACAGAAATCCGACATTAGATGATGTGTTCCTGTGACCCACATGGCCAATATTATATTGTTTTATTGTTGTTCTTATTAGTCTACTAGACAATGTTTAAATGGATTATATATTTTGGATGTTTTACAGATTTGGAAGCTTTATTTCACTGGCATTGGATGTTTAGTTTAACTTTAGATTAAAGCAAAATTCTGGGTATTTTTGTATGTTACTAGATCGTTAAAAAATTCCTAGAATATTAATGTTGTGCAAACCAAGCGCACAATGTGTGTCAAACAGCTCCGTCTTGGGGTAACACAATATGGTTAGGGTTGATTTTTAGCTTAGACCTTAAGGATTAATTTGCAGGTTAGGTTAATGTATTATGTGTGTCATGATGTCTGAGGTGTATAAAAACTGTGTCAACCAGCTCTGGTCTCCCATACCTTTCTCAGACGTACAACAACAGAGAAAGCATGCTTGAATCATTGCTGTCATGTTACAAATCTCTTTAAAAACTAGGAAAAAGGTTGCTGCTGTTTTGTCTAATAAAACTAAATTCCCAATAAAAAATCTCCAATTTCTCTCCATGATAAAAAAAGCCTGTGTTTTGTAGATGTCTTGCATTGTTATTGCAGTTAGTAATTGTCTTCCTCTGCCTTGTGCCCTATCCTCTATGGAGTCGGCTCCAGGCCCTGTAGGGCCCTGTACAAGATAAATGGGGGAAGGTGGATGGCTGGATGCAAGTCTTGTATTGATTTTGGGGTTATTTCACCTATTCAAATTTACCTTTCCACATTTTTTTCTAACTTGAAGTGAGTACTTTCCTCCGTCACAAAACCTGGATGGATTGCTGAACAGATCCTTTGTAAACCGTCACATCTGCACTGCTACCTCAGTGATAATGGGTAAAAGGTCCGTGTGACCTTGTGGTTGTCACTCTTGATGAGGTTCTGCATAGTCTGCGCAGCCAGGGACATGGGGACCACCAGGCCAACATCCTAGCATGGTGTATGGGACAGTTTGGTTTAAGGCACTCTATGTTTGTACTTTGTCAGTAGTTGAGGGAAATAAAATGAGCTTTATTAAGTACCAGGGGAGTTCCTTGGATGTCAAAAATGCAGTTCAGAATAGACTATGGCTTTACTTGCAGGTGCTACAAAATAACTTTACTTTGAGGAACTAAAAATACCTTCTTAACAAACAAATGTAGAAACTACCATCCACTTAAAAAATCATACAATGAAAAACGTGTCTTTCATTCACAAGCCTGTAGTATCACATACAGTATCAAAATTAAACAAAAGCACAAAAAAAAATTCTTTCCAAATATTGTCTTTGAGGTGATCATATTTTTACAGGTTGATTAGATAATGCCGATATATAAATAAACTTTTTTTTGTGGTTTTAACCTGTAATAAGCTGGGTATATTATGGGTGAAATTCAGACTAAGTACCACTGTCAGATGTACTACAGATGGTCCTCCTGAGATTTGAACCTGTAACCTCTATCGCTGTCCCTAATGGTTTTGCTTCCCGCTGCACTATAAAACGTGGCATTTTCTCATGCATTGTACAAGGCATATTTTTTTTCTGATGTCTGCTCCTGTTTCCCTCTCCATGTAAAAAAAGAAAATGTTTGTTCACGGTGCTAATTTTCCTAAAACGTTGGATTCCAGGCCCTTGTTTTGCTTTCAGAACTGATTCCTGTATTTTTCACTGCTCCCCCTCCCTCTCTTCTCTCTCACTCTTTCTCCCCCTTCTCTCTCCCTCGCTCCACCGAAATCCCAATGGGCCGCTGAACGCTGCAGCATCATCGCCCGCCTCACCGTCTCCTTATACTGCAAACGTGAATGAACGGCGCTTATGGGGATCACTACGAACCGGTCGCTCGCTGCTCCCCTCCGAGCCTTTGACGCACACGGAGAAGGCGGACAACGAGCCTTTTTCCTAAAATAATATTGCCTAAGAAGCATCCGCGGATCACGACTCTTAATGGCACCGCTTAATGCCATTTAATGTATTTTTACATAATTCGTCTGGCTTTGCCGGTTTTCCGAAAATCTGATTTTACGGACGCAGCAGCAGTAGGGACAGGATATCACGGCTGCTTCAGCTCCACAAACCCACACACATCTGACGGATAACAGGTAGGAATGTATTGATTATAAAATGCCAGTATTATGGAAGTTTCAGATCTATGTTATGAAACGCATTTAAGACTGGCAGTCTATGCTCAAGGAAACCGTAAATTCTCTTTTTTTCTACCTGCCTGTTTTGCTTTAAATAACATTATTAATCTCTGTTTGCCGTATTGGATTTCAAAGGCATTAGAAGATCATTGATTTCATGTTTTGGAAAATTAAAATCGCGCTGACAAACAGTTTACGTCGCGTTTGCCAAGGATTTCCCATACTTTTATTTTACGTTGCTACAATTATATACTGATTTTTCAGGACGGTGTAATTATTATTGGTAATGTGGTCGTTTTAAAAAATGGTGTGAGAACTGGCGTCGGGTGAAAGCTTTGCCTCTAAATCAAAGACAGTTTAATTACCATAACTGGTTTATATGTTGCATGTTTTCTGGCCTTGGATGATGACCATTGAATGGTAAGGAAAGTGATGGATAACTGGAGTCCAGTTTCGATTTCCAAAGCTCGGGTTTTAGTTTGACGCAAGGATGTACTGTGGCATTTACCTTCCTGCACGTCTGTTTACACCATCACACAAAACATATAAGCTATCTGCAATAGGCAAGATCATGTACCCTTAAAAAGCCAAATAAAAGGTGAAAACCGATCGAAAACGTCACTCAGTGATGTAGTCTTGCATGACAACATTAATGCAAAACGGCTGCTGTTAGATATATGAAAATGACGGCAACTACAGCAATACATAGACTAATTTCTTCGTTCATTTAATGACTTGGCACTCTCCAAAGGTCGTTTTCTTCATTTTGTATCACATAATTTGTTCTGCCAAGAGATGAGCAATAACTGGTGAAGGATAAAGAACTGTAGGTCACTGTAAAAGACAAGAAGTCACAGTGGAGACATATGTCATCTACCTGTACCAAACATAATTATCATGGATGAATTATGATGTGCAATAATCAAAAGAAAGGTGTTGTATGTAACTGAAAAATTTCCTTCCATTGGTCACCATTGTTTTCCTGTGTACTTCTCTCCCTTGTTTGTCAAGACATATACAACACGCATTTCATCCTGTTTTGTTTACTGCTTTTTATTTTGCGCAGCAAAGGTACCGTAACCATTGGAGATTTGCACAAACGAGTAACTGAGCAATGTACCAATGTGCTCTGTAATTATGTGAATGCACAGATGGACTGCTGATATCTAATGGATGTAAAATGTTTGCTTGGGTGATTTCACCCACACTGTTCTGTGTATGATCATTAAGTATGTGAGGATGTGGTTTTTTCGTTGTTGTTTTCTAAACACAGCGTTTGGTCATTTTAAGAAGCAGTGCAAAATTTGATTGGTCTTAAGGTTTTTGCCAGTTGTTACCTTCCTGCTAAAAGTATATTTTGTTAGTTTACTCATGCACTGCAATGTGTATCAAATGCTCTATAAGTAATGTGATATGTAATGTTGCCCCTGAATTTAATATTCTATTGGTCTGTCCTATTCTGACCTCCCACTGCATTACAGGTGACCAGTGATACCTATTGTTGCATAGGAGTTCCTTCCCCAATAAGTGACTTTGCTGCGTACCCTGAACTTGTTTTGGATGTGAATGGAATTGTTGAGCGTGGTGTGGCACTTTGCCTCTCTGGTGGAGATGGACAGGGATTGTATTCCTGATAGGAAACAGAGTGACAGTATGAGAATTTATAATGCAGAGCTAAGGTTTACATGGCCGTCGTAGGCTAGGAATTGAACAAATAAAGCTCCATTTCAGCAGTTGGGGATATTTCATAATTCATGTTGGGTCCACAACAAGACTTTTGCGTTTTTGACAGTCACTTACTGTAAACATACACAAACTAACATGGGTTAATAATAATAATAATAATTCATAATACATTTTTAATGGTGATACATATAGCAGATTGCACTGGATTTGTATTTTTAAAAGACGGGATGCTTCCTGATGTGTTATGGCTGTGAGACGGGGGGTGGCGCGTTGGGAGGGGTTTTGTCTAATGGCAGCAGGCAGGAATGATCCCCAGTAACATTTTTTAGGACACCGTGGTGGAATGAGCCAGTGGCTAAATGAGCTCCAGGAGAGCACCTTCTGAAGCAGAAGGGCAGAATTGTTCATAATATTGATTAATTTTGCTAACATCTTCTTCACTATTGCAACCATTGGGTCCATAGTCATGTGGTGGAGAAAAATCACCAGGTCTCCTCTCATTTTATGGGACTTGAGCAGAATTACATTTTCCCTTCACACGTTCTCATAACACACGAGACATAACATATGCATATGCACTGCTCTTCTCGGACTGCATTTATTGGCTGGCTGCATAATTAGTATTCCTGACAGCGGGTGCGCACAGTATCATCCACGTGCTCCAGTGAGTGCAGTGACTGTAAACCTATGTCACTCTGAGCTTCAGTACATTTGCCAGGTGGACTTAGTACGCTAGTTATTAGATGAGTTTAATTTCCCTCTGTTGGGCTGATTTAACGACAATACTACATCCAATGTTACCAATTCACATTTATTTTGATTTACATTAAACTAGCAGGTGCATTTATATAAAGCAACATGCTTTCTTTTGAGAAGTTAGGGTCAGCCAGTCCCTGAGCCAATTGGGAGATTAAGCGTCTTCCTTGGGGACCCAACAGTGCAATCACTCTGCCAAGCCAGGGATTTGAAGCGACGACCTGCCAATCGGAGGCACAGCGTCCAAGCCCATTGAGCCGCTCACCACCCCCATTTGCTCACTTTATTTCATTGAAATGTTTACTGTCTTTTATAGTTTGGTGTTCATATAATATTGCTGCTGTATAATACTGTGTAATAGCTATATGCATGATAACGAAACTGTAAGTATGCAAATAATATCCATTTATATTTCGCTCTCTGTTTCTCTCGCTTTACTTAACATGCATGAGGGATCAGTAGCCTATGGATAGTAGAAAAGCATACATTTTACACTCAGTTATTAACACTTTAAAATGTAATTTTCTGCTGCGACAATATTTGAGCATTATTTTAAGTGGGACTTCTAAAGTGGGGATTTTAGTGGAATTCTTCAAATGAAACCCTACACAGGTAGCAGTCAGTTCTGTAGAATGCACTGGAGCCCAAAACACTCTGTTTGCTGTATTTTAATTGGTTTTATTATTTCCTGTGCAAGTGTTAGAAAAGCATTAGAACCAGACAGGAGGGGCAACTTCCATTCCACCAACACTGTCTGGCTCAGTTTTTATAATGACGTAAGATGAGTAATCGACCAATGGAGGGATCTGTAGAATTGTAAAATGTCAAGATGCCCAGGTCCTGGCCAGTTTAGCCAGTATAGTAGGAAGTCTAAGGTGTGTAACCCCCCTGCTCCCTTCCAGTTAAACTTAATAAAAGTTTTGCCTCATTTATGGAAGTAAATTAATGACAAAACTCGTTGATGCAAAAAAAACCACGTTAAATTACACTTAATTGAATAAAAACACATTGCATTTAATAATGCTTGAATAAAAACACATTGCATTTAATTATGTTTGAATATTTGGAGGCAGTAATTTTAATGTGAATGATCTAAACATCAAATATTTCAACTGGAAATAATTTCATTGGTAAAATAATCGATGCAAAAATATTCGGCTTCCACAATTTCAATGTAGAATTTTTATAAAGTTCATTTTTAATAATTTAATCACCCTGAATTCAATTCATTTACTTTCACCTCAAAATAGACAGCAAAGTCAGCTGGAAACATTCCATGCATTTTAATGCCATCTTCAGTGCCATCTTCAGTGCCATCTTCAGTTCAGTTCAGTTTGTTTTTGTATAGTGCCTTTCACAACAGAGTCGTCCCAAAGTGCTTTACATGGATGTTTGTGAAACATTAGACATCAAAACCAAACCAATAACTCCCAAATAAGGAGAAAAAAAACCTCTGAGGATTCAAGGTCAAAGCAGCCCCGCCCCCCCGGCCGGCAGACAAACCTCACTGAAAAGAGAGAATGTTCCTTAAATCAGTCCTTTTATTTCAACCTTCAACATCCGGGATTAGCAGGATGAGCAGTTGAGAGCCGATAGAGATTTTGTCTACATCCAGTCAGCAGTGAAGATGTGATCAGCATAAGTTTTGTTGCACCGATAAAAGGGTAGATTTTCTTTGTGTTGGACATGAGTCCGCTACTGTGCTCTATCTTCAATCTAGCAAGATCAACTTGCTCTCACCAATTAATGGAATGACGTTGCATGTGGAAAGCAAAAGATCGATCTACTGGACATATTTTATGTATGTGCCATCCGTCACATATTTTTCACGATGGACGGCAGGTCTTACATTGTAAACAGTGTTGTGTCCCGTTGTGAACCAATACTGGATGTGATTTATCCGAATTTTTCTGGCAAAGTTTATGATTGGGGATCCGAGAGGAAGACGCATCCCTTATTTCTTGAGATGGGGACAGGCTAATGACAGCCAAGCACAACTTATTATAATTAGATTCACAGTTATTGACCAGAGCTCTAATGACACTTAAAACTCATTTATTCAATTTCCAGCACAAAAACATTTAGCGGGTAAGCTTACAAACAACAAAGAATAGTACAAATCCTACAATGAGCCACATTATAATAGGAAATGACCATATCAGGAATAATTTATAAATAAACTAATTAATAGGCCCATGGTAAAATAACCTAAAGGAAATCCCAATATATCCCTTTATTCGGCTCTATCGTCAGCAGGTCCCTTGCAACTACCTTGCGCGATCTTGAATCAAACTAGCCCAATGCATCCTCTTCACAGGCAACCTGTGGCAGATGCTTAAGGGGGAGATAGCAAGAGATTACAATAGAAACTAAACATACTGTCATTCACCATCGTCCAGTCATTTAAACAAATATAAATAAAGGCTTTCCTTTAGAAACACATAATAGGTGCAGCGGTTTCGCCATCACACGGGGGGCGTGGCACGCGGAAGGAGCAGATGATCGAGACAGGACACATTGTTTGGATACATTTATTTTCTTACTTTAAAAATCACTGTTTTGACAAATGTGCTTACATGTGTTAAGTACAGTATATGCTCTTCTTGTTTTATCTGGTTCATTTTGCATTTAAAACACATTTCGGTGTAATTTTTTGGGGCCGGGAACCAATTAATTAGTTTTCCATTAGTTCTTATGGGGAAAATTCTTTTTAGGATTCGATCCAGAGTTCTGAACGGATTAAGTTCGAGTTCTGAGGTACCACTGTAGTAAAATTGATATGAAAGTACAGAGAACCAAAATCACATGGCACACCACAGCATGCAAATTACAAAACACAACCAAATCCTATTTCTCCACCTTCCCAACTGTCTACACATAGCCCATGTCTAACACTTTGCTGTTGTTTGATTTTTAATATTTATTAATATCGGCTGGCAATATCGACTAAAACTGATGTATTTCGATTTCTAATGATTTCTAATGACTGTTGACACCAAACTTACTTTGATTACCTTAGCTACTTGCAGCCGATTTGGGACAGTCATATCCGCGATGATACAATCAAAGACAATCTTCCGTTATGTCCACTGGTGCGACAGAAGTTGTCGGTCAAAATATTTGAAATATTTTCAGTTGAAATATTCGATGTTTAGATGCACATTCAAATTAAATTACAGCCACAAGTATTCAAGCATTATTTAATGCATTTTATTATTTGATTAGTGTAATTCAACAAGGTTTTTTGCATCAATGACTTTTGTCATAAATTTACTTCCATACCTCTATAGCCCAGTCTTGACAAATGTAAAATTTAAGCTCAAAAGAAGCCAATGCGTTACTTAAACCTGTCATCTACAATGCACTATCGATACTTTTATAATGCATTACAGTAGTGTGTGTAAGAATTAAGGGTGCTTTGAACTGCATTATGAAGGTATCTATAGTGCATTATTGATGAGAGCTTCATAAAGCATAACACATAATAAACATGACTGTATTGTGTTTATAATGGTTTATGAATGCATAATGTGGTATGAATATGTTCATATATTATTATAGACATGGCATTCATAGAAAGTGTTGCCAACAAAACTATAGGAATCATTGTTATTGCTTAGAGAAGTTCCAGGCAGTTTACAGATAACTGCTTGGCAGCTTTTCAAAACAATCAGGATTGGTACATATTTAACTTTCAATACTATAATGGCGAGCTAATGTTATTAACTTGATTTTAAGATATTGTCACCGTCTCTGTTCTCAAAAATGAATATTTTTTTCAGTGTAGCTTAATGTTACATATTATTGAATGCCAGACAGAGAGAACAATAAAAATAATTTAGAAAGCATCAGCATCTTGTTCCCTGGTATAATGTGCTTAAACACATTATTATATTATATATTATTATTATAATGTGCTAATTTGTTATTCATGACCATTTCCTGTTTCAGAATCTCATGCTTTTTCCTCACTGGGTTGCTGTGTTTGGCTAACTGCAGATGCACACTTTCCTTGATCAATCTATGAATCCTCATTAAGTGTGGGGGGGGGGGGGGGGTTGATCATGTGTCCAGAAGCTATGAGATAATTGCATCCCACATTAATTCAGGACAGGGCACAGCATTTCATTTTTCAGTAAGGGGCAATTAGGCAATAATCCGAATAGGTGCAAAACTCTAATCCTCACATCTCTCGAAAGACTTAATTGCAAGACTACATTGACATTTCCTTTTGTACAAAAAAAACTGAACAAAATGACCATACTTATATACAATATACAGAGGGGATTAGCTATAATCAACAAAAACAGTATTTTATAAATGAAAGTATTTTGAACTCTTGGCTCTTTCATTTAGAGTAAGCCAATTCCTTGCCCACAACAAGGAATATTGGTGAACAGTTGAGCTGAAATCATGTTGTCAATGGTTACACATGGTTAATCACACACACACGCACACACACACACACACACACACACACATCCTTTCTCAGGTGCAATAATTTATCTTGTGCAATAATTCATGTGCAATTTTCCTCATACTTTTATACTGTGTATTGTAATTGCTGCGTGATGTTTCTTTTATTTCTGTTTTTTTCCCCCCTTAAATTCTTTAGCTTGTACAGTTTTATTGAGGCTTCTACAGGATTATCTAAACATCCTCTCATTGTAATTGTACAGTGACAACAAAGATATCATGCTGACTGCTGTCCACTGCTGTAAGTGCCTACAGTGGGCATGTGAGTGTCAGAGCTGGACCATGAAACAATGGCAGAAATTGGCTTGTGCTGATGAATCATGTTTTCTGATACATCGTGTGGTTGGCCAGTTTCGTGTTTCATTTTTCCTGGGGAAGAGTTCAAGGTGTTGATTTGGCCTCTAAATTCCCCAGATCTCAATCCAATCAAGTAACTATGGGATGTGCTGGACAAACAAGTCGGATCCATGGAGGCCCCGCGTCATAACTTCCAGGACTTAAATGATTTCCTACTACCGTCTTGGTTCCAGATACCACAGGACACCCTCAAGGGTCTTGTGGAGTGCATTCCTTGACAGATCAGCATTGTTTTCATGGCACAAAAGGGGGACTTTTGGGCATTTGGACGCCACAATGTCGTAAAATCTTACTTTTTAGCTTGGGGAATATTTATCAGGTCCCCACAATATGAACTTAAATTTTATATAAAATCTGTGAAAGCGATAAAAGTACTAAAATGGCCAAAGGTCTTATGTTTTGTTTAGTTACTAATGGTTAATATACTGTGAGTGTGTGAGTGGGTGTGGTCACGTTATATATATGTGATATGAGCCTGTTATTTTGAATAATAATAATAATCAATGCTTTATTTATCCCCGTGGGGAAATTATTTTTATGCCTCCCTCAACTCGCTCTTTGTAGAGCAAGCTGTCCGCAAGGGGCAGCCACCTGTAGCGGCGCCCAGGGAGCTGGGGGTTAAGGGCCTTGCTCAAGGACCCACAGACAGGCTGAGGCTGGGTTTGAACTGCCGACCTTGTGATTACAAGCACACCGGCTTAGCCCACTGAGCCACATGCTGCCCCCACATACTTATAATGTAAGACCTGCCGTCCATCGTGAATAATGGGAAAATCAATCTTATAATAATCAATGAATACAATCATAAACCTAAACATGCCAAAGTCTTGTATTTTGTTTGGTTACTTATGGTTAAGTAAGGGCCAGGTACTGTAAGGGTTAAAGTAGTTTGTAAAACCTGAAGGTCATGGTACCCTCCTTGACATGGATTATCTGCATGGTCACCCTAGTTAAGGTGGAAACGGCAACATTAGTTACTGTGTCAAAAGAACTGTTTCTGGTGTTTTTGAACATTCTGCATCATTTTTATTGTTTCTCTCTTTCAGTTTGAACAATGGCTACATTTTCTTCAGTCATATAATCACTTACTAGAACTACATTTTGTTATTCATAAACTTTCAAGATGCACTGTACAAAAATGACTATTTGGATCAAAAGAAGCTGTACATTTTTCTTTTCTGCTTTTGCTATTGATTAGTAATTTGAGCAGAATCGAGTATGGGAAAAGGGCATTGCCAGTTTGGATGAGGGGCATGTTCCCAGTCAGCAGATGTACTGAAACTGGGATGTAATTGTCAGGACTCATCCAGGGTAACTGTGAGTCTTCTCATCAGCTGTACCATATTGAAGGTGAGGACTGCTTTTGTAAGGGTGAGACCCATCACACTCTTCCATTCAAACACCCACACACACAAACACTTGGAGGTATTAAACCGGCATCAGAAGGCACACAATGAGGTGCCGATTGTGTTCATTAATGGGACTAACCTATGCTCGCTTGGATGTATATACATTTATTCTGGAGCGCCTGCTGGAGCCCACTCTGAGGGTACAGTTGATTCTCCTGCAACAAATGAGAGTCAGAATTTCGGCTTTTCAAGTTTTATAATTGCGTCTGAGCGGTTTTTATGTTATGCCATCTGTGCCACTCTCGTATTATGTTCTGTGCTTTAGTGTCTTAGGTTTTTCACATCCATTTGGGAGTATTTTTTTTGTATTGTACCCTTGGTTTGCACCATAGAAACCTAGAAGGAAATTATCACAAAAAAGTTACAAAAACTATTACCTAATTCGACAATATGCCCCTGCACGGTATTCTGCTTACTCATTCGTACACCAGCCTTAGATCACCTGCCATGAAATCAATCTCAGTCATGCCAGTACAGTCTATGAAAACAAGTCAAGCATGGGTCCAAAGAGTTCACTGGAAAGGCCATGTAGGCCATAAAGTTAAATCTGTGGACGAAAACATCCGGGCTAAGAGTTCTACACTCCTTCTGGGTACCAGATGTTCCAGGTATAAACATGGAGGTGAAAATTTGATGATTCATTTGATTTATTTCATTCGGTATCTTAGTGAACACCTTCAAGGTTTGGGTAAGAAATTAGCATACTGTGTGGCAATTACGGCTTTTGAACGCAAAATGAGCGCCGTGAGGAAATGGGTACCATGCTCAGAATGTGCTTCCCCATAATCACCTTTGACTCGTCAGTGTTAAGTGAATTTCCTGCATTAACTGGAATGTTTGTGATTAATAATTACTCAAGTAAATAGGTAATCAATTAATATAATAGATATGCAAAGAGGGAAAAACAATGCAGGTCAATTTTGTTTACAGCAGGCAAGCTGCGCATTAAATAATCTTGCACTAATTTGAATGGGCTGCCTTCTGCCCTCAGGGCCAAGGACAAAGCTATAGTGTCATCCTTTGTTTTCTGGCTGCCTCTGTGTGCAGTGTGTGTCAACCTTACCCCTTCTGCACAAGACAGCCAGCTGGCAAGACTTCTGATTGGCTGGCCTGAAACGTCATGTAAAGGATTCTTTAATGTGCATCCCTAGAGTAACTGGGGACACTTTGCTTTCATAACCTGAGGCGTGATGATGTTTCCTGGATCTGATCATCCAGCAGATATCCATCCCCTCACACACACACACACACACACACACGCGCATGTAGGGTAAACATATCCTTATGGGGACCGCTCATTCATTTCTATCTGAAAAATGCT
>JABFEB020000104.1:22067216-22098533 GCA_019775895.2 Stomatorhinus ivindoensis | reverse complement strand
CTGAGGGGAGGGGGGAGGGGCTAACCGAAGGACTGACACCCCATCGAGTGATTTGTAAGTGTTTGTAAGTGGGGGATAGTGCTGGTGGAAATTCACCAATTCAATCATCGTTTCTTATGCGCAGTCATTTTGGTGTCACCTCCTGGTGTCACCCAGTGCAGGGTGCACACCCCCCCCCCCCCCAGTAATACCACTGTCATAAAAGGGTAGGATGATTTAAAGGGCCCCAGAGTGACAGGGGTCCTAAAAATGTGTACACTTATCTTGAATTGTTTCTTGTTTTCTTGTTCTTTGGCAAATAGAAGCAAATCAGATCATCTGTCGCCCTTTATGCTTTAGCCGGAATTAAAATCTGGTTATCTGGGAAAAAAGGGCGACGCAAAACTGAGAGAGAAATGAGGGCGACAGCAGCTCACTCAGGTGTCCTCAGTGAGAGCTTCATTTATTAAGAATATTATTATCTTACCGTTTGACCGTACTTATGGTGCCAATAGGTGTCGTTCCATGTGTTTTCAGAATTTGTAGGTGTTTTCTGAATTCGCAGTGTGATGACACTAATCAGCCACTGTAACATACTTCGTCTCCATGTGATGCAAATTAGTCCATTACTCCTAATTTTATTGCTAATGTTAACTTGAGTGAAATTAGCTTTCTAGTCCAACAGATAATTATATAATAAAAAGCACTTACTCAATAATCAGTCTGCTGCATTATCTGAAATTTAACCTGAGCTTGAATGAAAGCTATGTTTCCCTTCTAAATCACTTCTGCTCTGGGGTGTCATGCACAGATTCTGCAAGCCTATCATGGCCCAGAACAGGCGTCTCAAACTCCAGTCCTGGGGGGCCACAGCCCTGCAGTCTTTGGGTCTCCCCTCATTTAACACACTTGATTCAACTCCTTGCGCTAATTATCACACAGCTCTTGAGCTGAATCATTTGTGGTGGAACAGGGAAAGAACTAAGCTACACAGGGCTGCGGCCCCCCAGGACTGGAGTTTGAGAACAGTGGTCTAGAAGCTTCAGGGAGCTCCTGAATTTGATAATAATAATGTACTCAGGAAGCATTATGCATCTGCACAATAAATATAGCACTTTGTACGGTAGGGCCCCCCTAGCCCTCTTTGGGGGCCCCATGTTAACATTTTGCAAGGGGGCCACAGAATCAGTAGCTGTGCCACTGTCTGTCAGTAACTCTGGTACCCCAGGAATGGTGTGCAGCTGCTTCGTGAAGAACATGGTGCTCTGCGGTGATCGAGACACTGCTCAGAAAGGATAAATGTGCCTCTTTCCTTAACCCTTAGAACCCGACAAACACGAAATGTGTTGATTTTCGCACTGATTAATATCAGCCTCTATGAATAGGTATAATGCACAGACAAGAATCATATATCTTTGGAATCGAGAAAACTTATACGATACGTTTCTCCAAGTTGCAACACTATCTGCTAAAGTATTCCAGAGTAATCCTGTATGGAATGAGGCACATATTTTAAACATTTTCCACCAAAACACACCCTGGAACACAAAGCACATATTTGTGTTCACATACTACCAACTATTGTCAGAACAGTAAATATAAACAAAACGGATGTATGTTACTCCTAAAAGTATTTGATTTGAGATAACATCAGGATTTGGTGTGTGTTGTAGTTTGTTTTTTGTGTTTGTTTCAATATTTCTTCACTTCATCAACTACACAATGCTTTTCCATTTCAGTTTCTTTCACATGTTATACAGTGGAAAATACATATATAAAAGCATGCATTGCTGTCTATCAGATAACTTCAAAAAGTTACCAAATGGATGTAAAATCAAAGATATTCATTTCCGCCTGGAACTACCCATGTTTTCCTTCACAATGCTGAGCCAAATAAGGTCCCCACAGAACCCCCCCGTATTGCCACATCATACAGTCCATAATCTCAACATTTATAAGATATTTGTAGCACCTGCAAATTTTTGTATGACATGAGACTAAAAATTGAGAAATTTCAGTTGCCGCAAGTAGTTTTTCCTCATAAAAAGGATGATATCAAGACTGTGTGTCATCATTTACACATCAACTTATGACGAATCTGAGTAGAATGTCCTGAAAACAAAGACATAAAGCACATGTGGATAACTCAAGTAAGTACAATGTAATAAGCCTAAAATCTAAGGGCTAGAAAAATGCTCAAAAAATGGATAGGATTCAAAGGGTTAAACTCTGGGCAGCTTCCTCAGGCCTGCCGAAAGTCCCATTTCACACAGTACAGTAGCTCCTCACTGGCATAGATAATGCATATATGTTCAGAATAGCCAATGCAAAGATGCTAATAGTGGGATACATAGACTCTACAGCACAGTATTCAGTGAATGGTACATTTCAATGACAGCTTCTGGAAGTATGTAGAAATGGCCTAAAAATATGACCTACTAATGTACAACGGGCCCACAAAGAATATGAAATTGCTGCATGTATTGCAACTAGCTAAAAGCCTTGCAGTACTCCTGTACTTCTTTACATATGCATATTGTTTACATATTGGGGGCATCCAACATAGGGTAACCTATGCACCTTTATTTCAAGTGGGCAGAGGGGTTAGAAGCATATTATAGATGTGCACGACAAAACCATTGATTGTCTCAGTTTTCAGGTATACATTTTAGGTATAAATACTATTTATACTAAGCAGACATCACTACTATTTAATATATGACTTCTGTGATTCAGCAATGTGTGGATGTTACTAAAAGAATCGGTACATAACTTACCTACTGCTAGGAAGATGTGACCTAGTGCTTTGGATTATTGCCAAAGGATGAAGGTCAGGAGCTCTGGCAAACCCCCCGGGTTTGAGTACATTTTGAGGTCCCTCTCTTCAGAATGCTTCCCAATACTGCTGCATATTGTCAGGCATCCTGATTTTCCCCAGTTCATTGTGTCCCTGGGTTAACAAGGCAAGGGCTTTGGTTTCATGTCTTTAACCAATCACAGTCTTCATTGCATGACATCACTGCATTGGTCCATTTCCAATGCCATCCAACCAGGGGCAGTGTGCATAGCCACATGTCCATGGGGCCTTCAGCAAGGTCCTTAACCCCAAGCTTATTATTATTATTATTATGAAATAGACACACCCTTAAATTGCTTTGTACAGCCTTTGCAGGTAATCTTTCTGTATTTTGTGTCTGTGACATGCCTTAATAAAAGACATATACAATTAAAATGGGTACTTTAGAAATCTGTGTACCTTCTTGCTTAACAGAAAATACTGGTTTTAATTAATGTAGAGATGTCATACAATGAAGACTGTGATTGATTAAAGTGAAATACAAGCCCTTTCCTCGCAAATCAAGACGCGCTGTACTGTTTTCTGACCTGATGTAATGTGTGCGCGTGGCAGAGAGCTCAGCTACAGTAAAATGGTCATCATCATCGTCATCATTGTTAGCTTGTTAACACATTTAGGAGTGCTAATAGCTATTCGCACACCAAACTGTTAACATTTCAATTTTATCACTTATTGTTTGTCATCCATTTAATCACTTAAAATTTACTGGCAGCATTAATGTCATTAGAAAACAGTGAAAGATAATGTAATACTCTGTCCGTTTACATTTGATCTCTGTGGGTTTTTCCCTTCAGTCCCTGATGAACTAATGTATCCTTGTAAAAACCAATTGTGTGAATATCTTGAAGAATAGTGGGGTCACACCTTAACATCAGATCAGTAGTAACTGCCAGACGCCGATGTTCCCAGTGTCTTTCATCAATAATTTCATTCAAAATCTGTGTGTGAGCATCTCCATTTGTTACAGGTGCCTGAATGGCGGGCACCTGTTTATGCATTGATTTGGCTCCATGAATCATTAAGTTTAGTCTATGTCTGAATCCGTGCAAGAGTATGTCGGGTTGGCCAGTGAGCTGACTGTACGAAAGATTACTCCGTGTCTCGGTCTGTGGCTAAGTAGAAGCGTTAGCCATTTTCCTTCCTCTTCTGTCTGCCTATAGGATACTTCAGTGCCCGTTGGGTTCCTCGTTTATGCCAGCGCGTGTATCCGTCAGCGCCATGCGAGATCCCACGTGAGTCTCCATTCCTCTTGCCGCTGCCGCTCCGGCCCATGGAGCCCACGCTTGAGTGTCAGCATTTCGCAGTGACTCATGGCTAGGCAGCGTAGGGGTATGTGCGCTGAGAAGCTGCAGTCCAAGGCTGGGGAGGCGGCTGGTTGGTGCAGTGAGGATAAATTATGTATATTTTAAAAGACATCTTGTAGCACAGCACTCCATGCGAGAAGGAAGCACTGCTGCAGTTGTCTTTCTGTAGGCCATCTAGGGGGTAGCTCTTTTACTAGTTGGTGCCACAGATGGACTATGCCCAAGTCGCTGAGGATTGTGGGATATATGCCAGGGCAACCTGAAGGCAACATTAGGCCACAGCTGCCGTTCCCTTGAGTCGAGCTTGTCTGATTCCTCCAAAAACTGCTGATAAGCTGGTGTGCCAGACTGTTGTCCTTTTTTAGCTCCAGCAGAGAAAATAAATCTTCAGTAAATTGAGGCTGGGGATGTGGCTTGGGGGAGAGGTTGTGTACTCCTCCCCCTTATAATTTAATTCACGCAGGCAGGAAAGGTAGCTCAGTGGAAAGAGCTGCTGCCTTTTTGCTCTATAGTTGAAGGTTTAATTCAAGGTCAGTCTATGAGTAGATCACCCGGGCCTTTTGCTTACTTAAGGAAAATTGGTGATAGTAAAGTGCCTTTATTCCTCATAATAGGATGAAAGCCCAACAAGGACATTCCCAAATTTACACTCCTTTCACCTTGGCACCGAATCTATATCTCTGAACCCATCACTGAAGTAGTTATAACAAAAGCATGTTATTTATCAATGAGGACATAATTATTACTTTGATCCTTGAAGACCTGGAGGGGGGAGACTTGGCTTCCACTAGAACTGAATTATGTAACCATATATATCATTATATCTTTTAATATCGATAAAATATATTTGGATAAAAGTCCCTCTAACTAAATTAAATGCGGATGTAAAAAATACAATATCTTTTAATAAACATAGGGGCAGGTGGAGTTTGCTATCTGCTCTCTTTAGATATCTCTTGTACTGTATTCCCTTCTTTTATGTTATTTTTTGGCTTAATTTAATTTCTTGGTGATGCAGACTGAATAATGTATAACCCAGCATACAAAATAATGCCTGAGTTTAGCGTTTCTAGGACATTAGCTTATTATCAAGGAGGGAAACTTCCAGACTTTAGATACTGATGGATCATGTTCAACTCCTCATTCTGGACTCTCAATCCAAGAACATGTCGGCCATAGAAACAGACCATGAATCCTTTACTGGGTTTGGATGGATGGGATTATGAAATGCCCATCTCATCGCAATGGCAAATGTGACAAAATAGACCAGGACCATCTTTGGATTAGACCACTTCCACATAAAGATTTTTGCTAAGGATTTTGCTCTGTCCTTTTCTAAGCAGAGGACTTTTCGTTTCCATCCACAACAGTTTGCAGAGTCAACTGGAGTGACAGCAATCACCAGCCGGATGTGTCTGCTCTGCCAGTCCCTTCTGAATATGTTGTTTATGCAGGTCTGTCTGGATGGTGCCTGTGTTCTTGTTGAAAACACTACGCAGGTAGAGCTGCTCAGAGTTCACCTTGTCACTTTACCAGTGCAGTCACAGCTTTTATAGCATGGCAGAGTGGTGCACTGAATAGCACCCACATCCCTGTGACCAGGGTTCAAGTCTCTGCCCTGATTCTGTGTGTGTAGAGTTTGCATGTTCGACCCATGTCGTTATAGGGCTTCCTCTGGAATTTCCCCATGGTCCAAAAACATGGTAAGGTGAATTGTAGTTACTGAATTATGAGTGGTGTGTGTGTGTGTGTGTGTGTGTGTGCCTTGTGATAGAATGGCACCCCAGCCTGGGTTATTTCCTGTTTCTATTGGAATTGACTCAGGATCCCCTGCAACCCTGAATAGGGGTAGTGGATACAGAAAATTAATGGATGGCTAAAACTATACGTACTGTATGACTTCATTTCAGTGCATGTGCTATTTATGTGTAAATTTGTAAGATGATGGTTTCTTACCCACGAAAGTAGCAAATCAGAACAAGACCTGTGTGGTAAAATGCTGGCCGCATGCTTTAGAAAATAGGGATTGGAAGCTGCCGTTCTTGTCCCACAGAAAGCATTCCGCCTTTCGCGAGACCAAAGGATAATCCATAGAATCGCTGCTTTTCATGTGCCCGGCCTCTCCTTCATCTTTTAGACTCTATCCAACACTGGCCCTGTCTGACCCAGCCATTGCCTGGAGGTCACTGCGGGAGGTTAAGTGCCTTTTCCCAGGTCACTTCTGTGAGTTCTGATTCCACCCTGGTTCCACCCTATCTATCCTTTATTTGATTTGTCACCAACAAAGGGTTTATAAGTATCACCTGTTTCCTGTTTTTGGTCCTGCCATCTGTTATAGTCTTTCACACACAAACAGTAGCACAGTCCACACACCCACACGATGCGATCCTTTGTGCCACATCTTCTGTCTTGCGTTCTGCTCTTACTTTCCCCAGTTGACTGACCCAGGTCAAGTGCTTGTTCTTGAGTCTAAGGGGAAAGAAGATTAACCGTGTAGTGTTAGTGCAGGTCAGAACAAATAAAAATCAGCGCAGTGGGACTGGTCACCTGGACATCATTGCTGTGTTGAGGTGGTGACATGCTGGTGGCGACGGCATCTTTATAGTGTTGAAGTTTCACTAAAACGCTACAGTATGTCTACTAAGAATAATGTTGAATTCCTTGTTACATGTTTTGATTTGAAAGTTTGAAAAGTCAATGTGCTGCAGTGCTTAAGTTGTTGCACAACTTGTTAAGTGCAGGCAGTCCTTGAGTTGAGAACCTCTGACTTGTGGACAACTCGTCCTTACGAATGGACTACTATAAAGTCTTTTATTTTAAAAAATTCAGGTTAAAAGCAGAGGTTCATAATAAGGAACGCACGCACTACTTTGTGATGCCTGGAAAAATCACACGGCTTCAGCTGTTTGTCAGCTTGAGGTCCAGTGCAGTACTATATGATTATTATTGCTATTATGCACTGTATTATTATTATTATGACTTGCCTACAAATTTCATTTAAAGGCAGACTTAGGGCACGGATCTCTTTCGTAATCTGAGCTGCCTGTATCTGTATAGTATTATGCTTCTATTTCAGTCTGATGCCGCTGATGTAGCTGTGACTGGATGTAATATTTTGCATCAAAGAACAACAGACTGATGTTGTTTTATTTCCGGGTGAGTTACATTGATTGTTCTGCAAAACTTAAAGAAGCAGCATATCTATTTCCTGCTACTGGAAGTCACGTTTCATTTCTAAGTCCCAAGTTTTTGGGGCATAAAAGGACAAACTTCCCGTGGAAGTTATGGTACACTTCCTGAAGCTCATTCTATTGGTTTAGTTAGGGGTTGCTTTAGTATTCATGGGTCCTTTGTATTTATGGGTCTTGTCTTTGATTAGCAGCATATTGATCAGAGGATCAAGGGCAGATACTGAAAATGGTATGAATTTACATCATTTTCATTTCCAAATCCTCCAGTCCCTGTAGAGGGACCGAAATGCTGAAATTGATTCATAAAATATCACCTTTCTTCATATCTATGAAACAGCTGGAATCAGAATTCCAGGCATTGTTGAAGCCAGAATAGATTTTTATAGTCCAATATCTGTGTTTGAGTCATGGCTGCAGCAGCTGGAGAAGAGAGATTATGATGTATGCAGTGGGGAGGTAAAGAAACAGAGGAGACTGAATGTATCTCTGGCAGAATGCAACATGAAATTTAAGCAGCTGATTACCAAATAAAAAGTTGCAGTGGATGAGGATGATAACAAACATGTAACAAATCTTGAATTTTAAAAACCTTGTAAACCCCCTCAGGATGCCAACAAATGACAGGGTGATTCAGACTGTCAGGTCAGTAAATAATGCTCTGATTTTGTGCTTCCCAGTTGGTTGGACCTCTGGTTGTATCCAGCATTCTAGTTCCAGCTGCCACTGACATCTTGCTGGATCCAGTAGACTGAAGAGCTTATAACTGGCTCTGGCTTTTGGGGGGGGGGCGAGTGCCAGTGCCCTCTGCTGGACAACGGAGCTGGTGAACAGGAAGCAAGCAACATTGTGATTGGTGGCTCTTGGCTATGATAGTGTCTGGCTAATAATGGACTGTGATAGATTGTGGGCTTTGAGACAGGGTGGCTCAACACACTGTGCAACACTGCAGATAAATTGGAAGATGCAACCATGGAAGTCATTTCATGACTCTAAGTAGCTTCATGAAGAACCTTTAGGGGCAGGCTGAAGACACATTAGTGAGGAATGAGGTCCCTAGAGACTGTAATTACACAATTACACATGACCAGACAAGGCGAAGGTGTGCAGTGGAGGGATTTTTCAGAAATATCTTGGAACTTGTTAAAACTGTGGTTTTATTTATTACAACCTTTTTTTTTGAGGCAAAGCCTGAATGTTTACACCTTTTTCCCTTTTTTCTCCATGTAGCTATAAAATATTGGCCATAACATGCAATTGTCTTCCTGTCTCTGATTTTACAGGATGGGAAATATGTCATAAGTGTTTTTATTCGTCTTGGTTATAGCTGCTGATCACGTTTTCGGGCTGCAGTACTGTTAAGCATTTGCTTTTTTTGGCCTGCTCACCAGAGATTTGTTTGGCTTGAAAACGTGTCAATAAAGAGGTCTATTTTTCTCCACCATTCCTGTCACTCGAGTGAAATTTCAAGGCACTCTATTAGATGAAAACAGTTGCTTGGTAGCATTGCTATTTATTATATCAATAATCCCCTTGTGTCACTCAAAGGCTTCCACGCAGTTGGGCTGCTGAGGCCTATTTGTAAAGTGGGAGAAGTGAATGAACCAGTTACACAGTGGCCCACTGGCCACCCCAACCCCCATTCATTCATGACTCATATGTGGACAGTGGTCCAGCTTCCATCAGCAGGTGGCCAGTGCTTCTGTGACAGGAGACAGAGACCCAAACTGGGGGGGGTGATTAATGTTCCTCAGTGCTCAATAATGCCATGTGTTATGTGTTTAGCATTGTGCTACTTAATCTTAGCTGCTCGATTCCTTTGTGATTTCCACCCAGCTCCCTTTGGCTATAAACAGAATTTAAATTAATCGAGACAACGGAGGCACACTATACTTCTGGAATCTTCTATGTTTAACTCTTAGCAGCACTTTGACACGACACTCTTCGGTTTACCTCCCAAGGTCTTTTTACCGCAGATAATAAAAACAGCAGGACCTTTACCTTCTGATGTTCCGTTTATGTTAATTAGTATGACATCAAATAAATGAAGAAACGCAGAGCGAGAATTAATGATGCCTCCCTTGGCTGTGATCCAGAGCCCTATCTGAGAGTCCAGCACCATTTGATTTTTATAACGAAAACATCAGTTGCACAACTTGCACAACAGAAGACACATAAATGACATGTTTCAACATTTTTACTAATTTTGTTTTTATGATAAACGCTGTGACTGGTATGTGTTGGTGGGGTTAATGAGGACTTGGAAGCTTTGAAAAGAAGAACGTCAAGATCTTACTTCAGGAGGCAGACAGGCATAATAATCATTCCCAGATAATTACTTTACAAATCTGTACAGTATAAACAAATTTAAAGGAGAAATGTTTAGATTCAGCAAAAACTGAATAATTGTTCCAAAAGATCAGCTTGAAAAATAAAGGAATTTTATTTACAACATGTCAACATGATTTTTTTTTTTTTTGTATCGAGGGAAATTGGAGAATTAGTATAATAAGGAAAATGCCCTTTTTAGTCTGTTCAATTTCACCAGCCTCCTTTGAACATATTGTACAGATTGCTGGGCTTGCTTGGATACCCTCACAGCCATATGCCTCCATGTGTTTCTGCTGTATGCTTGACTATATACTGCAATATCATTCATTAATTTTACATGGTGGAGCTCCATAGGACTGTTGTTGAAAATGATGTGTGGAATTCAAATAGAAACAGGCGCTGTAAGAGAATTCAAGATTCGTTCTCAAGAGGTTGACAGTTACGCCGAGACAAATCAGCTGTCAGTTATTCAAAATACAAAATGAGTTACTACACCATTAAAGAGACCAGTTTCCCTTTAACCAGTCAATATGCTTCAAATATAGCTAGATTGCCATAGATTGCCTTAAAGAAATTTAACAAGATGGCAGCGCATATACATCACGAAACCCTGCATCTCCCCAGGTAATATGGTTGCTATTTTTCTTTATTTTCCCCTGATACAGTCGTGTGAACATATTGTATAGCCAACTAGAACTTTTAAACACTGGCTTCCTTTGCAAAAACGCAGCATTGAACAACATGCAGCTACCACCAGAGATAGCCAGAACACTCCGGTCTTGTGAACCAACTCTGCCTACAGGTAGAACCCAGTGGTGGCTCTAGACTGTAAACAAAGGGAAGAGAAGCATGATTTTCACAGGAACATGGTTAAACAACTGTATCCCGGACAACGCTACTGAGCTGGAGAGGTGCACTGTCTTCAGGGCCAACAGAACAATAGAGATCTCTAGTAAGACCAAAGGTGGAGATCTGTGCATTTATGTGAACAGTACTTAGTGTGCAGACACCATCGTAACTGAAAGTCATTGCTCTGCTGATCTGGAGTATCTGATGATTAAATGTAGACCTTTTTACATACCCCAGAAGTACACATCCATTGTTATCATTGCTGTGTACGTGCCACGTGCAACATTAAGCTAGCAATGAAAATACAGCATGCTGCTGCTGCAAACCACAAACGGCACATCCAGATGGGTCTTTCATTACTGTGGGCGATTTCAGTCATTCCAACCTTACAGTTGTGTTTCCCAAGTTTCATGAAAACGTCTCCTGCCCCACCAGAGGAGGTGGAATCTTGGACCTCATGTATACAAATAATGCTGAGGCCTACAAGGCCATTTCGCTCCACCACCATGGACAATCAGATTACCTCTCCCTGCTCCTGCTCCACAAGTACACACCATTCATCAGATGTGTGAGACCTCCAGTGAGGATGGTGAAAGTCTGGCTTGAAGAGGCTCTAAGCAGGAGCTTCAGTATGCATACTGCAGCTTTTTGTCACCAATGCCACCCTGGACTCAGCAGTGGACATTGAGACGAGCACCTCATCTGTTCTAGATTACATGAATGCAAGCGTTAATGAAGTCACAACACACAAACAGATAAAGACCTTCCCCAACCAGAAACCTTGGATGACTAGGGAGGTTAGACTCCTGCTGAAAACATCCAACACTGGTTTCAGATCTGGCGATGCTGAGACCTACACCACATCCAGGCCCAACCTGAAAATGGGCATCAGGAGAACCAAACAGACAATGATTTAGAGGATCATTTCAAGAACTCCAACTCCTGTCGTATGTAGCAAGGCATCCAGACCATCACAGATAAGTGAAAACAACCTCAGCAGCAAATAATGTCTTCCCTCCTGACGAGATTAACAACTTTAATGTTTGTTTTGATTGGTACAATAAGTGCACTTGTGATTGAAAGGTTGCTGGTTCGAATCCCCGACCGGCAAAGTACCACTGTGGTACCTTGAGTAAGGTACTGCTCCCAATCACTGCACCCTGGGTACTGAATTAGCTCTTAACTGCTATGTTACACTGTCACATATGGGTTAAATCCACTGTGTCAACAATGGCAATTAATCACCTCACTGAACAAAGTGAATGCATGAAAGGCTGCCGGTCCTGATGGCAGGTCTGCATGAAGTCTTCAGTAACATCTTCATCCTATCACTGACTCAAGCTGTCGTCCCCACATGCCTCACGTCCACAACAATTGTACCGCTGCCTAAATGATCCTCTCCAGGGAGCCCGGATGACTACCAGTCCGTACCACTCACCCCTTATCATCACCAAGTGCTTTGCAATCCTGGCTATGGCCCACCTCAGATCCAGCCTGCCTTCCAAACTAGATTTCCACCAGTTTGCCTATTGTCCAAAAATGTCAACAGGGTATGCCATATCCTCAGGTCTTCACTCTGCCCTCATACACCTAGACAGTAACAACTCCTATGTTCGGATGTTATTTATTGATTTTAGCCCACAAATGTAATATGGTTATACCCTCCAATCTGGTAACTAAACTTAGCAAACTTAACATCAGCACCTCTTTTTGCATTTGGACAGTGGACTTTCTAACCAACAGACTCCAGTTTGTCAGATTGAACAACCACACATCCTCTACCCTGCTCCTGAACGCTGGTGTTCCGCAGGACTGTGTGCTCAGTCCATTCCTCTGCTCCCTCTTCACCCATGACTGTGTCCCTTTATATGGCTCCAACTCCATCATAAAGTTCGCAGACGACACCACAGTAACAGGGCTGATCGGTGACGATGACAAGTCAGCCTACAGAGAGGAGGTTCGGCACCTACAGCGTGGTATGTTGACGGCAGCCTCACAATCAACACCAGGGAGAACACAGACCCCCTCGTGGATTACCGGAAAACCAAGAGTAGCAGATTTGCTCTTATCCATATGAATGGCGCCAAGATGGAGTCTGTCTCCATCTTAAAATACCTGGGCGTCCAGGTTGGTGTGATATGGCAATTGCACCATAGCAATGGGTGGTGAAAACTTCCCATCACATCATCGGCATCCCACTGTCGACCACCGCTGACCTGCAGCATACTTTTTAAAATTTTGTTGCATAAATACTTGGTATTCTTGGACAATGATTAACATATACAGTGCTAAATAAATATGTAAATGACCACCAAGATGCATTGTGAGTCAATATGCTCATTCAAACCACTTGCCGAGGTGGTCTGGGATGCAGTTGACTCCATATGTTTTGTAGTGTAAACATTAATGTGTCCTGACAAGGGCTTCACTGTAACTGTGAGTGGGGCAGTAACAGAATCTGAACTCAAGTGGTCAGCTGGCACCTTGGAAATGTGTGATGGACACAGGGGTAAACAGCACTGTGTCTGGTTGGCAACTTGTGATCGATCACCAAAGATGCATTTTAAAACCAAGCGTGTGACTGCACAGAAAATAAACTAATTTACCAGTTACCATGTTGATACGTGCACGGCAAATGTAGGCTAATAGCTATGCCACATAAGTTTTCAATCGTTTCGGTGTGAGTGGAAATACTTTCGTAAATGATGTGAAAACGCTTGTGTGCATGAGGATCATTTTCACTTAAAAACGTAGCAGTGTGGACGTAGCCTCAATCACTGATTTGCTCCCGCTGGTGCTGCTCAGGTTGCACTGTGATGGTGGTGCAGTTCGAGTGGGTGTCTGGTTTGCGGGGGGCTGTTGCTGTCTGTCTGTCTTGCCTCTGGCACTTTCTTCCCACACCGTTAGCTGGTTCACTGCAAACAACAGAGGCGCTAACGTTAGTTGTAGGTGTGGTGAGTGCACAACAGGCTGAGTCACTGGCTGTTATTTTAATTAATTTTGTCAGTATAGGCAAAATTTCCTTAAACTGGGCTTCTCTTCTCTAATACACTTTGAAAAAGATTAATTTCTTTGCTTCATAAATATAGTGACAGTCGATGGCAACTCGATTTTATGTCATTTTATTCTGCACAAATACAGCATGCTAAGGTAGTCAAGTTGGAGTAGTCCATTAAATGTGACAATAAATGTAGATATTTCGATAATGTGGATAGGCCCACATTTTCAAATTTATTTTTATCTATTACAGATTATCATTCATTTGGAGTGACAAGTCAAGACAAGAAACATGTCTTGTGAATAGAAAAGGAAACAAATTCACATGACACTTTGATGGTCTAAAGCAATTGCCTACCCACAGGGGTTGGACAATGAAACTGAAACACTGGCCAAAATAACGTATGACGCTTCATGCATATATATGCATGGCGTGCTGGCCAGTCATCACTGACTGCACATTCCATCAGTAAAAGCAGGCTGTAAAGCTGAATTAGCAGAGCAATGACCACAGCTGTACATAAAATGTTGGATTCCACACAACATAATGGGACACATCAGAGTTCAATAGAGGACAAATGGGTAATGTCGCATTACCACCATGAAGGATGGACCACATCCAACTGTGGATGCAAGAAGAAGCTGTGTGAAAGGGACGTCCAGAAGCTAACTTGGATTGAATCCAAAAAACATAAAACCACAGCTGCCCAACTCAGTGCAGAATTAACCTCAACTCTCTTGTTTCCACCAAATCTTTGCCATGAGCTCCAGAGAGTCAATTTCCATGGTTGGGCTGCTATAGCCAAATATTTAGTCATTCAAGCCAGTACCAACATCATTTTCAAAGGTGCCAGCAGTGCAGATCTTGGGCTGTGGACAATGGGAAACATGTATTGTAATGAGTCCACCTTCTCTGTTTTTCCCACATCCAGGAGAGCTTCTGCACTTTGCTAGTGTCTTGGTCTTGCTCAGCCTTTGGCTAAATGACCACTTGCCTCCACTCAAGGGAAGATGACCAAAAAGTTGTGCAACACTTATTTCATGCGGGTGATCAAGGCCTCACTTTACTTTCTGTGACTCGTTCCTCTCTCCATGCAAGGTTTGCAGGACCTTATGAAACTAAAGAAAAGGTTAGCCCCCGCTAATTATGTCATCCAAATTCCAGAATGCAGATGTAATTCTTGCGCATGCCATGTGAATATGTTAAAGCCTTACTACGCCCAGTCTGTAGTTCACCCATCCAGTAGTACCCTCTCCACCTCCACTTGTACCATTTTGAACACTGGTTTAGTCTCCTGAATATAATGACCTGATATAGTCCTCTTTGAACGCAACTGCTAAATTCCAAGTCCCTTGAAAGGTCACAGGAAAAGCTGGAACATTTGTCCATGTCTACTCAGGAAGATATCAGATCTTTAGTAAACTTCCATTCCGGTTTTCAGACGTTCCCTTATACACCATTGTGATTCAGTACTACATTGATGATGGAGAACATCCGTATTGCGTGAACCCTTAGAAACATGCAGTTTGAAAGGAAGAGACAGAATTTTTAGTGAGGAAAACATCTGCTGTTTTAATCCCTGGAGTTCTCTATACCTGCTTATTCTGAACCCAATGGCACACACCAGTTTTGTACTGATAATAGGAAAATAAATGCAATCACCAAGATAAACTCTTTTCCTCTTTCTCGTTTGGGGGATTGTGTAGATCGGGTTGGTGCAGCAAATTTTTTTTTAAAACTCCACATCTTGGAAGGTTGCTCACAAGTTCCTCTCACCCCGTGTGCAACAGACACATAGTTTTCTCCAGTACACAGTTATACTCTTTGGGTTATGCAACGAACCAGCCACTTGCCAGCATTTCATAATGCTGTCATTGGTGATGTGCCTAATTGTTTGGTTTATGTGGATGATGTGCTCATTTATTTGGATACTTGGACATTGATTTACTTCAATTAGTTTTCTCCCAATTATGTGTTTCTTGTTCTGAATTTGTACAAATTTGAGTTTGGAAAAAAATTGGAAATGGGTAGGCCACGACATGGTTCAGCCGTTGGATGTCAAAGTGGAGGTAAATAAATGCTGGTCCTTGAGTCCCACAAAGACCTCAGACATTTATTGTGCTTTAGCTGGATGTGGATGCAGGTGATACTGGCGCAGCGGCTGTGCTGCTCCAGCAGGGCACTGAGCGTACTGAGCATTCCATCAGTTATTTCTCCAAAATGTTTGTCAAACACTAGCAAGTGTACAGCATAATTTGGACAAATTCATAGCCTTGTAATTGGTTTTACATCATTTTGAGGTCTATCCCTTCTTGTTTAGACTGACCACAACCCATTCATTTTTCTGAACCAAATGGCTAATTCAAACCAGCAGTGGTGTTATTTGTGCACCTTCCTATACGAAGTTCACTCATAGTGCGTTATGTCCTGTTTGGTGTCCTAGCAGTTCTCCATTCGGCAAAGATTCCATCTTCTGTCTCCACTCTGGAATTCCAACCCTTGAACTCCTCTACCGCTCCAATTCTTCCTATTATTTCAACTCTCCAGTGCTGGGAATAATTTCTTCAACACATCCTAGCCAGCAATTGTCATCATATGCAGCCACAACATAACCTTTGATGCTTGCAAAGTCGAGTGATTCCCTCAGTGTGCACTTACACTGGACCGTTTTTGCACACCTCACTCATCTCTGATGAATGCAGGGCATTTATTAGCCATATTTACCAGCCATGTGGGTCTTTTCAGTAGTATGGCTAATGCATGTGTCTGCGATGACATTAATGAAGCTTCCATTAAATCTCAGTGTAACATATTTGTAACCTTAATTAATGTTATTATTTACACATGCTTGTTATACTATTTCATGTCAGTTTGGCTGCCATTAAAAGGCCCATTAGTGATATGAAACCATGTGACACTACTTTAAGTCAAGATATCTCAGCAACACCTTAATAACCAAAGACCAAATTTTCTGAAGGTGTTCATGACATTATGGTATAGCTTTAGTAAAAAATTGATTTTTTGTTATAGAATTTTTTATATTGTAATTGGTTATTACATAGTAATTATTCATTTGGGGATGGTATTTTATTTATTTAATCTATAGAACTAGACAGTAGCTTTAAAACAATATAAAGACCACTTCTGTGCAGCTTACATTAAGGTAAATTTAGCCAGTCAAAATCATACCCTCCCCCCAAAAACAGTTAAAACTTTGTTCGCTTAAATATCCCTAAATATTGATCCCAGACACGCCTAATTTCAGTTTCATGAGCATGAAATCAGCATGCCAAGTTTTGTTAAAATCTGTGACAATGAGGTCTGTGGAAAGTGTGATGATTTGACATGGAATGACTCCTCTCTATTTCGCCACCCAGAAGTGAATATAAACAGTTTTCAGTCAGAAACACGGCAGGTTTTGCTCATTTTTTGCTTGTGTTCTATGGTTACTGTATTTACCTGTTTCTTCAGGATTTGACATCGGATTATTTAATTGCCTACAATCATTGTTCCTACCCCTTAGGTTTAGGTCACCCATTCTGTTATTGTCTCATTAGCTTTTGACTCACGACTGTTCCACTAGAATGTGATTGCCGCTCTTACCCTTCTCATTTGGTAATGCATTTGTGTGTATTTGCGATTGTGTGACAGTTGTATGGATTGACTGCTACTTGTGATTTATTATTTAACTGTCTTTGTCTAGAGAGAGAGGAGAGTTGTGTTTTTATGTATTTTCTTTCTTGAGTTAGTTGTGGGTGTTTGTTTTGGCACAAGTCCTTTCCGAAGCCAAAACCTTTGAACTGTAAATCCCCTAAAAAGCACTATTCTGTTTCTTTTTATATACTTTATGGTTTTAGTCCCATCCCCCCCCCCCCCTTACCCAGAATTGGCCTCAGTGCTCTTAGATATCCAACACACAAACACAGACCACACCAGACCATTCTGTGTGACTGAACCCTAGACGTGGTTGTAACGTGTGTCCGTTGTCATTTGTGCAGTGCTCTGTTTTGCACAGGAACTTGCTCTGTTTTTTCCCTGGTGACAGGAAGCCCACATTCCATTTGACCACTGACTATATGTTGCCCTGCAAAGTGCATGAGGCCATTTATACAAATCCATACATCCATCCATTCATCCATTTTCTGCTGCTTATCTGGGGTCAGGTCATGGGGGCAGCAGTCTAAGCAGGGATGCCCAGACCTCCCTCTCACCAGCCCCCTCCTCCAGCTCCACCGGGGGAATACCAAGGCGTTCCCAGGCCAGCAGAGAGATATAATCTCTCCAGCGTGTCCTGGGTCTGCCCTGGGGCCTCCTCCTGGTTGGACATGCCCAAAACACCTCCCCAGCAAGCCAGATGCCAGTGGACCAGCAGCTTTACTTTGGGCTTCTCCTGAACATCTGAGCTCCTCACCCTATGTCCAAGGCTGAGCCCAGTGGAGGAAACTCATTTCGGCCACTTGTACCTGCGATCTCATTCTTTCGGTAACTACCCAGTGCTCGTGATCATAAGTGAGGGTGAGAACGTAGATCGACTGGTAAATTGAGAGCTTTGCCTCCTGGCTCAGCTCCCTCTTCACCAAAACAGAATGGTACAGCGTCCACATTACTGCTGATGCTGCACCGATCCATCTCTCAATCTCCTGCTCCATTTTTCTGGTCTCTCTTAGCTGTCTCTTATCTCATTCTGCTCATTTAAGATGAGACTAACATCATTAAGGGTGCAGTTTCATAACCAAACATCACTTAAGTAAAAAATAACTGATTTTACATGATAAAATTATTTTGTTTGACGTATAACTACAATCTTTGTTCAATTTCATCCTTGCTCTCTGAATGCACAGCGACATTTCTTCAGTAACATGGATTCATAATGAAAAATAAGAAGCATGTTATGTATTTATTTATTAATTGGGATGGGGGAGGGGTTCTGCTGATATTGGGTTGGATGCATTCCCCTTATTTCCCACGCTTCTGGCATGCACACACCTCTCTCTATGTACCATGTCACAGTATATCAAAAATTTAGGTTTAGGTTTCATGAGGTTGATAAGTCGACACTACATGTTCATTTTTTGACTAATGCATTTTCCCCAAAAAGGAACCCTGGAATAGTCGTTAGTAGTCATTACTGAATCACATACAGTAGGACATTCATTCCCTTATGCTAAGAAATAAACGCAACTTTTCATTCGGCTATTGCACTGTTGCTCATCCCAGTATCAATGACATGCACACATATTGGTGCATGCAGGTGTTTCATAGAACAAATAAAAATGAACTGATGATACTACAATCTAGGGAGTTGGGTTCGTGCATCCAATCTGCAAATATCATATTTACGGTTAAGTGATTGTTTGTTAATTTTGTATTTTATCCTTGGGTTCTTTCCAGTTCTAATTAATGCAATATTTTTTAGGATTCCTGCAATATTATAATTATAAAGAACACCACTTTCTCTTATGCAGCAGTCAAGCAGTTCCTGCATGGAGGGAATAATCAATTCTCGAGCCATCAATGTCAACCAATTCGGCGTTCCACCGCCCATTAAGGTCGCACTTAAGAAGCTCTCCCTTAAGCAACCACTTAAGAGATTGTTTGGGAAACAGACGTACGAAAAGAAATACCTTTCGTAAGTTGTATCTTTAGGATCTTCGTAAGGTGCCAAGTGTCATTGTTATCGGGAAATGCACCCCTTGACTTTCAATTTTCAGTTAAACAAAGACTTCAGCCTTTGTGCTGTCTGTTACATTGTATATCCACTGGTCCTGCTTTTGTGCTGTCTGTTACATTGTATACCCACTGGTCCTGCTTTTGTGCTGTTTGTTACATTGTATGTCCACTGGTCCTGCTTTTGTGCTGTCTGTTACATTGTATACCCACTGGTCCTGCTTTTGTGCTGTCTGTTACATTGTATACCCAATGGTCCTGCTTCTTGGAGGAACAGGGGCCCCTGATGACTTTCACAGAGGTCAAGGGTGACCTCATCTTTGACCTGGGATATGAGTAGATTCATATACTTATTCTGATGCTGTGTCACTTTAGCCTTAAATTGAATGCTATTTTTGAATTCCCCCATAGAGAATGAGGTGGTGACATCCTTTTCTAAAATTCTCACGGTAAAGAACATGTCATTTGAGTTATTGCATAATCAAAACACTGTGTGCAGATTTATTGTGTCTGTAAAACTCCCTACAAGGAACAAGGACAAAATTAAGCATAAAAATTAGGGCTGTGAATTAATAAAAAAAAAAAACTACCAATTAATCACAGTTTTCTGTAAATCATTGTGATTAATTACACCTACTATTAAACAATACAATCATAAACATTTTCTACTGAATCATATAATTCATATAAGATTAACACCAAGGATAGTAGATGGGTCATTCTCACAAACTAATTACTGTAACATATCAGTTACTGGTAGTTAATCAGTTTTATTATACATGTACTACCATTTATTGCTGCAATAAACAAAAACATTTAATGAAATCCAGGGCAAAAGTTGCGGAGGTGAGGAAAAAATAATAAAAACTAACCACATACTGAGCAAAAATATATACTGCTCAAAAAAATTAAAGGAACACTACTTCATCAGAGTATAGCATCAAGTCAGTTAAACCTCTGGGATATTGTTTTGGTCATTGAAGCAGCAGAGGGGATTGTTAATCAGTCTCAGCTGCTTTGATGTTAATGAAATTAACAACAGGTGTACTAGAGGGACAACAATGAGACGACCCCCCCATACAGGAATGGTGTAACAGGTGGGGGCCACTGACATTAACCCCCTCCTCTTCTTTTCTGACTGTTTTTCACTAGTTTTGCATTTGACTGCAGTCAATGTAACTACTGGTAGCATGAGGTGATACCTGGACCCTACAGAAGTTGCACAGGTGGTCAGACTCCTCCAGGATGGTGCATCAATCTGTGCCATTGATAGAGGGTTTGCTGTGTCTCCCATCACAGTCTCAAGGGCATGGAGGAAATTCCAGGAAACAGGCAAATACTCTAGGAGAGCTGGAAATGGCCATAGAAGGTCCTTAACCCATCAGCAGGACCGGGATCTGCTCCTTTGTGCATGGAGGATCAGGGTAAGGGTGGCATGGTGGTGCAGTGGTTAGCGCTGCTGCCTCATAGCAAGAAGGTCCTGGGTTTGGTCCTGCGTCCTTTCTGTGGGGAGTCTACACTCTCTCCCTGTGTTTGTGTGGGTTTTTTCCAGGGGCTCCATTTTCCTCCCACAGTCCAAAAGCATACAGGATAGGTTGATTGGATGGATGGATGGATGGAACAGGATGAGCAATGCCTGAGCCCTACAAAATGACCTCCAGCCGGCCACTGGTGTGAATGTCTTTGACCAAACAGACTTCATGAGGGTGGCCTGAGGGCCCGGCATCCTCTAGTGGGCCCTGTGATCACTGCATGGCACCGTGGAGCTTGATTGGCATTTGCCATAGAATACCAGAATAGGCAGATCTGCCACTGGTGCCCTGTGCTTCTCACAGATGAGAGCAGGTTCACCCTGACCACATGTGACAGATGTGAACGACGTCACCAGGTTGCACCTCAGACTGTCCAGGAGCTCACTGATGCTCTGATCCAGATCTGGGACGAGATTCCCCAAGACACCATCCATTGTCTCATTAGGAGCATGCCCCGACGTTGTCAGGCATGCATACAAGCATGTGGGGGCCATATAAAGTACTGAGTATGATTTTGAGTTGCTGCAATGAAATTTTGGCAAAATGGATTAGCCTGCCGCATCATCTCTTCACTTTGATTTTCAGGGGGGTCTTTGAATTCAGCCCAATGTAGGTTGATAATTTTCATTTCCATCAAACTATGTGGCATCTTTGCATTCCTAACACATTACCCAGCTGAATACTGCAGGTTTTGTGTTGTGAAAAATATCCTGTGCATCTACTTGGGAGAGCCAAACTTCCTTAGCAGTTTATACAGGGAAAATGAGAGGCCTTGCTCCCCAGGATAATTCCCAAATCATGTGTGGTTTGCTTTACAACAGCTGTGAAGACATCTTGGGTGCAGCAGTAAAGGGCTTCATTTTGGGTGAGTGTTCTAAAATTAGCTCTGCTGCCAGCTTCAGTCATAGCCATAGGAGTCACTGTGTCTGTGCTTTATACTCAGCTTGACAAACAAAGCAGAAATGAGGGGTGAAGCCACGTCTCTTGGTTCTCCTGTATATCAGCTGTGGACTGTAACATCGTGTTCTGCTACATTTCCCACAATTCAGTTGACTTCTTTGACAATATGTATATAATATTATTTCATCTGGCCGGTAAAACTCATCACCCAAATTCATCAGTACTAGCTGATAGCAGCTCTGTCACTTCTGGACCATCACAGACCCTGCCGAGAAAGAAATGCAGGTTTCTGCGCTGAAAAGACAGCTTCAGGGGAGAAGACAGCTTCAGGGGAGAAGAGCAGTGTGTTACTGCAGGGAGATCCATGCTGTTGTCCAGGGTTCAGCACTCTGCCCTGACAAGAAGACACGTCGGTCTACCGCCCGATATGCCTGTGCAGGCAGCTCACCTGGATGACTGAAATCACACTGCAGATCTTACATTTCACATTTGCGCAACTTGTCTCTCAGCTGCTAGCTATAAGAAGACATAACATGCACTTTGTCAGTTGTAATCTGATTTTCCCAGCTATCACTAGCAAATAACTCTTTTTACCTGTCACTGTATTCAGCCGACAGCTCTTGTGCCAAGCATTTTGGTTATATTGGCACCAAATGGATTTTGTATTCTGTTACGCAGTTTTCCATTTTCTATTGTTGCAGCTCAGGACTGATGCGCAGGTAGCACTGCTACTGCGGTGAGGTGTGAAAACACAGTAAAAGGCCAAGTAGAAGCATCATTCTGCAGCCGCTGAACGTGTGTTCATAGGTAAACACAGTGCTTTTGTTACATTCTGCCATTTCTTGTCATTTCTTAACCATAGAAGATTGATTCATTCCAGAGCAACCAAAGAAAGCAGGGAAGCCTGCTGCGTCTAAGGACCACTGCTACTGATTTAACATGGAATCCAGCAATATGGTGATATATTGTAATCATTCTGGCGCAGTGCTGATGTTAAAGGTATTGAGAATATTGCTGGTATGACTCATTTGACGTCAATAGTATGAACATTTATTTAATCTAGTGCATATAAAAGACTGCTTCCTTAAATGTACATCTGTCCACCCACTCACCCAGTATAGCATCACAGAGGTTATGGGGACTGGAATTTATCCCAGCTTTCATTAGGTATAACACAAGGAACATCCTGGACAGAATTCCAGTTTATTGCAGGACACGCTCAGTTCCAAACTATAGGTAATTTATAGGTGTCACTTTTTAGCCACCAGAGGAAGCTGGAGTACACAGTGGAGGCTTTTGCTACATGGGGAGAAGATGTAAACTCCACAAACAAGGAGTGGAAGGGGATTTGAACCTCTGACCCTTGGGACAACAGCAGTACCCAAGGAGCACTTGTACCAAACTTGTTCCTTATGTGCCTGGGTATTTATTTTATGCTTTTTACTTTACAAGTTGTCAGGGTAAGGGTAACAAATCATAGTGTTAAGAAATCTAAAACTATCCTATTGTCAAAAAAGAAAAATCTGTGAATGAGAGGCAAACATTCTTCATCAAAATAAGTCCAGTTATTTGAGCATATGTGTTGCGAGAGCTGGTTTTACTGAAGTACTTGGACTGAATTTGATCTTTTGCTGAACATGGCAATTAGGTTCTGTTTCAGTATTAGTTTACTTTTGTTTTGAATTGCTGTGATGGCCTTTGTCTATTTGCACACCTTGAGAAAATGTCATTTGTAATACTGGTAATGGACATTTCTCCGTAGAGGTTATGTAGGCTTGATAAGGTCAGAATAATCACGTCTTCTGCTGCAGTGCACAGCGGTGCCTTCAGTGCCGTCTGATTTTATTTTTTTTGTGAGTATATAGCAGGTCAGGTCACCGGGCTCACAACATGATGTGCGATAAAGGACGTTTTTCATTACACACATTTTGCTGTCTTTAGAACTGAGTGGAAATCATGCCCTGACCATTTTCTTTTTCACTGTCCTGCCTCGACAGGACAGGGCAGGAAGCAAATCAGCTTCAATACCGGAGATGTCAGATCCCTCTGAGGTGCCCGCAAACATGCTTGCATGACGTTGGCTGGTGATATCCTGACAGCAATGCCACACTTAGTCCCTCTGCTCAACATGATTAATCTTCAAGCCAACGTCTTCTGTCTTCAAGCCCATTTCAGGTCGCATAGCCCAGGATTCAGTGATAGTGATAGCCACAGCTCTAGTCACAGAGATGATGGAAGCATAAATTGTTACATTTTCCATAAAGAAGCTCGCTCAGCTATGAATTATTTAGATCCATTCTTGAGGCAAAGATATTTTGAGGTGAAATATATCATGTAGGTTACGTAGTGTGAGGGTTAGGCAGGTACTAATACAAGACCTATATACGTATCTGCCTCTCATCTGCTTAACTCACACTGCTTCACTTTGCCTTCAAGCCCAACCACAGCCCTCTGGAATAACCTCTTCTCCTTGTTCCTCTCAGATTTATATATGTTTGTAGTATTATCTGAACATGTATGTTTGCCTTTGCTGCTGATACTGTTAACTGGATAGTTGTGGAATGTGGTCTGTTTTTTAAATCCACTCAGTGAAGCAGTGTTTTAGGTAGGGACATTATTCAAAATCAAATACTTATTTGCTATGCAATAATTGAAATGCAACATGTAAAGTGAGCAGTAGGGGTGGAGGGAAAGTCGATTTAGTTACGTATCGCAGGTCTCCAAGATGGTGATTTTTTATCATTTGATTTTTGCAGGGAGTCAAGCCCTGTCTGGGTCAGGTGATATGCAGTATAGTGACTACACTATGTTCAAGTGCATTAGTACTGTTCTTATGTTTACATACCACATGTGTTTGCACAGTTGAGTAGTAGGCTTCTAACGAAATTCAGTACATACTGAATTAGAATTTAATTTTTGACACGCCCTTAGTCTTTCCAGTTACACACACTCTTGCACATTCATGACCCGAAGATGATTGATGCATTTAACTATTCCGAACATGAGTTGCCATCAGGCAAGATAAATTCACTTGTTTACTAATATTAAGATGACACAAACTAAATTTTGCAGACAGAAAACAGCAGTAGGTACTAACACGAGTATACAGAAAAATTTAATTTCTGATAATATACAGATATTACCATAAGAAATGAAACAGGGAGTCAAAGCCAGTGTAAACTGTGAAAAAGCCAACTGACAAACTATACGTAAGGAAAAAATCAAATTAAGAAAGCACCACCTGAATTGGCCAGTTTCACCTATGATAACCAAGATATTTTCGCTAATATTACCTAATAGGGCAGGAACAAACAGGATCAAAGCAAGCAGGGCAGGAACAGGCGAGGCAGGAACAGGCAGGATCAGAGTGACCAGGGCAGGAACAGGCGAGGCAGGAACAGGCAGGTTCAGAGTAACCAGGGCAGGAATGGGCAGGCAGGAACAGGCAGGATCAGAGTAACCTGGGCAGGAACAGGCGAGGCAGGAACAGGCAGGATCAGAGTAACCTGGGCAGGAACAGGCAGGATCAGAGTAACCTGGGCAGGAACAGGCGAGGCAGGAACAGACAGGATCAGAGTAACCAGGGCAGGAACAGGCAGGATCAGAGTAACCTGGGCAGGAACGGGTAGGCAGGGCAGGAACAGGCAGGATCAAAGAGACCAGGGCTGGAATGGGCAGGCAGGGCAGGAACAGGCGAGGCAGGAACAGGCAGGTTCAGAGTGACCAGGGCAGGAACAAGCGAGGCAGGAACAGGCAGGTTCAGAGTAACCAGGGCAGGAACGGGCGCAGCAGGAAGAAGCAGGGAGGAGACAGGGGGAGTTAGAACAACACAGGCTAGACAGAAAACTTGGTGAAAGAAATGCTCAGTTTGGGGCATCTGGCTATAATACTTCACAATGTCCCGGTTGCGACTGTTTTATAGTGTGGGAGTGGCGCAGAGCCGGTATCCTGCTATTGCACGCTCCTGACCCCCCAGGGCATGTCAGCGTGTCTTTAGCTCCAGTGCTTTGAATATAGATAGAGTTTAAATATTAGTCCAAACTGACGCATTGGACTGAAGAATTACCTTGATTATTATTAAATTTCATCCAGTACCAATATATTGCACATCTCTCAGTATAACTTTATTTTCACTTGGCTAGCTAGTTAGTTTTAAGTCACAATCATTGTCTTTAACCAGGCTGCCTTTCAGTGGTTTGGAGATGAACAGCATCAAACAAAAACAATGACTTCTTGCTCTCACCTGTAGGCAAACTGAAGAATTTAAAATATATCAAGAAAATTGTCCTTAATTTTGTTCTTTAGTTGTTCTGTTTTCCTACCACATGACAAACATCATAGATTATGTCATTAGACGTACGTCTTAGTTTTGCTTAGATGACTGACCATTGTGTATGTCTCTTTATTTTGACTAAGATATTTATTCCATAAACTTAATATAAAGTGATATCTTGCTTCTAAAAATATGCAAAACTAGTCTTTCATTTGTAGATCCTCTGCCTGATCTGACGTTCATGCAGAGGCTGGTTTTCATGTAATTATCAGTGTCTGTTAATTATAAAAGGGCTTGTGATAATATAGCATAGAATAGAAATATTTTATTAATCCCTGTGGGGAAATTCTCAATTTGGCTTTGCTCCATCATGCTCTCCATACAGGTGACAGGGTCAGAGTAATGAGGCAGCCACTTTGCCGTGCGCAGTGAGCCGGGGGATAAGGGCTTTGCTCAAGGATTCAAGGACATGTAACTATTCTGCCATCTGAGCACAGGCACAGAGGCTCAGCCTGCTGAGCTACACACCAATAGGCTTTATGTTCTATTGGTAGGGTTTTACTTATCTGCTAACAATCCCAAGCTTGTAGTTATGATTTTGAGCTGAATATGAGACTTTTCTCCAAAAAGTACATATAGAAAAACATGGTGGTCTTCAGTACTTGAAGTGGGGAAAAACAGGTACCAATAATACTCCCCTTATTATTCTGTGTTGGTGCACAGGAAACATTCCTTGAGAGAAGAGGTGCCAGCACTGTAAACCAGTGAGTACCAGCCCACTTCAAGCACTGTTCATCTTACATTCAAGGACGAGAATTTCAATTACATTATATACATACAACAGTAGATGATGTAAGTTATCCACCTCCTAGCAGGTGTTTGCATAATTTAAAGGTAATCAGTGTCATTTTAGAATTACAAACTTGTATGATTGGTGATTGCTGTAGTGATCAATGTTCTGATTCACCGCCTGTGTCGGGTCCCCAAGGCAAACTTTTTTGTTCATTCTGATCCGACCCACTGTCCATGATTGTCTGACATAATTTGATGCCATGGGGTTGGTTAGCAAGACTAATTATGCAGTTACCAGCATGCTTTGCACCAGACTTTGACACACTGTCAATTAATATGTGTTTGGGTGTTTTAAAAAGAGCTGCCATAGGGCTGCTTAAGTGTTGCAAAAATCATAATCACAATTATTTTGGTCGATATTGAGATTACGGTCATTTTAAATGATTACTCATTGACTTTGTGTCATGAACAGAGACTCAGGGGCCCAAATGCAGAACACAGGATTTATGAGGAACTAATGCAGACAGATGTGGAATTGGTCAGTCGATTATTGTTGTCTGCCAGTCATTAGCCTGGGAAATCAGTCCTATGAAAACATGAGGAACAAATGGTCATTACATCAAGGGAATCTGAGGACAGCAGAGACTCAGCAGGACTGGATCAGAGGACAGGCAGGTCAGGGTAACACTAGAGACAGGAGAGAACACCTCAGTATGAGGTGATAGGTCACCGGACCTATGAGCTAGACTACTTGAAAGGGTCCGATGTACTGTGGTGACAATTTATGACATAGAGGCAGCTGGAGATTTTGGGTTGATAACTAGCCACTCTGTCCAGGCTGTTGGACTGGGGGAGTCCACAATCAGTGATCAGCCAGTACCTTTAGGGCACCAGACTGGTTTTGCAACTGACAGTGGGCCTGCTTGCAGGTCCTCTTGCTCTTCCGGTACCATTATTCCACTGCTAGTAAAGAGCTGGGCTGGAAATCCTAGGGGAATAAAGGTGGTTCAAAACCTAGAACACACTAAAGGGGGTAAGCTGTGTAGGATGTTGGGCTATATGAATGATAGCTAGAAGTAAGGCTGATAGATATATTGAGGCGGGTGCAGAAGGCCCAGGACTGAGGATCTCTGTTAGACATGATATCTTCTGGGAGACCTCAGTAACAGAACGCCCACAGAAACAAGAGGTCTTTGGGGGCTGAAGGGACTATAGGCAGCAGAATAAACCTACATATCTTAGAAATCCAGTCCATGATGGTTAAGATCACTGTGTTACTTTGAGATGATGGAAAGTCAGTGATGAAGTCCAGTGCAAGGCAGGTCCATGGACGGGAAGGAGTAGGCAAAAGGTGAAGGAGACCAGCCCGTACTTAATTCGAGGCCCTATTCTGAGCATAAACAGGACAGGAAGCGTCAAACTCTTCTGTCTTCTCTCACCATCCCAGCTATCAGTAGCAACGAAAAAGCAGCCGGGTGGTTGTGGATATTCTTGGATAGCTGGAGCTTAGGGAGGTGTTCAGCCATTGCTGAGCTGCAATGTGTAGAGAGGAGAACACATACAGTTTACCATCTGGACAGTCGGTAGGCAGAGGGTCTATTGGTGGGCATCCCAAATGGATTCCTCCAGCTCCCAGGACACTGGTCTCCTGAAGCTGGAAGGGGGTAGGATCGGGTCTGGCTCTTCATGAATTTCTGGTGAACCAAACTGGGGAGAGAGGCTATTGACTTACATGCTCTTGGAACCTGGAATTTAAGACATGGTAAAGTTAAACAGGGTGAAGAATAGAGCCCAACAAGCTTACCAGGAGTTCATGCGCTTGGTAGTGTTCAGATATTCTCGGTTGCAGTGGTCTTAGTTACTGATGACATTTTCCTATGCACCCACTTCCAGCACAAAGGGCTTGTAGGATCCAGCTGTTGGAGAATGGGAGCTGTGCTGAACAAGGTTTTAAGATGATGGAAAACTACCTAATATGAGGTCCACTGCCGCACTCGTCATAACGCATCACAATATATTCAAGTGGATAAGCAGTGTTAGAGAGTGAGTGAGGCAGTGGGGAGACCATGTTTTGAGTTCTCCCAAAGCCCAGTCAACTGAGGAGGTATGGCACTGGAGGTAGGGGTGTCCCATGATGACATGATTGCAGGATGAGGGGAGCACTAACAGTTGAATCTCCTCGTGGTGCATAGCTCCTCTTTGAAGTATCGGGGAAACAGTCTGCTGCTTGATTGGTCCCAACTTGAGCAGAAACCCATCCTCTTCTAGACAAAGTTACCTGCAACTCCTGAATCAAGGATGAGCAGCATTAACCCTCTGAGGTCACTCCCACTTTTGAGGTAGTCTGAAATGAACCAGTTCTGTGTGATGTTAATAATACAGGATATACGCCTATCTGGATGCCTGCTCCCAGGAATCGAGGAGCTCTGATCGGGCAGGTACGAATGGGGTGACTGCGATCACCACTGTAGAGGCAGAGTTGACATTGTCGTCATTGATGTCTTTCCACTGGAGATAAGGGTGCTCTTTCTACCACCAAGGGCTCAGGTTTGGTGCTGGCTGAGCGTAGGTGGGTCCATACTGGTACAATTTGGGGACAAGAGTGTTGCACTCCAGGTTGATGTTATTCAAAACAACTGGACGTAAGCCTCCAAGGATTTCACCTCTCTGTGGCATGTGATCTCAACTTGCAATTCTAGGTTCATAGCCTGTTGGTGAAACACCTGGAAACAGGAGGAGGGCCAACCAAGTCCATAGTGAGGGCACGGAATACCAAGAATCAACAAGTGGGTTATCATGGTCAGGGTCAGGGAGCAGGAGAAGTTGTTAACCAGGGGAATCAGTCCTACGCAGACATGAGGAACAAACAGTAAGTACAGTTGAACAGGATACAAATCAGTGAAAGGATGGCTTTACTTTTCATTGTGTCACGTTCTCTTCACATCACTCACTGAAAAGCAGTGCCTCTTGTGCATTGCAGTTCCAATTTCTAATTGCATTGCATTTCTAAATGTTGGGGGAAAATTCTGTAAATTGCCATAAAACTGAAATGTGCAATAAATTAATAAATATACGTTCAGACATATATTTATATCATAACAACAACATTCGGGTAAATTTTATTAACTTTCACATTTCCAGGTGATCCATCCAGTACTTCTAGAAATTGTACAGGTTTGTGAATGTGGGAGAAGTACAGATTAGATGGGTAGAGCGAGTGACAGGGCTATCCGAAGAAAAGAATGCTGTTGTTTCCAACAGCTCCCTTTGTAGTCTTGAGGCAATCTGTTTCAAAATGTGATCCATTCCAGTTCGGCACCCACAATGCTTCTGCACATTTTAAAAAAGATCCATGAACTGGTTTTTGAGTTTGAACAACATCCGTCCAGCGGTTTTTGAGTTATCATCTTAATGACAAAGGACGCAGATATGCAGAGTAATGTTATTGGTTACAGTCTCAAGAGGGGCCTTAAAGGTACTTAACCTGCATTGCTCCATTTAAAATACCCATGTGTATAAATGGGTACAACTGTAGGTCGCTTTACATAAATTCAAGAGATTAAGTACAACTAGGCCTCACATAATTAATAATAATAAGTAAACCTTGAATAAGCAAAGTGGCTGTGGTGGCAGACTGGTCCCAGAAGCTGTATGTATTTCCCAGTGTCTGGGGAATATTATTTTTGGGCCACGGCATAGCTCTCAGTGGGCAAGATTAAAACAGGAAACATAGCTTAAAAATACCAAATATAAAGCTATGAATGTAGGTATAAATATAAAAAGGATGCAAAGATGAGGTATGTAAGAAAGTAGGTAACTAAAGTGGGTAACTAACTGTGTTTATGCAAAAAAGGTGTGTATAGGATACCACTTATATGTGCACGAATACATGACACTGTATATATGTGCAAAAGAATGATATATACTGTGAAATAAATATTACTGAGAACAGAGTCCAAGAGTAATGGAAAAAGCAGCTAGTCTCTTGCGCTCTAGGTACTTGATATGGGCGGTGTGGTGGTCTTTCTTTTCCAAACAGAAGTGAGAGGAGGTGTGCAGTTTAATGGCGACGGGGAGGAAGGATCTCCTGAGGCTCTCGGTGGTGTGTCTCCTGAAGGAGCTCTAGTAATTGTTCAAGGTGTCGTGTAGGGGGTGAGAGGCCTTGTCAGGGATGCTAACAAGTTTGTGCAGGGTCGATATGCCCTTAAAGGGATCAGTTGGCTATTTATAACCTTGTTTTCTTTGGGGGGGAAAACCTTTTTAAGTGTAACAGGTTATCCTGAAAATCTTACCCCGTATGATATGATTCAACATAATTCAATTCCAGTGACAAGAATATAATTTGCGTTTGATCATTGTGCAAACATTTTCCAGTGCTCTTGTGTTGGGGTCATGAATAACATTACTTTAATCTTAGTTTTCCACAACATAATGATGTTGTGTGAAAATGAGAATTGCTTCATTATTAATATACTGTAAATCACTTTTATCTTATTCTGCTTTCACATGGTTGATAATGTCATAATTAGATATACTGCAAATTATATATATTTATATATATATATATGTATGTATACAGTAATCCCTCACTTATCGCGGGAGATAGGTTCCAAGGCCGACCGCGATAACTGAATTTCCGCGAAGTAG